>CAHIKZ030002085.1:0-155000 GCA_903632075.3 Acanthosepion pharaonis | reverse complement strand
ACACCAGCTGTGAGTGCTCAGGAAATAAAAGGATAGTCACTATCAGAGGTAGGGCCAGTACGTCTTCAGATGGTGAAGTCTCTGTGCATGAGGTTGTTAAACCAGAGGACTCCTCAGGAGATGTCTTCTGAACATTTTATTCAATCCCCTCCAGTAATTGTCCTGCTCCAGAGAAGCTCAAGATTAAAGAGGCCTGTCCCCTGTGACGGATGTAACAAAAGAGAAAATCACCTACCTACTGCCAAGGAAAATTAAAGAAAATTGTTAGCAAAAACCTGCCACTTTAAGTATCAGAAGAACTATGCTAATGTTCTTTCCTCTCTGACTGGCGTGGCCAATAAGAAAAATTGCTCTGTGAATAAAGTCATTGCTTTAACATGGGGAGAATGATTTTTGAGCTTCATGAGTGAAAGTGTGTTATCTCTGTAGTGAGTGGAATTTTGGATTTTTTACCCTGTTTTTGGTATTAATTTGTCTGCTGGACTGTTTATGACTGTTTTGCCTTTTGAACTTTTTGAACATGAATTTGCAATTGAACTTATTCTTGGCACACACATTTGTTTTTACTGACACCATTGGTTAATACTCTAACAAAACATTAAAAACATCTACAATATTTAAAGACTTTTAAAATGTCTGAAAAATCTTTATTCTTTGAATTTATTTTCATTGCTATTTCTTTCAGGTTACTTAGCTGTTTATTTTATTTTTCATTTAATTCCAGTCATGAATTCTATCAAATATTTATTAAACTCCAATTTTAATTAATTACAAGATAAGGGGAGTTTAAATGAAATACATTAATTCACAATAGAAAAAGAAATTGTTATTTTTCACCAGGCTATCATAACAATGATTTGATTTCTACATTTCCAACTGAGAAATAAGAGATTACCATTCAATGAATCATGTTTTATTACAAAATAATAGATAATTTAAAAGAAATCTAGATACTGATTTCTGATGACTTTTCCTGTAATCTGTGAACAATAGAAAACTGCAATTGAATTATTTCAGTGAAAGATTAGGCATTTACATAATTAAATATCAACAAAACAGTTCAAGGTCTCTGATTTATTTATTTTTTCAGATGAGTAATCAGGAAAATTGCAGAGACAGACATTTGATTGTATTCTTTGACGCTATTCCTGAATGTACATACTATTCAAAATCAACCATAGCAAAATTCTGTCTATATTTCTGAGATGAGGTATTATGTACATTATTTACATTATTTGGACTATTGTCCTCGTCTTTGTCGCCATATTTATTACAACGTTTTGGCTGTTGTACATTCCGGCCTTCTTCAGGTGGTTGGAATGTCAAACTTAACCTTTTTTTTTCGCTCACTGGGATAGAAGAAGGCCAGAGCGTATAATGGTCGAAACATTGTAATAAAAATGGTGACAAAGATGAGGACAATAGTCTGAATAATGTAAATAATGTGCATAGCAAAATTGTTTGTTTTTCTTTTTGATGTAACTACTATTTATCAATGACATTAATAAGTTATCAGTAATATATTAAAATCATCGTTGCCAAATATTTATTTTTATACAGTGAGTATTATTTACTTTTTTTACTCACTTTTTTTTTAACCTTGTATAACAATTTTCTCTTATTTAAAGTACAAAACAATTACTTTTTGGGGCAATTCAGAAAATTACTAAGGGTATCCTTAAACTTTTGAACTGTAGTGTATATCAGACCTAAAATGGAGTATTGCTGCTTCATCTGGACTTGAGCTACCCAGTCTTCACTTTCCAACATTCATAGAGTTCAAAATCATTTATGTGACTTGTTGAGGATGATTTATTTTCCATCCTACAACCACCTTTTCCACAATGTCACAAACCTTTCACTATTTCCATGGCAAATATTCAGATGAGCACCAATTTTTAGTTCCACCAGTTCAGACTTTTACAGCTGAGATCTACCATGCTACATCCATGGGGTTGAATTACCCTCATTCCCTTTCTATTCTATTTGTAAGAAGGAAGTTCCACTCAGCTACTTTGTGAAACAAACTTCTGAGTAGATGCTTCTCTGATGACTACACTGTTAACTTAGTCAAGAGGCACTCTTATCTATCCTCTATATCCTCATAATCTTCATTTTCTACTTCCTCCTCTCATGTCCACACATCTTAGGTGGCTTCTTGGCATTGTATTGGGAGAACATTAATGTGCATAATAAAAACAAAATTTTAAAAAGAGCTTTGTAAACCTCTAATCATCTTGGAATAACCCAGCATTGTTATAATGCTGTTACCTGGCATTGGCAGTGCAAAGAAGAGATAACTGTGAAACTTGGTGTTAAGGGAAATAATTCAAATACAGTAAAAATTTATTTAAAAAAACTTGTGTGTGTGAGTTTAAAATTTGATATATTTATGGATGGAGAATGTTCAATATTTGGATTAGAACATCATCAGACTATGGTCTAAAGTTCTATAACATCCAGTCACAATACTGTGTTGATTTTTAGTCCACTTTATACATAAATATACATCATATATATATATATATATATATATATATATATAAAATCTAAAACAAAATGTCTGAGAGAGTGAAAAGATGGATACGCAAAAATAGATTTAAGGTCAGTTTTTGGTGCATCCACTGAAGATCAAAATTGCTTTTAATAGATTTTGAGCCCATAATATTTTCTTATGTTTGATGGAGTACAGGACAAATGTCATATTATTTTTTTTAATACTAACTGATATATTATTTCATATAAAGGTACTTATTTATATCATTTAAGAAACAATTGGATGACCACCAAAGTCAGATGCTGAGATTTTATTGCTAACTTGACCTCAGCATACCTGATTAAAATCAGTTTGTCATTAAAAGAAAACAAATAGGAGACCTATTTTATGGCTCCAAGGTTACGTATATGCATGGATCTGGTATTTACATACTGTGTTGGAGAACATCTGTTGGAATTGTGAGGTGTTACTGGGATCTCCTGGGTTTAGGGTAATGATGCTTTAACTCAGAAACCATGCCTGAACCTAGATGAATGCTTTATTGGAAGCAGTTGTATGGATTTATTTATATAACTGCCAAAAGTATTTTACAGACATGATACTGACTACACTTGTATTTTTTGAAATAATAATTTAAAGCCAATTTTTCATTTTAGTGAATGTTTAATAATAAACCTAAATATTGAATTTAAGACATAACTTGATGCAATTAGAATAGCAGCTGTGTGTCTTACCGCTTACAAGTGCTTCTTCAATGATATAAATCATGTTAACATTTGAGCGATCTTTTCCTTATATAGAAAAGTTGGACTGTATGGATACTTATTGCTTATACTTATCTATGAAAAATTATTTCAGAGAAACTTAAAAATCTGAAAAATCTTGTTGGTGTTTCATCTTTAAGTCTTTCTTGGTCTTGGAAATTGCAAGGCTTGTGGCCATCCACTGTTGTTGAATGCAAAGTGTCTTATAAACTTCAGACTGAAGAATGGAAGGTAAGTTATTTAAGTTACTATCCTTTTATAAAAAATCTTTGCTGGAAAATGATGGGTTGGTTAAAATATAAATATAAATAAAAAATCATTCTATTTGCTGGCTTCACTTTTATTTGGGATTTTTGAAAAAACTTATCTGAATCAATAAAATATTTTAATACTAATCAAAGAATATCTATACTATTTTAAAGTTTTACCTGTATAGAAATTTGTGATAAGAAGTAAAATTGAAAATTGTAATTGCCAAATTCATTTCAAATGCTTACATTGTTTACAGTGTGTCCCAACATTTAATAATTATAAAACTACTGATTGGAAAGTCACAAAATTTTGGTCAAATTTAATTCATTTATGTATGTGAAATATCTTGATGTTTTAAGTTGTAGTATGAAATAGAATTGAGTTTATGTTTAAATATATAAAGAATATTTTTATACTGTTCCAAATTTTATGCATTAATTTTAAAAAAAATCAATATAAGACCATGTTAGAATAAAAAGTGAAAGCCATTGATTAACCTAACAATTTTTCAAAAAAATTATATACAAATTTGTTCATAAGTTGGGTGCCACAACAAAACAGAAAAGTAATCTTATTTAGGAGTATAATTTCTATTTAACTCCTATTCCCTTGCAGTGAAGAAAATGGCAGATTACCTACTCAAACTTAGCGACAGCATGTCATGTGTATTCTAGATCAGAAAAAAAAGAAAGTGTGCGCATGTTTCATGTTTATATACGAGAATGTCATACAAATTTTGATTGCGCCTCAACCAATCACTGTCTTTGCAACCTAGATATAAACAGGTGACCCGTGAATTGGTTCTGAGACGTTACCCAACATGAAGGAAAATTTTTTGAAACGAGCAGCTGCTGTATCAAAGTTTATCCTCTCAAAATTCTACATCTCTCTAATGGCTTGAAACAACCTCTGCTGTCAACAGAAGAAATTAATTTGAGAATTTCTTCAGTAATGTCTTTGCAAACAACTAATATTACAAAGCAAAAGTTAATTTTTGAATGCAAATTGATGGTTGCTCCCATAAATATGCCTCTCAACAATAATCCAATGGTTCTGAATGCATTTAGGTATAGGGAACATGGCAGCCATACAATACATTTAGTTTTTAAAACCTAACTTACCTAATGATTCATGAGTTGAAGTAACAGTGTGAACTGGAGTGTTGGCAGACATGAAATATTTATTCGAATGCTATAGTCTTCTACTTAGGCCATGTCTGAAGGATTTTAGGAATTTAGTGTAAGCAGAAGAGGTCATTTTAATGCCATTACCCATCTTCCAGGTGCAAACAACTCTTTACTAATAATTCCCACATAAAAGATCCATCTCCTTGCTGACACCTCAGCTGAACAGACTTAAGTTCTTCCTTCAAGCACCACCCATTTTGTCAACTGCTGGGACTATTCAGCATCACTCTACATTTAAGTGTGAATAGCAATTTCTGTAATTCCAGTTTCATATACGGTTTGGTGCAGGCAACATGTTTAATAAAAAGATTTTACTTCAAAGGAGAGTGAACAATTGGTTTGATGTATGTTTCTAAACATTTTAGTATCCAGCATCATGGCATTTTAGGCACATTGCAAACTCTAATCATATTGAATATCTCTGTACTATTAAATTTTTAAATAGATTACCATTCATAAGTTAAAAACCAAAGATTTCTTTATCTTCCTTTTGCCAGTGTGCCCACTATATACAGTTGTGTTTGTAACAAATTTCTTGATTGTACAATGATCTCTTGCAATGAATACAGCACAATTTCTAATATTGTTTAATAATTGTGAAGCATTTGAACAATTTTGCTTTGTCATCATTGCTCAAAACATGCTTTACAGCCCATGTTGCATAAAAATTGAAACAGTAGCAATATGAAGAAATATCACCAAAATACTACAGAGCAGAACCACATGTTATTAGACACAAATGCACGTCAGTCCTACCAAACTTTTAGATGAATTAAGTTCAAATATATGCAGTCAATAAGATATGTGAAAAAATGTAACTTTCATAAGGTGCTAGAATGCACTGTAGATTACATTTGTTTTGTGATGCATTTTTAAAGTACATTTTAATTACTACATTTTAAACATTTTCTACTTGTATCTTATTTCATACTAATATTTAACAAACTGATATGATACAATAAATCAAAAATTAATAAATCATAAATAAATTAAGACTCTTGATTTATTGTTTGATGCCAGTTTGCCAAAAGAATGAATAATGTTTAATTTAAATTATCTATTAATATTCATTTAAATATATATTATAATAAATGTCATAGAAATTCCAGAATGATTGGAGAGTTTTGAAAATTAAAGAATGGTAGTTGGGGAATAGAACTAATTTCTAATTTTGGGTTAGCATTTGTCATTAGAAGATATGTTTCAGAAAATATTTGACAAACATTGAAAAATATTTTTGTTTAATAAATTTATTTATTTTTTTAGAGTTATTTCACAAATTCCAACAACGTGACACTCAATAATTTTGTTCCCAGCAAGATCTATACTTGCTCTTCAGTGTAAATTCCAGAAGTGATTATTGGACTGACACTATTACAGTTCAGGAGAAAACTTTGTCTTAACGTAAGTGTCCTATTTACAAAAAAAAAAAACTGGTGAAGTATAATCAACTGAGACAACTATTTTTTTTAAAGTAACCATTTTTAAAGTAACCATCCTGCAGATCAGTACATTATCAAATTTTAAAATTGACATAAATTTTTAGAATACTTTGTTTGATTAATATTGAAATATCAACTATTTCAGGTGAAAATATTTTTATGGATTTATTTTTATAACTCACTGTTGTAAAATCTTTGAAATAATTTAAATAAATTAATGTAAATTTTCATGTCACCATATTTTTTATTCAGCCTTAAATATTGGCACTGAAAATATGAAATAAATAAGGTCACAAATTCTCTGATGTTATTTTGCCATGGAAAAATCCATCTCCAGATTTGAATATCTTTTATTTTGTAACCCATAAAGTCATATAATACTATTTTTTATTTGCTTTTGTGTTTATAAAATACAAAGCCTTCTTTATTTCTTCCTTTTATTTATAAAATAATTTTGAATTTCATTTTTATATAAATACAATACAATACAGCATAACAGAAACTAAAATATTTATATAATAATTTTTTCTATTTCAAAAGAGATCAATTCTGAAAAATAATTAATATAGCTTAAAAAATAATCTTTAAAATAGTAAGATGCTTTGGTAAAGAAATAATGTACTGATGCATATTATGACTCCCATATTCTTCATTAACAACCTTCAAGATGTGAATTTACACGAAGTGAGATTTAAAATAAATAGAAACAAATTTAGAAAAAATGTTGAATCACAAAACAGGGGAGATAACTTTATGTGAATGATTTCTGGGTTCAATGAAAAAATATTCAAAATTCACCTATAATAAATATTATTTATATTAAAGATTCCTTGAATTGAAGTAATGTAAAGTTCATAATTTTAAAAAAGATACATACTTGATGAAATGATTTATGACATTATAATTATAATATTTTTATGTTTCATGATGTTTCTTTATCAGCACCTTATTAAGAATATTATTTATATATCTAAAACAGGATGTGTATCACATACGTATGTAAAAGTTTTCACATGAAATTTGTAGGCTCATTGAGATAGCGAAAGTTGACTTCTAAAAGCTAAGCAAAGTATTAAGAAACTTAAAAATTTTGTTAGAAACAAAGAGTACTGAACTGTTATGTAATATCAGTCCTCCTATATGGCAATGAATGCTAGACAATATTCTCACAGATGGAAAAGAGTCTTAAAGCTACAGAATTGTTATTCTACAGAAGGATGCTGAGAATGCCATGAACTGAACATATGAGCAATGACGAAGTTTTATACAAAATGGAAACAAAAAGGACACTTAAGTATGCATCAGGAAGAGGCAATTGAAATTTCTAGAGCAGATTCTGAAGAAAAGGGGCTTGGAAAATTTGATACTCATAAGACAGATTGAAGGCTGTAGTGAAAGAGATAATCAGCTACCTCAAAAAAGAGTTTATGTTTTTTGTGTAATTTGCCAAAGAAAAATTACCAAAAAGTAGTTAGCAAAAATTTACTTTAAGGACCAGAATCTATGCTAATGTTCTCCCCTCCCCTGAATGACATGACCAATCAGAAAAATCTCTCAGTGATTAAAAGCCGTTGTTTTTCACTTATGTGACAGATTTGATTTTCTGAGTGAATGATCTGTAGTTCAATTGGGGCCAATCTGCTGCCTAAGTAGTATTGCATTTTACTTCAAGTGGTTTTATGTGTTTTGGTTCGGCTTGCGTGTTTGATGACTTTAAAAGTGAACTGTTAAGTTTTTTAATGACTGACGACAATATCTTAACTACACCGACGCCAGTTTCACCAGTTAAAATGACCTGGTATGAAAATAGGCTGAAAATGAATGATACGGCCTATTATGTTGCTCAAAGGGGAAAATTTGAGGAGTCATTTAAAGGCAATGAATTCCTCACCATACCAGAAGCCCTCAAAGCAGTGAACACTCGCATAATATCTCTGCTGACCTCTAACATTAAAACACGGAAATTAATTGGGGTCAGTAGGGAAAACATGGAAGATGCCTTGAAGACCCTACACATCATTCCCAAAGTGTTAGCCAGGAAAACAAATGCTCTATGGGATATTCTCCTACCTACAGAGCAGCAGGCGAGAGACTTGGCAGGAAGTGTGTTAAACACTAAAACATTGAGACTACAGACAGAGTACATTGGCACCAGCAGGACAAAAATTACAATACATGGATATCTGTGAGGACAAGATGGGGGCCTTTTTCTCAAAATACGAACAAGTAAATGAAGTGAAGGTCTTCATCAACAAAGCCAGGATAGCTACCGGTGACCTGGAGCTACAACTCATGGTAAACTGGAAAAGCTTTGGAGAAATTCCAAATATAGTGGTTTGCTGTGAAAAAAAGATGTTAGTGGTGGTGGAGGGCCAGAGACCATGTTGTTGTGCCCCAGTAAATGTACACAATTTCCACCTTATCCAGCAACGACAACAGCAACAACCGCAGTAGTAGTCACAGTGGAGGAGGGAACATTGACAAAGAACACTGATGAGATCTGAAAGGAGGTAAAAAGGAGCCAGAAATTGACTAACGTGCCCTCTCCCCAACCAAAGCAGCAACCACCACTGCTGCAGGAGCAGCCTGAGAAGCAGAAGCAGCCACAAAAGGAGGTGCAGCACAAAGAAGCACCACAACAAAAACAGCTGCAACCAAAGCAGAAGCAACAGCAAAAACAACAACAGCAACAATAACAAAGAAGCAGCATACGGACACACCAGTGGAGGTGGACATAATGCCTCCATCTCAGGCATCATCCCTGAAGAGAAGCAGAGAGAAGAAGATGAAAATGGCCATAGTAGGGCAGAGAGGGTCATGGACAAAACCAGATCGCTCTCCGTCTCTGCTTTGCCAAAAGAATTTTATTGCCAAGAGCAAGGAGCCTCTCTGTTTCCCCTTCCCGTGCTCTGTACCCCCTCTCCCTCCACCTCTGTGGAATACCTCAAAGTGTGGAACCACCTGTTCAAAGCAAAGGAGGCATACCCAAACATAAGAATGCTTGAACTGGATAACGCCAATTTGAAAAAACTAAGACATTTTTGTGTGGGGAGGGTCCCTGTTTTGCTTCATCCCTCCTCATATAGGGCAGTCAAGCTAACCTACCCCACAGATGTTGGCAGGATTGTCCTGGATGGTCAGATGATGATGGAGTTGGGCGCAGGGAGCCTGAGAAAATGCATTGGGGTCCTTTCTGCTGCAGATTCCCACCCAGTATCTGAGCAGGTTTATTCTTATTCTTTTAATTTCAGGGCTTGAAAGATGTCAATCAAGATAGCCAGTCTGAATGCGAAGGGCTTGAGGGATCAGGGTAAGGCTGCCTGCCTGCTCCATGACCTCTTGTCGTTCAGAGTGGATGTTGCCGTGATCCAAGAGACCCACTTTGTTTGCAGTGTCAATGCGTGTGTGCTGTCTAATGAATTTATCGTCTATTCAGCATATGGGGATCGATATGCTAGGAGTTTCTTTGCTGGTTAGCTGTACTCTGGATGTGAGGGTGGACCTTGTTCATGTTGATGCCAAGGGTCAGTTGATCGTGGCCAATATTGCCGTGAAAAGTGGTTTATTCTGGTTTATGCGCCCAACGACCACGAGGAGAGGTTCTCCTTTTTTCGGGAATTGGAGCCAATTCTGGTGGATTCAACATGTCTAGTCTTAATGGGGGACTGGAATGCCATCCTAGACAATTTAGATAAGGGGCGGGGAGCTAGAGGGAAGAGGGGCAATCATAGCTTGGTTAATCTGATCGACGAGTTTGGTCTTGTCGATTGATACCAGGTCAATCATCCTGGGGGGGGATGTGGATGTGGGCTCTTAATTGGCCTTCTAACCAGCTGGTTAACTACCTGGATAGAATGTTAGTCAGAGGAGCCGATGTAGATCTACTAGATTGTCCTACATTCCACTGGGTAGGCTATTCGGACCACAAACTCTTTTGTGCCCGGATGGCATTAGATTCTAGGCCTAGACTGGCTGGCTACTGGAAGTTCAATCTGTCTTTACTGGACAGGCGGGACTTCCAGGGACAGCTAACTAGCTTAGTGCAGCAGGAACTAGTGGGGCTGGTTATCGGGAATAGATGGTGGGAGAGGCTTAAGAATAGGATTAGGTCCTTCACCACCAAGTTTAGCTAACAGCTCAGACTAGATAGAGCTAACAAGGTGAAAGCTCTTAAGGATAGTCTTTCCCGTGCGGTGTGTGGGGGGGATACCCTAGAGATAGCCTTATCTAGGGAGGCTCTGGAGCATTTGACTAGCGAGCGCTATATGGGCCAGGTAATTAGACATAGGTTAAGCAAGATGTCTTCTGAAGCTGTGAACATGGGCACAGAATTGCACAAGAAAGAGATCCATCAAGGCTCTGATTGGTACATTCGTGAGGTCAAAACCCTAGAGGGGCATACTCTTCGGGCCACTGACAACATGTGCAAGGCATTTTGGCGGCATTTAGAGTTGGTTTGCCAAGGAGTTTAGTAGCTATTTGGCTGACTTTCCTCAGCTTTCACCAACTGAAGCAGCTAGCTGCAAGGGAGAGATCACAGAGGGTGAAATCTATGCAGCATTGAAGGTCAGCAGAGGCAAGTCACCTGGATGGTTTGCATTATGAATTGTACTTGAGGCTGTCGCACATCTTTGTCCCGATTTTGACTGTCGTGTTCAACAACTGGTTCCGCCAGGGGTCCATCCCCGACCGGTTCACCAGGGGTGTGATCACGCTGTTGAAAAAGGTCAAGGGTGTTGGTTGGCATTTAGACGACTATAGGCCCATAACTGCTAAACACAAAGTTAAAGATTTGGGCCAAGATCCTGCAGAGTGTTTGCAGTCATTTGCCGAGTCTCTGTTGGGTCCAGAGCAGACTTACGCTGTGAAAGGCCGAACAATTCAGAGCAACCTGCATCTGATCCACATGATCATAGAGGATGTAAAAGACGATGAGGCTGCGCTGATTAATTTAGATCAGTCTTAGGCATTTGATAGGGTTAACCATCACTACCTTGCTGCTGTCCTGGATTCGCACCCAACTTTTGCCGCTGGATTACCCTGCTGTATCACTCCCCCAGTGCTGTGGCACAGGTGAATGGGAAGCTGTTGAGCGTTTTTGCGCTGTCTTGGTCAGTTCATCAGGATTGTCTACTGTCGCACCTACTTTATGCTTTGGTGTTGGAGCTTCTCCTTTGCCCATTGAGGGACAGTGCATACAGTCCGGCCATACGTGGAATTGTTGTCCCTGCAGGGGCTCAAGCCAGGGTTTCCACGTACGTTGATGATGTATCCACTTTCAAGTTGTTCCGCAGTGACATTGAGGTGGTAATGAAGGCGCTTGATTGGTATGAAAAGGTGAAAGGGGCCAAGATTAACTGTGACAAGTCGTCCGGCTTGCGATTAGGTGCCTGAAAGTGGGGGGTCGATCTTGTGCCATAATTGTATTTATATACAATAAATGTAGATTTGATTTTCTGAGCTTGGTGGACGAACACACGTTTTTGCTGGTGAGAAGTGAAGCTTGGATTTGTCGTTTCTACGTTCCCTGCTGGACTGTTACAACAGACTATTGTTTGAACTGTGATTTGGCTGCAAGTGTTGTGGTCATGAGACAGAAGAAATCTATTGCAGACGTTTATTGCTACTATAAGTTAACAGTTTTTTTTCTTTTCTTTACAACTACAAAGGCAAAAGGGACAGAAAAAAACCTACCCAGAGACAACGAGTAAATGGATGCCAGAGCAAGGTTTAGGAGTGATAACAAAAAGAAAAAATGTATTTTATTTATTATTTATAAAGGACAGGAAATTGTGGAACGCCATGATCGCCATTATCCAGAAAGGAAACAGCACTTCTATTTCTTCTTCTTCTTCTTCTTCTTCTTCTAAGTCAACAATAGAGCAACAATTTATGCAATGGCTTTGAAAAATATATATCCCAGATCATTTAAATATTTTTATAAACAAAATTAGTTCTTGATGATAATTCCAATGTCACAAATATGATAGCTGAATTTAAACTTACAGTGATGGAAAAATTATTTTCATCATTTTACTACTACTGTAACTGAAAATTTAAGTAAATGTAATAAGTTTATTTGCTTGTAAATAAATCTAATTATTCAAGACTAAAATCCTCAGTCACTAAAAAACTCAAAAGTGTTCTCAGAAGAAAGAAATACAAGATTTCCAAATACAGGTAACGCTATCCATTGTGAGTATGTTACAAAACAAAAACAATACATAGCAACTTTGAAAACCTTTTAAAATTTTCAGTTTCAAAGAAACCAGTAGTGTATTATTTATCAATTTAATCAGTCGTTTTAACAACTTTGTTATAACATAAAAATTATCAAAATGTAGCTATTTATTACTAAGTTGTGTCCCCCTCAATTACTTCTTTTTTTTTTTGTAATTTTCTTTAATTCGTATATATGAAAGCTTGGCATTTTAGAATTAAAATTTTATTAATTTTTATAGTTTAAGAAGATGTAATGTCAACTTTTAAAATGAAGTAAAACGCATAACTAGTTAAAAAATGCTTCTTTTCAGAGAAAGATGAAATTGATTAATAACCACTATTTGTAAAAAATTCTCTTGTAATAAAATATTGTTTATATTTTATTTTTAATTATCGCCTTTAGAACTTATCGGGGGAATCAGCTTAAGAGTTATCAGAGATTTCTGCTGTAAGTTTTGACTTATTTAATATATTGGCTTATGTATTATTCTTGTTTTAAAAATTCTTCGTAAAGCTTTTTTTTTTTCACTTTTGAATTCATAAATGTTCATAATAAAGGAAATACATGACTATATTGGATCATTTTCTCTTTGTAGAATTTTACAATAAATACATGGAAATAAATCTCATTTATCAATTTTTCCATTACATTTTATTGATAATCAGACATAATTATACTCTTATTTAAATAATTGATCTGTACAATTTTTTGGTTTCTGTAAAAGTAAAATTTAGAAAAATTTTTCATAATTACAAATGGATTGACTTTTGTGTGACTGAGTTATGATCCATGTTTGAGCTTTCATTTTTTTCAGGAAAACATTCATCACTTATGTCTCCAATGAAATATCATAATGTACTAGCAAAATGTTAATATTCACAAATTTGATACTCATTAAATTATAATCATTTCTTTTTTTCCCTTCTTTTTCAGAATGGTGTTGAAAATGACTGTACTCTCCAATAAGTTTCTACATGTAAATCGGACGTGCTCACAAGTTTTTCATTTTAATATCTTTAAAAAGACTTAGTAGTTAGCAAGAATTAAAGGCTTTATTCTTGAAGTTCCCTGCTCCAAGTATAATTTCCCTTTAAAATTTGTTCAAGTAATTATTAAACATGTAAATGAATTCCTAACTGCAAAAGGATTATAAAAGAAGTGACCATGTGCAAAAACAATGTTTCATGTTTAATACCAACAATTTAATGTTCCAAGCAGCAAATCAAATAGCTTTTAATACAAGCAAGTACTAGTTTCTGAGCTGCACAAAATGTGCCTCACATCTAACTTCAGTCTGTACTTTAAAATAAAATTGATCATTGATTTAACTTATAAACTAAATACCTATATAGCCCTTATGTAAATCAACTAAATACCTATATAGCCCTTATGTAAATCAACTTAGAATTTTTTAACTTCAATCAGTATCATATTGCTATAGATTTATCCAAAAGTTCTGTGAATTAATAGAAAAATGCAAGCCATATATTTATAAGTATTTTTAATGATACAAAACCTAAATAAAGCATAAAGAAGTAGAGATATTGAAATTAACTATCAAAAGAAATAGGTGGAATAATTCCTCTTAAGCAGCCAGCTTTTTGATCAACTCCCATCAAAAAAGATCATTAATAAATTTTTTAAAATATGTAATGAAAAATTATTTTAACAAAATTTTTAATAATCTAAACAAGCATTAAGAATAATTTTAATAATTCTTAAATGCATATTTGCAGTATGTCTTCAATTGTTCGCATATTGCATAGATATGTTTTCATCAAATATATAAAAAACAATAAATTATATTATTTTTTAAATTTTAAACTCTATTTGATAACTGTAGAATAATATTAAAAAGCAAAAATGTTTCCTCCATTTTAAACTTTAAGTTACTTTAATTTTTTGCCAAAATTTAGCATATTTTTTTCAACTGTTGGCTCTATATAGCAGATTTTGTGATTCAAACAGGACAGTAAATATTAAATGAAACAGAATTTTTTTAAGGATGTTACATTATTAAAAAGGTTTTGTATGCATTCACAGAACATCTCTGTAGTAATATCCAGTTACCCTATAATACTCAAATAAGTAGACTAAGTAATTAAAATTTCACTGAAAATTTACTGATGAAAATCATTAGCAAATTTTCTTCCACTACTGATTATATTTTATATACAGTTCATTTTTTTTTTATTTTATTTGGATATAAAAACATTGTTCTTGCAAATATTTGTCAATTCTGAACTTTATTTGCAACAAATAAATTGTAATAACTTCATTTTAAATAAATTACAAGTTTTTAAGAATTTGAATTTTGTTTGAAAGTTTGACTTTTTGGTATTCCAAGTTTTGTTTTATAAATTGTTTATTTTCAATTGTACGTGTACGTTCTTAATTTTTTAGTAAATATATTTTTTTCATCACTTATTTCTCATACTTTAAGTTATCTACACAATAATTTTTTAAAAATCACTTAACACTAGTAACACTAACTTAACTTTACTGCAATGAAGCAACCACGTGATTAGACATAACAAATCGATTGTATTCGTACCAGTGGCTGGAAGAAGCAAGGTTTATTGACTTGCTTTTTCGCTCTGTTTTGCCTAACGTCGATGATTACTCGTTACATGGTGCCCGTCATTATTAACTGTCTTTTTTTTTGTTGACATTTTCCTCAAACATATTCTCTCTAGAAGCAACCACCGCCAGTTTTACCATGGCTATGGACTTCAAGAAGATGAATGCCATCCATTTGTACTTGACAACCTGTCGTTACGTATTACAAGCGGACGAATATGTGACCGAACTGTACGGTCTATTATCCTACTTGCGTCAAGCCCTGTCCTGTTGTGTTTGCGGCCAATTACTTCGTCAGCCCCTCGGCCCCAAACCTAATGTGTGTCAACATTTTGTCTGCAAGGACTGTATCGGTAGTAAAATGAAATTGAAGCCCTCATGTAGTTGGTGCAAGGATTCTTCGGAATTTGTCGAAAATACCCAGATATTGATATTGGTTCATTGTTTTAAAAAGCTTTGTGAATATCTTTACAGTTCGAGATTTGTTCGTAATCTGATTCAATCGAACGGAGAGACAAATGGATTGGTGCTTTTAGTTCAAGAAGCTATCGCTTTCGATGAGAATTATGCTTCTTCTATAGAAGGGAAACTCTCTGTTTTACCTTGTATGGAATTACTAAAAAATTCCCAGAAGAAAGATCCTCCAGGACATAAAACCTTAAAAAAGAAGCTTTCTCAACAACCAGCTTCGTCACGTAATATTTCTTCTCCCTCCAGGGCTTCTTTGCCATTATTTTCAGAAAAACGAGGAACTTCATACACTATGAGTACCAGTGAAGAAATCGAATCTGTATTGCCTAGAACAACCACTGATCAAGAAAGCAGAAATGGTTTTAGCTCAGGGAAAACGAACAGGAATAATCAGCAGAATATCCCAGCGGGGAAGGTCCATGTGAAATGTGCCCCAACCCTGGAAAGACGAAAACGATCATTATGGAACAGCCGTGGCGAATTGGCTTGTCTCGAACCGGGCCACCGAGACGACGATGACGATGATGATCAAGAACAAAATATAATCGAAATACAAAAACATAATTCTACTGTTAGTACTCTGGAATTATTCTCGAACGTTGACACACCTGATTCTTCGTGTAAAAAATTAAAAGTTAGTATGAAAGAAAGTAGATAGTATGTCTAGTCAATTTTTAACAGTTTTCGGGAGTTTGGTTTCAGCAGCTTTCGTCCTACGCGCATTGAGTTCAACTAATCTTTTTTTTTTTTTTCCTTTAATTTTAGTCTTTTTCAGACAAAATAAAGAAAAAATGATATCAGAAATTGAAAATACATTCATAACAAATGTAACACTACATTTTTTTGTTTTCTACAATCTTGATAGGTGAAGTGAAGTAAAACTACGCACAATTTTGTTAAAAAGAGTATGAAATATTTAAAAATCACGTTTACAATGTTAAAAAAAAAAAAAACCTTATGATCAGCAGGCAGCAAGTACAATACGAAGTGTATTACAAGCAGGAAAAACAAGAACCAGTCTTCCATTTTCCGCTTTTATTCTATTTTGTTTTTTCTTCAACTCCCAATCGTAATATGAGTGATGGTAAAAAAAACAAAAAAAAACAACGTCTACCAACATTACAAGAACATTCTTTTTATGACACTAAAAAAAAAAAGTAAGTCAGTTGTGTAAATTCAATTTTAGTAAGTTATTTCAATTATTTATTGAAGAATAAATTTTAGAATTATAAACAAAGTGATTTATTTTTGACATTGTTTTTTTGTGTCTTTTTTAAAAATTTTATTTTTGTTTGTAATTCAACTCTTTATTAAAAAGTGTAAGTAAAATGTTTCTTTTAGCTGTTTAAGTTTTTTTTTTTTTTTTAAACATTTGTATAGACTAGCGATTCGAAAAATATTAAGTGCACAAATATAACTTTAAGCACAAAAAAGTTTGATGATCATAAGTAGCTTCTTATTTATTAAAAATGGAAAAATAAGTTTGTGGAGTGGGGGAGGGTAAAGATAATCGGAAAACATTTCTTTAAAACTGAAAAGAAAACTTCTGAAAGCAAACACGTTAAAATTCTTCTGTCAACGTTTACAATTCGAATGCAACGAAAAATGTCCATTTTTGCTTTATTAGTTGGATTATTGTATAGACAAAAAAAAATTAATGATTTTCATTTCTATGCGAAAATGTTTAAAAAAAAGTAAATCATTTAAAAATTAAGGGAGATGTGAGTTATTTATTAATGTTAGTTAAAATTTGGATGAAAGTGAATGCTAGTGAAAAATAAAAAAAGATTGCCCCTTTTTTTTTTTTTGTGAAACAAAAAGAAATTCTATTAAAAAATTGCACAAATTTTAAAAAATATTAATAATATAAAATGTTAATTCAATTGAGAGATCCCATGTTAAAACTGAAGTCTTTTTTTCATTTCCCCTGATGAAATCTTACATTACAATTTGACAATACATCATGGTAACAAAGATTAAAGAAAATTTGACAGATTTGATTGAGACATTTTTAGTAAAATGGATTCTGCATACTGCAATTTGGACCAGTTATTTTCACAATATTTGTCAAGTATGTTCAGTTGAATGATAAAGCTAAAACCAATCTTGTCTCTAGATACGCAACAAATCATTTTAATATTTATCTGCAACTTTAATCAAATATTAAAAAAATCTTGTCAAAATAATATATAAAATGAGTAAACAGTAAGTCAACTTAAAATTTTCATACAGTTTTAGAAAATATTTATTCAGCTTTCAAACAATTTCTGATAAAGTAAATAAAACTATACTAATTTTAAATCAAAATAAGATTACTCTTTGTAACTGCAATAAATTAGATTTTCCACACAAAAGATGATATTAAGAAATGTCTTTAACTGGTATAAAAGAGTGAAAAAGAAAATGCTTTTTGCTTCAATTTCATGTCTACAGTACAGATGCATGGAATCCAGCAGTTCATGAGTCCAGACATCAAAATTAGCATTGATTGTTGACATTTTGATGTACTTTTTTTCTGAATTTAATGTTAAACTTTGTTTTTAAAACAATAATTTTCTAAAACTCGCAAAGACCTTAACATAAAAATTTTACTTACTCAGTTTTACTCAAATCCAGATATTTTAAATTTTGTGAATAATGTACATGAAACCTATTTTACATAGAGCAAAAGTCTATTTGCTTAGTATGTAACTTCATTAGTGAAAACTTGTATTAAATCATTTTCACAATCAACGACAGCTGATATTTACTAATGGCAAAGCCAAATCCTAAAATAGATAAAAATCGTCAGATATTAAAACCCTTTTGAAATACAAAAATCAAATAAAAGTCTCATATTTGTCATTTTGAAAGTTAAAACTTATTAAACATTATTTCTAACAAATATTTTAGCAATGAATCTTTTCTAATGTGGTTTAAATGAGTGAATGTCAGTTAAATTCTTATGACATTCTCTGTGACTGATTAAAAATGCTTGAAGAAATCAAGAAGTTACGGGCATATTCATGTTAGTATTTCTGAGAGAGTTTTAATTTAATAACAAGAGAGATTACCACTAGCATAAATAATGTTAATTAATCAACTAATTAAAATATGATATAATATTAGGCATGGTTCTAACACTTCTTTCCCAATATTAAAAAAGCCTAATATTGTAAGAACTACTTAGGGTTCATAATGATAGCTTAAGGTTATTAGACGGATAATCACTGAATGCAAACCCTCTTTACTATAGACCCAAGAAAAATATCAAATTTGACACCTAATGAACAAAAATGTTTTTATTCTCACTCCAATTAAATCATATTTAAAGAAAGAATATGAGAAGACTTGAAATTCAATAATAAAGTTTATTAACTGATATAGTATTTCTAACAAGCAATGCATGCCAGAATAATAAGAATAGGAAAAATTAATGGTAAATGTACTACTATTTGGTAAAATTCTTATTTGCCATAATGCAAATGATAATAGGAAACGGTGAACAAAAATTTCAATAAAATTCCGTAATAAGGAAAAAAAATGTATTTATACATGGTCAATATTAAACTTTTGTTACTAAATGCACAAGACTAATATTATTGTTTGTGTTCTTTGTCATTATCATTTTTAACATGTTCAATTAGGTGTATATATGTAAATGCACAAAAATGGTTCTTGCATAGAAAGAGAAAGTTGGCCTCAATCAATAGATGACACTTTGACCCAAGGATCATACCATTTTGTTAATTCCAAAAAGTTATGACAACCAAAAGATCACAATCCACAATATAAGGTGATACTCAAAAATATGTAGTTTGACTATAAGGAAAATATTACACTAAGAAACATGTCTTATTTCTTTTTAAATTTTAAGAATTACTGGAATGCAAAATTCTGTACTGCATTCAGTTCATGTCTGTTGTTCAAATTTCCTGTATTGTTGGGTAGCACATATTTATTTTTTTAAATCTGGACTTGGGCCTCAAACACAACATCCTGTCATGATAATGGCATTTATTTACATATGTGCAAGAACCACTTGCTACCAGCTAGCTATATTATATTCTATTATATAACAAAAGGGTTAACTCAATGATTTTACTATTTTTCTGATTGGATATTCTTGCAAGATATGTAAAATTTTTCTTGGGGGTTTGTGTCATTTGATGCAGTTGTTTTTGTTTAATATCAATCAAAACTAAGCAGACAAAACAGATTTATAAATATCCCCTTGGTTTGGGTAAAAAAGATATGACTGGTGGAAGGGTGCTAATTAATTATTTCGTTGGGTAATAAATGTTGAGAAAATAAAGGCTGCATGAAGTAATTAGCTATTTCTGCTCACATTTAACTTTTGCATTCAACAATATTGATAAAGTCATAAATATGACAAACAAATCTCTTGTAACAACAATAATAAGAATATTTTATATAAAAAATATACAAGCAATACGTGTAGGTTGAGTTTTGTGAATGAGAGATTTTGTTGGTGGATTTAATTTTGATATATAAACTCTTAGTGATAAGTGTTAAGTGAAATTGAGGTTACTGAGAAAAATATTTGTTTTACGTAAGTGTAACTTTTGTAGAATTTGTGAATAAAACTTGTTTAAATCGAATTTGTAAAACAATTTCAGAAGTGTAATTTGTAGTGTAAGTTTAGTGACAAAAGTTGTCTGCCTTTGACTATATACTTTAGTTTTGTGTGTCAAAGATTGAATAAAATATCTTGAAGTTTGTTTTGTGTTGAAGTAATTCTTACTTTGTAACTTCAAAGAAACGAGCGTCAGAGTAGTTTGGCACTTGTTAGCTGTGTGAAAAACTCATTTGATTTATTTTGTAAAAAATACAAAATCGTGGCACCAGGCCGAAAAATGTGTGGGGAGGGGTTGAGATGAGGCTGGTCATCACTGCTATCCTATACCTAGCTAATCCGCGACTCTTTCACTCGTTACAATAACACATTCACCAAAAGAACTTGTCCGTCTTCAATCAATCCTTACCATACCTCATACACTCAGGAGACCTACAAAAACGCACCCTATGACCTGAAAATTTGAAAAGTTCATGATTTTTTTCCACTAAAACGCACGAGATTTATTTTGCATTTGTTACATTGATTCATTGATGAATAAATGTAAGAAGTTTGGAGCCTGGATTGCGTTTAGGTTGCACAAAATTTGTCGTTAGCATACTAAATATACAGTAAATGTACTTGAATATTTATTTGTTATTCAATGAAAATCGTTAAATCAGAATAATATGATAATTAGTTATGGATCCTTGGCGTATAGAGGTTAAACTAGGTACCTCTATTTATTTCGCGAAAATCTAGCATGACAAGAACGGTCTGAAAATTAACGAAAAAACGTTAAACTATATATGATAGTTTTTCAGTAAAATCTTTATCTGTTGACTGTTGACAAGAGGAGGTACGGTGGAGTAATAATGGATAGCGGCTCGGATTGAGGAGTTCGAATTCCAGTCGAATCCATTATTACATTCACTTACGTGCTAATACCCTTGGGCAAAGTATGATGAATCTTCTTCGTCTCCCCCAGCTATGGGCAATTAGCAGGGTTCTATAGCCTTGGATGGTAACTGGAAAGAAATGGCAGCCTACTCGCCTAAGCGTATGGCACGTGATAACTGACTGACTGATTTGTTTATCTAATACCAATTTTTTTATCCTGAAATATTAAAATTTCATAAGTGTAAGAAATGCATTCTAAAAGAAAAAGATGTTTTGAGCTGAACAAGACAAGGATCATTGAAGTTCTTATACTTTTTACCATCAACAATTTGTTTTGTATTTGATTATTTTGAAAATGAATGACGTTTAAAACATTGCGCTCAATTACCGTTTTCGATTTATCGTCAATGTAAGTTCGATCTCTTTCGCGTTGTCCAGCCGCCATTACTGGTGTTGTTTACATACATTTTCCACTAGTAATAATGCGCGGAAGCTTACTTAGCTAACACTAACAGCCTTTTTATAGCTTTTCGTATCTTACAAGTTACTGGTCTTGATTATTGCGCGATTTTCGCGGACGTTAATGCGCTTATTTTTAAAATGAAGTTTTAAATGAATAGTATTTTTTCTTTATTGTCCTTCTGCTTAATGAAACAGAATCTCACCCTAAATGTAATTTTTATGAAGCTTTAAATTCAAGAAACTTTCACGACACACAAAAAAAACATCGTTGAAAAGAAGGAAAAATCCTTTTTTTACTTTTCAGGCATGTAATTTTTATTTTAATTATCGGATTTTACTTTTTTCGCGCATTATTTCGCGTATTCATTTCAAACTTCGCGCATTGCGTAGTAATCAAGACAAGTGAAGTTTCTACGCCGCATGACACCTCGAGGCAAACAAAGCCAGTAATGTCGGACGTTCTGTGTACACGATGAGAAAGAAGTCGAACTTACATTGTCCATAACTTTTAAACGGGAATTCAGCGTAATGTTTTAATGTCATTTTCGAAATAACCAGGCAATTTCACACCAGAATCGTACATTCTCAATACCGGGGGCTTTTGGTGCTTATACTACAAATTAACCTTTTTATTTTGTATATTGAAATAATTAGAAAAAAAAGATGTCATATGGTTGTGCTGTCCCAAAATGCAAAGAAAATTATCAAAAAGGACAAAAAAGTGAATGTATTTTCATTTCCAACAGATAAGGATGCACAGATACGTACTGTGCTAGAAAAAAAGGGAATATTTTTTACATTTTTTGTTCGTCGTCCAATGGAAACCCCAAATCGTATCCGGGAGTAAATTCCCAAATGACCTTCTCCAGCCCCACAAACAAATTAAAAGATGGGCAAGTTCGCCTGTCACCAGAGAGGAGACAGGCATATTAACATGTCCCTTGACAAACGTCAAGCGATCATTATTATTATCTCTACCTCTCTCCCTCACCTCTTTTATACTTGATAAACAAACGGAACATTTTAAGACTGAGCAATTACTTCAAAGGCATTCCTACCCTATGATAATGCTCATACATACATATGTTCCTGCCTATGAACATTTGGACGACATTGTATCAACCAAAATACATTAATTTTATCTGTAGAATCCTTAATTGATTTATATGTATATAAATTTGTTGTTTCACTTTACAATTTGATTTTCTTGTTTTATACCTCTCTTATGGTGGGCTAACTAACTAACAAGGCCAAATCAAACTAATCTGTTTCCACACTCATACACTTCACTATAACTGATAACCCACTATATAGCATTTCTAGATGGTTTTGAACTTCATTACTGAATTTTAGAATACCTAGAAAAATAAATTTTCAATAAAAATATGGACAGATTTTTTAACTGCAATTTTCCTCCAATACATAAAGGATTTTCCCTCATGATGTAGCTTTTTTTTACTATCTTAGATTGTGATGAACATTTTAAAATAGGGTGTAATTACCCTTTTAACTTCATTTTCTTAGGTATGTGAACTGCGTTTTTGACCTGAGGACATAAGGCGAGAAACATCAGCATTCAATAAAAAAACTAGTACCACAATTACTGTTAGTCTTAAAAACCAAATTCTTCATGTAAGTGCAATCCCTAGAATTTTACCAATTTTTACCAAACTGCCCCTCATATTTATCTTCACTAACCTCCACTAGAGAGTTCAGAGAAATTCAACTAGAGTATTCTGCCCTTAAAAGATCTTTGAATCAAAGTATTGCTGATGAAAACAGCAGCATTAATGATATATAGAGGGAAAACTAAATTTTCTTGATAGAAATTACTGGAATATAGTGAGGC
Source organism: Acanthosepion pharaonis (assembly GCA_903632075.3). Taxonomy (NCBI): domain Eukaryota; kingdom Metazoa; phylum Mollusca; class Cephalopoda; order Sepiida; family Sepiidae; genus Acanthosepion; species Acanthosepion pharaonis. Next base: position 131,818 of record CAHIKZ030002085.1, on the reverse strand, counting down.
AGCAATCAAGTCTCCTTATCCAAAAATCAGTCAATCTGTTATAGTTAAACCTGATTTTGCAGTACACATGTGTTCTGTGGAAATGAATACTAATGGGGAATATAAGATTCTTGATCATGTAAGTGATACAAATACTTTGGAAATTCTTATTGAAAACATGAAGAAAATGGACATAAAAGAATGTCAAACCAAACCTCAAAGTGTGATTGCTGTATTACATTTGGTAATGTCCTTTCTGTTATTAATGCAAGATAAGTCATTTAGATATTTTTATGCAGTTAAATTTATATATGAGCAGCTAAAATTAATGACACAGAGTAAGTTTGATTATTCAGCAGAAATGAAGATTTTTTCTTTATTGTTGTAGAACTGCTACCCTTGACGTCATAGGCTGTTAGATACCAAAAATGTAATTTTACCTTTTGTTATTCAGCTATCAGAAGACTAACATTATCAACCTATATGAATCCTATAGTTGAGTAACATGATAACAATTTTGTTATGTATATAAAGAATAAGTTACTAGAGGAAAAAGACATTACAGTATCTTTATTTGTAGATGAAATTCACCTAAAACCTTATTTTGGTTATAAAGTTGGTAATGTTGTTGGTTCAGCTGACAAAATGAGTCTGTAACAAGTTCTTATGCTTTTATGCTTAGCAGTGTATTCTCATGATACAAGGATGTGCATATTATACCAACTAAATGTCTTAAAGCTGAGAATTTATTTGACATAGTTAAACATGTAATAATTGATCTAGAAGAGATAAGCTTTAGAGTAATATCAGTCATAGCAGATAATAATGCAATAAATAAGAAAGCTATCTCTTTCTTTTGTAGTCCTGCAAAACATTCAATTGTATATTCGCATCCAAATAAGAAATGTAGACTTTTCTTCATATTCAATTCAGTTCATATACTAAAATGCATTAGAAACAACTGGCTTGGTCAAAAAGATGCAAGTAGATGCCTGATGTTCCCAAAATTTTGTCATAATGGAAATCATGATTTAGATAATATCCCAAGTGCCCTATTTTGTAATTTACAGAATCTCAGTCAGTTTTGAAATATTGCTATAAATTGACCTCAAAGGCTCTTTCTCCCACTAGTTTTGAAAGGCAAAATGTTTCATTAGTTTTGCACATTTTAACCAATTCACTTATCAGGGATTTTGCTGACCTTAGGGAAACAGAAATGTTTGCCTAACTTTGCAGAAGTTAGGCAAACACTTCTGATAAAACATGTAAATTAAAACCATGTTGATTTTTTTATTGTAAAGAAAGCAGTTTTCAAATAATTTTATACTATCAAAATAAGGAGAAGAAATTTTACAGTAAATTCAATAATGAAATGTACACAATTTACTTTAACATAAAAACAAATGTAAAACTTTAAATAATTTCCCATTAGAAAATAAAGTTTATTCTAAGATAAAAATTGAAGTTTGGTTTCTTAGTTTTCTAATGTAATTGTAATATAAAAATATTAAGTCAACATATTAACTTTATGGAATAATCATTAAAATAAGAACAGATTTTTAATCTGTTTGTTTGTTCTTTATTTATTTAAAGATGTAAGGCAGAAATTGAACCCTGGTTTGCTTTTCTTTGTCTCATATGGAAAATTATTCTGTCGATTTCAATTGTCAGTATCATAACTTTATGGAATAAAACATTTTTATAATAATATTGTTTGCTTGTTTTTTCTTTATTTTTATAAATTAATATTGAATAAAGTTCTAAGATGAAATTCAAACACTGGTTTCTTTTTTTTAACTGTAATTTCAAAAGTATTCTGTATTTAAAAAAAACTATAGTCATTCATTTTCAGCAGCTTTGCTTTGGCTTATGCTACTTGTGGTGACGTCACATTTAATCGAACACAGCTTCTATCTCAGTGGTGTTGATTGTATGCTATTGTGGGGAAAAGAATATTACTTTTATGAGCCAAGTTAATGTTTGTAATAATAAAGGTGTCACATCCATTGGTAAATGTTTACCTAAGCTTATTTATTTTCTGTTCTTTTTTTCACCATCAAGTATGGTATATTTTCATTTGTAGATTCCTTAAAAGAATTTATTTTTCCTGGGAAGGAATGGAAGAAGATAGAATGTCTACTCTCTTTTCTTGAATGTTAAAAAGACTTGACTATTATGTGAAATTTAAAACAACAAACTTTTATTGTAAAACATATCAAAACAATAAAACATACATTTTAAAAGATGAGCTTGTACAAAAATTTCTTTTGTGTGCCTTATTTAAAAAATAAAGCAGGACAACATGTCAAGAAATATACACATTGTTGCATACTGTCATTATCTCTTTATCCTCTTTATAAGTTACAAGACAGGCAAACTCCCACCTCTTAATATCATTACTACACAGTAGTAAGTGAGGTAGTATCAGTAAAGATTCCGCATTGTTCAAATCTATTGTTTTTCCTCGTTGTTTTATATTGTTCTTATTCATGTTCATTTGTTATTAACACAATAGCAAAATACAAAATGGTGTCAGAAGCACAGAACTAATAATTCCCACAATCCAGGATACATAATTCTATTAACATGTATAGGATCAAGAGGCAGAGACATATCCTCGACGTTTGTATTTGAGAATGAAGAATAGAAGAATGATCTACAGGTGGTGATAGAAAAATTTAATATGTACTGCCAACTGAGGAAGAATCTAACATTTCTCACACATAAGTTCTTCACATGCAAACAAAAAGAAGAACAGAGATTTGAAGATTATGTAACAGAATTATGCCACAAAGCGAATCAATGTGAACTTGGGCAAATTTCAGACAGATTAATAAAAGGCATGTTAGTATGCAGCATCAGAGACAGTGAGAACATGCTGCAAGAACTGGAATTAAATTTAGAAAAATCAACACAAGCAGGTCAAAATGCAGAAAAAAACAGAAGACTGTCAAAAATAATAAATACTTCATCAGAAACAGAAAATATCTCCACAATATACAGCCAAAAAAAATTGAAGCCAAAACCAGATTCAAAAATAAAATAATGGCTACTACAAATCAAGACAAGGAAAATTCCACAAAAAAGTATAACATGATAAACTCCTGCGGATACTGCTCAGTTTCACACAACAAAAATAACTGTTCAGCATTTTACAAAATCTGTAAGAATTGCGGGAAAAAAGGACACTTTGCTAAAGTGTGCAAATCCAGGAAAATGAATTTACATAAAATAAACATGTCCAGCAGCACAAAAATGTCAAACATCATTCAAAAGAAGAACAGAAATTCAGTAGAAGAGAATTGATGGACAATCAAATCTGGGAGTGAATGAAGCATCGGTAACATTTAAAATAGACACAGGTGAGGAATTGAACCTATTACATATGTGAATATATAAAAATATTACTCCAAAACCCAAATTGCATAGAACATAAGTAAAACTGAATTCTTATAATAATATGAACATTCCAGTCATAGGAAGTTGCACAGCAACAGTACACAACAAAAATTAGGAATTATTAACAAACTTCATAGTATCAAAAACCAATTCAAATGCAATCCTCAACATGAAAACATCTGAAAAGTTAAAGCTAATAAAAAGAATATAAAAATAAATAAAAAGACATGTTGAGTTTATTAGAGAAATATGAAGACTGTTTTGGGGAGATAGACAAATTAACATTTACGTACTACATAACAGTAAACCCAGAAATGACACCCATTATAAATCACCGAAGAAATATTCCATTTGGTATGAAGCCAAAGTTAAAAAAAAAGGAACCAGAAAACATGATAAAAATGGGAATAATAAAACCTATACAGGAATCTAGAGACTGGGTAAACTCCTTAGTAATCATAGAAAAAGCAAATGGCAAACTACAATTATTCAGTGATATACCAAACAAGACACTCAAACCAAGGCTTTTGCAGATCTTCACTGCAGGCTTCCCAACCTACCTGGCATCCATAAACTAAAGACCAAAGTTGACACAGAAGCTGAAAAAAATAACTTCCTTTTGCATATGCTCTGTAAGATGTTTCTGGAAAAAAATGAGCTCTTCTAGACATCCATTCCCTGGTGTGACACATAATGAGTCAGCTGTACTGACTGCATGTAATGGCTCCAGCATCACTTAATATGGGTCTATTAAAAGACAATATGCTTACAAAGGGAAGTGGAAAACACTGAAATTCTTTGTGGTGACCTCAGAGGGACCTACTATACTAGGACTGCCCTCACTCAGAGACATGGGATTGGAAACACTGCACTGTTTAGACCTGAGAGATTTGAATAAAGTGATAAAATGAGAGCACTTCAAGCTATCAACAGCAGAAGAGATATTTGCGGAAATTAATAATCCAAATTACTTTACAAAATTAGACACATTGAATGGATATTGGCACATACCAGTGGATGAAGAAAGTTCAAAACTCCTAACATTCAATTCACCATTTGGGAGATATTCTTTTACTTGTTTGCCACATGGGATACACAGTGCAAGTGAAGTATTCCAAGTCCAAATAGAGAAAATAATAGAAGGAATACAAGGAACAAGTAATTCCCAAGACAGCATAATAATATGGTCAACATAACCAAGGAGCACATTGAAATATTAAATCAAATCTTCAGTTGAATACAAAATTCAAAGATTTCTATTAGCATTAAAAAAATGTGTTTGATCTCAATTATATACAAGGCCATAAATCAGTAATAGCCAACACATCATCACACACATCTCTATCAGATGACACTCAAGAGATAACAGATACAGAAATGAACACATATATTCATACTATATTAAAGCAATATCCGATAAGTGTAATATTATGATTCCAATTATCTCTCGTAGCTCACCAATAACGGAAGGTAGAAAAAGGCTTGGGATGGAGAGCATCAAGAAAAGCATATGACAAATAAAGCAAGCACTAAGCTGTCTAAACCCTAACATGTGTATTTCGTGTCTTCATTCCTCATAAAAATGCTACATGGTGGCAGTGATGGGATATAGTCAAAGGAAAGCTACCAAGCTATAAAAAAAAAAGAAATAATCTGAGTTGAACAGACTTCAGACCCTCTCTGACAGCAATAATAAGGACTGATACAAGTAGCAGCAACATCATATGGACGCCACCATTTTTATTTTTAAAAAAAGTAATTAGTACACAAGAGGAAAGAAAAAGAAACTGCCACTAAAGGGAAACAAAACCACAGCTGGGCAAGTAAGTGCTTTAGAGTATTACATATTGATTGCCTCCATGCTTCATAAAAATATAAATCACAATGGCTGCTAACATGTGCGAACCGGTTATGTGCTGGATGTCCACAAATCTGGTGGATTCATTCAGATTTTTTTAAACAGTGTTGCAACCTCTACTTCTCTGTCAGAAACATACCAACTGACAAACAGGTTGACCACATTCTTTTGCTAGATGAAGAAGAAAGTCTGAGAAGGTTCAACTTGTAGATTTTCAATAATGAAACTGACAAAAATGACCCAGAAGTTATTTGGTAGAAATTCAAGGAGTGATTAGAGCCTTAAGTAAATTTCTGTATTGCAATATTTACCAATATACACAAATGGATATGGAAAGCATTGATGATTTCATAGTTAGGTGCAGGTTATTACCAGAACAAGGCACTTGGAGTTGCAGAAAAACCTTTTAGTGAAAGACGAAGGGCTTACACTTCAAGAAGCCCTAAATATTTGTAGAAGCCATATGAAGCAATTGACTGAAATCCAAGAAGGAAAGAGCCAGGAAATCAATGCAATTAAATGCAGCCTCTGCAAGTGATGCAGCAGCACTCACTCCCACCAAAAAGTAACTGTCCCTCTTGAGGTACTACATATTTAGTATGTGGACAGAAAAATCACTGTAACAACAAAAAAAAGAACACAGAAAGACGCAAACAACTAAAAAGTGCTAAAAATTTAAACCAGGGTCCTGGAGAATACAGGGAAATCAGGATAAGAAAATGCAGTAACATTGTCTACTCAATAAATGCCTGCCAGGAAGACAGTGAAGAGATATATGTCTTTTGATATGATTCAGCGATATAACAAACAAGACACTTGGACTGAGGCTTTTGCAGATCTTTATTGTATGTTTTTCAACCTACCAGGTGCCTATAAACTAAAGGCCAAAGTTCACACAGAAGCTGAAAAAAATAACTTCCTTTTGCATATGTTCCATAAGACATTTCTGGAAAAAAATGAGCCCTTCTGGACAGCCACTCCCTGGTGGAACACGTAAAGAGTCAGCTGTACTGACTGCATGTAATGGCTCCAGCATCACTCAATATGTGTCCGTTAAAATACAATGTGTCTACAAAGGAAGTGGGAAGTGGTAAACACTGAAATTCTTTGTGGTGACCTCAGATGAACCTATTATACTAGGACTACCTTCACTTGAGACCTGGGGCTGGTAACACTGCACTGTATCATTCAAATAGCTCCAGCTCAGATCAAAAAGACCATAAAAGATCTGTACCCAGATCAGTTTGACTGTACAGGCAAGTTCATGGTTGAATACCACATTGTCCTACAACCAGACAACCACCCTGTAAGCCATACATGTAGGAAATGAGAGATGAGGTCAAGACTGAGTTAGATGATATAGTGAAACATGGTATCAATCACAGGGTAAATGAGCCTACAGAATGGGCTAACAGCGTAATGTAAGTCCGCAAAGGCAATAGCAATCTTCGTCTTTGTTTAGATCTAAAAGGGTTAAACAGGGCTACCATGCAATGTCACCATAAGATGGCCACAATAGAGGAGCTTGCACACAAACTCTCTGGTGCCAAGTACTTTTACAAACTGGATGCCAAAAATTGATACTGGTCAATCACAGTGGATTCTGAATCACAGCTACTGACCACTTTCAACTCCCCCTTTGGAAGATATTGCTTCCAGAGAATGCCTTTTGGCCTGGTAATATCCCAAGATGTATTCCAGCAAAAAAAAAACATGATACTGGAGAAATGCCATGGGACACTAGGTTTAATTGATGATGATGTAGTATATGGTAAAATCAAAGAGGAACACGACTCGAATCTGCACAGTTTAATGAAGATAGCACAGATCCAAGGGCTCAGGTTCAACAGTGATAAATGTGCAGTTGACTAGAATGAAATACATTTCTTTGGAGACATCTATGATGAGAATGGTGTATGTCCTGATCTCAGGAAGGTGGATGAAATAAAAAAATTGCTCAGTCCAGGAAATGTCCCAGACTTCCAAAAAGTACTATATTGTACCTTTTATTCCACATCTCTCTGATCTCACATCACCTTAGAGATCTACTAAAAAAAGAAATAGATTATAGGTGGACTAAAAGTCACCAAAAGTTCCTTCAACAAATCAAAGAACTGATTTGCAAAGAGATGTTACTGGCTTACTTTGATCCTGATAAACGAACTGTAAGCCAGGTTGGAGCATCTGACAGAGGCCTGGGTGAAGCTCTTCTGTGGGATGGAAGGCCCATAGCATTTGCATCAAAATCTCTGATGGAAACAGAGCAATGGTATGCTAATATCAAACAGGAACTCCTCTTGGTTGTGAGCATTTTCGACCATAGATTTACAGGTGTGCTTTCCAAATGGAAAGCGATCACAAGCCACTAGATATGATCAACCTGAAAACCTGATTACAGTTTCAGAGAATGCTATTATGACTGCAAGGTTATGACATGACCATTGTCTATCGCCCAGGCAAAGAAATGACCCTAGCAGATGGATTTTTTTGAGACTCTTTAATAAGAAAGCAAAAGAAGCAATCAATCTTGACATTAAAGTTGACCATTAATTCTCAGCAGAGAAATTAGCAAAACTACAACTGACAACAAATGCTGACCCAACATTGTGCAAATTAAGGGACATGTTTCTGAGAGGTTGACCCAATACATTCAGAGAAGTTGGCAAGAACATGTGACCATACTGACCATATTGTGATGAGTTAGATATTGAAAATGGGATTTTGATCAAGGGCAATTGGATCATTGCCCCACAGTCCATGCAATAAGAGGTACTGCACAAGATCCACTATGGCCATAAAGAAATCAAGAAGTGCAAGCTAAGAGCAAAAAGCTGTGTGTTCTGGAAGACATTGACAGGACAATTCAACTATTTGATACATGCCAAAAACACCAAAAAGTGCAGAGCACTGAATCCCTGATGCCACATGAGATCCCAGTAAGACCATGGCAAGTAGGGACCACTTCAATGGATCAAACTTTATGTTGATTGTTAATTATTACTCCAAATACTCTTTTATATGGAGATTAAGTGAGTTCTGCAGCCAGGAGGTAATAAACCAAACCAAACTAGGGAACAAGGAATCGCAGACAGGATGATCAGTGACAATGGTCCCATTTCAGCTCAGTACTATTTAAGCAGTTTGCAAAAGAATGGGGATTTGACCATCACTTCCTCCAAAATATCCACAATCAAATGGCCTTGTAGAATATAGCATGCAGTCAGTGAAATCTGCCATCAAGAAGACTACATCAAGCAGCCTTGACATTGACATGCTATTATTATGCCTGTGACCAACTCCAATAGACCATACAATCCTATCACCAGGGAAACTACTGTATTACAGAAACCTGGTTAGCAACATTCCAGTAAAATGTGCCAACCACTTCAAAGAGGGAATATCAGTCTGATTGTACCAGAGACAAGCTGGGCAGAAAACATTATGAACAACACACAAAAGATCTCCCAATCTTTGGATAGGGAAGCATGTTAGAGTGCTCAGCAAGGATGCAGGTATATGGACTACTGCAGTTATTCTGCAAGCGTACACTGAACCATGATCATATATTGTACAGACTACATCTGGACAAATCTTCTGCAGGAACCTCCAGCACCTGAGGGAATATTCATCCCAAACCAAATGGAGTCATAGGTATATCCTCCAAAATCCCTCAAAGATCAGCCCTTCATCCTACACCAAGAGTGGAGACCAACTCGCCACCAGATAACCCAAGCCAACATGCCCCACATGAAACGCATGATGCAAGTTTACTCTATGGCATGACAACATTTATAAGAACCAGATCTGGCCACATATTAAGGCCACCAACAAGATTTAAAAAATAAGAACATTTATTCATTTTTTATTTTCCCTGTTTTCTTTTTCTCAATTCTTTATAAAAAGTGGGATGTAATATTATGATTCCAATTATCTTCCCTAGACTAGCTCACTAATAAAGGAAGGTAGAAAAGGGCTTGGGGTGGAGAGTCTCACAAAAAGCATATGGCAAATAAAGCAAGCAGTAACCTGTTTAAACCCTAACATGTGTGTTACATGTCTTCATTCCTTTTAATAAAACTACAATGAGTGATCACAAACTCAATACATATAGAGATGAAAGACCCAATCTTACAAATTCTAATGCAATATGCAACAACAGTATGACCAACAAAAAATAAAAATTTACCCAACTCAATTTCACCATATATGCCTATTGAGGATGAAATATCAGTTACAAAAGGGCTAGTATTAAAAGGTGCAAAAATAATAGTTCCTCACTCTTTATGAAAGGAAGCATTACAGAAGATCCACACTGGACACTTAGGAATGGAAGTTCCAGCAAGATATAGAATATGAAAATAATAAATTTCAAAGGTCTTTAGCATAATTAATAAAAAATGAAATAAAATTCTACTTTAAAATCCTGTATATTGTCATTACCTCTTACTAACACTCACCATAAACATTACCTCTCACTAACACTCAAGACATCCTCCTTATATGTTATTAGACAGGCAAACTCTCACATCCTAATATCATTACTACATAGTAGTAACCTCAGGTAGTATCAATAAAGATTCCACATTGTTCAGACCTCACCTCATTGCTTTATATTCTTTGTGGGGTATCATTGAAAGTGACAGTTTTTATACCATTCCCAATTTCAGGAGACAGTACTTTGGCTGGTCAGTCTACTTGAATCATCAACAATGAATGCAAGTAGCATAAAAGGATGGACTCATCATGACCCAGTGATAACCAGAATAGTGATATTTGTTCAGTCAGGATGACCAGATAAAGCCAGCGAGGATGCCTTCCAACCACATTTCATACACAGGAATGAATCAACTATACACAAAGGTTGCCTGTTATGGGGACAACAGGCCATCGTTTCAGAACTAGATAGAAAAAATATTGGAAGAACATGACCCCCCCCACCCTGGTGCTTGTAGGATAAGACATTGGCTTAGAGTTTTGTGTGGTGCCCCAAAATAGACAAGGAATTTAAAAGCTGTTCGGTGTGTCAGGTGAACTGCAAAATACCTGTGGTGGCTCCCTGTCTGCAAATTCCCACAGAAGCTATGGTCCCAGATTCATTTAGATTATGCAAGACTCTGTGAAGGTAAAATATTCTTGATCAGTGTAGATGCCCACTACAAATGGTTAGATGTACATACTCTGAATACTGTAACTTTAAACACTATGATTGGGAAGTTGTGTAACACCTTTGCGAAAATATTTTGCCTGATCAATGTGTGACAGATATTGTCATCGACTTCAACTGTTCAGATTTTGAATGACCAATAATAATGGCATAAAACACATCACTTCATCCCAATATCACTGAAGTCAAGTTTGATCAGTACTTCAATGAATGACTGCTTGGTAATATCAAGTATCATACATGATATTTTATAAGTGATTTCTGAGCTGTGAAACTTGCTTGGTGGAAGAGATAGTTGTGTATTTCCCAAAATTCTCAGTATTCAAATTCTGCTAAAAGACAAGATCTCAAGTGCTGATTTTCAAGGCAGGCAAACACTTCTTTCTCAGATGACTGTTACTATATGATACAAATTTAACGTAATAACACTGCCTGTTGCAGTTCTGTCCTGTCTCCCCAGTGGTTCTGGTCGAAAAAGAAATCCACCCAATCTTCCTCTGGTGAACTGAATGAACCACCACTATTCGCCACGTTGTGAAGTCTTGATCCGAACAGCAGTGTATCGATCTCCCCAGAATGATCCAGTTGGAAGGGGAGGTAATGGCTGGGTATTTCGCTGAAAAGAAATCACTATTCATGCAGCAAAAGTTTCTTGTCGTAGCCGCAAACACATGAAAAAGAAAAAAAAAAAGCAAAAGTTCCTGTACAAAGGTCCCTATTTAGGCCACTGTTTTTTATGTCTCTACCAAAGAATTTACATGAGTACAAAATGTTGTAACGAGATTCGCTCGTTTGGGTCAGAAAGTCACAGAGAGAGAGTAGGAAAATTTCTCCCTAAACAATTTGGCTGATCTAAGGGAAGTAATTCGTGGATCTCCGTCTGCACCCTATGATATCGCAGTCTGCCTTCTTGCAGCCTTGTTGATGAAGTTATCTGGATTCGTATAGGTTCTATTTTGATCTCTTGGCTCGGATCGGTCTTCTTGACACAGGGCAACCAACAGACCAGACAAGCAAATTCCAACAAGCTGTCTTTTCCGTGTTCTGATCTCCGAACTCTGAACTCATCTGACTAACTCAAGCATGCAGGCAGCTTATATAGAGAGAGGCAGAGCTAAACCATCTTTAGGGACCGCCCCCGAATTTTAATATGCAAATCGCCTGGACCACCATGTGTTTCTGCCTAATCTCTGGATCTCCATGAGCAACCAGTTTTCAAGAGGTACTAAAATCAGATTCAGACCTCCTGCTGGATCTTTCGCAGACAACGTATACTTAAATTTTGCCAAAACTACTTATCCCATCTCATTGAATTCCGCTATTCAGACCACCCAAAAATCCAATTTGCCATTTATCACAAACTTTACTTTAACAAATCCGTCTCTTAATCACTTTGGAATTATTACATTTAATTAACTAATAACTCAATCCCCGAAACAATTATTAAGAGAAAAAAAAAGAAGAGAAAAAAAAAAAAATTTATTTCTGGAATTACTCCGGAATCCCTTCTACCCAAATAATTAGCACCTTCATCCTAATTCTTTAGCACTGTTGATTACTAAATCTACCTCTTCTCTCTCTCTCTATGTCACACAAAACAAAAAATCAGCACAACATTAATCCATAAAACTAAATAAAAAATCTAACATGACTTAAATGTAACATTTCAATGAATATAAATTTTTTTTCTACAAGAAATTTATTTTTTTCTATAAGAATGGAAAATATATAAAAAATATCCACAAATTCTGCATTTTCAAAATTGCATCTATGAAAATGATTTTTCTAATTCATAAAGATTCTGGAATAAGATAAATTAGTCGTAAGAACTTTCATTGTATTGAAAGAAAGGAATACAGTCTTATAGTTAGTTAAGTGAAAAGAAGTACAAAAAATTTCCTGGTATTGGAAGTATATGATACAGACATATTGTTAATTCAATAAAAATCACTACAAATAAATTTCTTTATACTGGAAGTATGTAGTATGGTCTTATAGTTAAATAAAATGAATAAAATCAGAATCTTCTTTATATTGACAACATGTGATATGCTCTTATACTTAAATTAGTTAAAATAAATAAAATTGGTACTAAAAAACTTCCTTATATTGTCAATATGTAGTATTAGAATAATACATATGCATTTCCTTTAACATCATTTGACTTTACTGAATCTCTTAAGCAATGTTGAAGAAATATTCATAAAGTGGAGGAAGCTTATTCAAATCTGTTTTGTTACATTTCTTGGAGTTTAATGAAGAATAACTAAAGTACATAAAAAATCCCATGTCTTATTAGAGTTGACAGGTAGTAATCTTCAGGGAGATTAATATCATCAAAAATGGCTTTGGTTTATTTATGAACTGGATTTCTTTAATTCACTATAATTTTAAATTTACTCTCTTCAGTAGTATTAAAGTTAAAAGCCAAATCAAACTCCTGCATATTTATAGAAATTTTCTCATGTGTGCTCTGTCATATTAAGTTAAAGATACTCAACATTCATCCAATACAATGATTATATTATACTTAAATATGGATAATAACTTGAAAACTATTCCTGAAATACACAAACAGATGGTAATCAGTTGATAAACTAAGACCAGTTAACTAATGAAAGTAATAAAATAAGTTACTAACATTTTTTATGGTTATTGATTTGATAGAAAAATATTCTAGGTGCCTTCACTAAAATCGATTTGTTGGCTTTTGTAAATTTCTTTCCTATGCGAAACATACATCATTTACTGAGAATACAGTGATTAGGAAACCGAAAAGAAATGGTTAAAAATGTTATAAATCATTGCATTGGCTGTTTTCTGGTCATCCAATCAAAGCCAGGCTCATCACTTTTATTTTCTAAGAACAGCATTTAATCACCAAGTTATAAAGTAATGATGGTAGCAGTGGTGTTATTGTTTTTGTTGTTGTAACCATAAAAGAAGTCTGAGTTAATATTGAACAAAGAATTATCTTTTTGCATCTCCCATAGAGAAATGATATTTATTATTAAACTATTTTTATTTTAGCATTCATAAATATTGGAACAGGTGCTTCTTGCAATTAAGTCTTTTTCTAATCAATACAAACACATGTCAGATAAAAAAGAATTTATTTATACATTTTGAAAGTCTATTGGGAAAAGATTTCATATTGTGTCATGTGTGGTATTCAGTAAAAATGTAATATTTAAAATAAACAATAATTCCTGTGTTCTAAATTGATTTTTGTGTGTGCAAGAAAGTAAACATAGAATGACTATAATAATTTACTTGTTCAGGTTTTCTACAATATTTGACTGTAGAGAAACGAACAGAAAGTGGGAAAAATATATTACCAGGTAAATTAAATTTTCTATATAAAATTATGATACATTTTATTTGCATTTTACAGGATAAATGTTTTTAAGACAATGCAACAAAAACTTAAAAAAATACAACCAAATACTCTCTTTTTTTTTGGGCTTTATACCTCTTTCTTTCAATTTTGACTGACAGAGACATGTTTGAACTTTCCTGATGTTGCATTAAGTTACATCTATAGTAATTATTCATAAATTAATGTTTGCAATTCTACTTTAGATGTTATCATTAGATGGTGTCTACATTCTTTGATTTTCTCGCTTACTTTTAAGAGGATCCCACATAAACATTCATTTGTCATGTATTTCTGCCTCGTCACATTGAGGGCCACATGTAGTATCTTTTGGATAGCAACCATTGACACTTTTCTGTTCATTTTATTATTGCCTCTGTTTTGCTATCACCAATTCAAAAAGTGGTTAGAAACAACTTTATTTTTGCTCCTCTTGGTTGTCTTGATTCCCAGATTTTCTGTAATTTATGACATGCTGTTCATGTTTGAACTTTCCTGATGTTGATATAAGTCTCACAACAATTCACTCAAGGTACTTGAAAACTTCAATTGCTTTGAGACATTGGTTATTCAACATCAATATTTTTTTGTTTGATGGTCATGTCTTCAATTTCCTTCATATTTATGTGCATCTTGATCTTAGCAGTTGAAATTTTCATATTTTTAAGCAACTCTTGTACTTGTTGTATATCAGTGCTTTGTTATCAAAATTGATATCAGTGATAGTGACTTCTGGCACTTGTAATCTCAACCTGTCTACAGTGAATCCTAGGCTCTTCTCTCTATTTTTGATCACTTAACACATTACAAAATCCAAGACTCTGGTGGACAGATGAGGTGCAGGAGTGTTTCTAAGTAAAAGGCTTGCTGAAATCAACAAAAGTAATGAAAAAAAACGTTGATTCTTTCAAAGGTGTTGGAATGTTTGCAATGATTTATAATATTTTTAACCATTATGTTGTATCATTTCCTTATTTAACAAGGATTTTTGCTTGATATTTTGCGGGGTTGGGACTTTCTTTTAAGCAATTGCTTTACATTTCTAGCTTAGTGCTCCTATATTTTCAATCTATGACTTCAAAAGAACAAATATAAAGAAAAACTGAAAAATGTAATTGAAGTAAACAATAGTGAATATTTTTTACAGACAAAATGTATTCAAATCTTGTAATAATTTTTGTTACTTCTGATGGGGCAAAAAACAAAATTAGAAATAATTTATTTTAATACAAGTAATTGAGTGTAATTAGAATCATACAATTCTAAAACATCTTTTTTAAGCAGTGATAGAATCTTAATTTTATCATTTTTGTTTCTTCTTAGATTAAATCACTAAAGTGCCAATAAATGGTTTTTAGTTTTAAGCATATTAAATATGTTATTGATTCAATAATATAGATTTATTATAAAAAGATCATATATTTGTATTATATGTCAACCAACCTTTTATTGGAGTTATATATAAGATAATAAAAAAAAATAAAGAATAAAAAATAAACTAATTTTTTATCGTCTTAGTTGTTGAACAAAATAGAATCTATTAACCTAAAGTAAATCTTTCTTTACTTGACAGTAGGGAGAAATTTGACAAAAATTTGGTTAAATTTATTCATCAAAGAAATCCTCTATATTGAACAATTTGTTTACAGTTTTCTGTAAGGTCACTTAAATAAACATGAATAAAGTCAAACATAGAAAATAAAAATGTCTACCTGCTATCATAAAAATGTTGACATCATTTTTTAAACTAAAAATTAATTTTTTTTGCTTTTATAGTTTTGAACAAAAAGGAGAAATCAAAATCTAATAGAATGGATTTTGCAGTTGGCAACCTTACCTGGAGCAGCAACCAATTAGCCTCCAATTTCTACAGCCATTCTGAAAATATCAAGCCACAAGAGAATCTATTTCTTTCTACTCTTGGGATCACTTCTTTATTAACCATGATTCACTTGAGTTCTTGGAATGATTCATCTTTGCATATAAAGGAGTGTCTGAACAGTGATTTGCAAAACATTCTTGATTTCACTTTATTAAAAGAGTATTTAAATTCTACTGGGATGCAAGACCAAAGTCACATTTTCAGGCAAAATATTTTTATTTTCCATAGCAACAACATTACTGTAAGCAATCATTACAGTCAAATGATGCAAACAATTTTTCAAGTCAATTTCATTCCAATCAATTTTGCAGATATCAATGCTTCAGCTGTCATAAATAAACATCTTGAAAATTTCTCAAGCAGAAAACTTACCCATTTTGTTCATGATGGAACATTGTCTGCAGACATGAAATTAGCAATATTCAATGGAATATATTTTAAAGGGAAATGGCAACATGAATTTCTGAAAGAAAATACAAAAATTCAAAAATTTCATATTCCCAATGGGAAAACCGTTTCTGTAAATATGATGTTCATTAGACAGAAATTTTGTGTAAAAGAAGATAACAATCTGGAATATAAATCCATTAAAATACCTTATGTAGGAAGACATCAAGACATGTACATTCTTTTACCAACAGTTTTGAATGGTATCTTTGATTTGGAAAAGAAACTGAGCCCAGAATTTATCAACTTGCTCCTTTCTGATGTAAATTGTCAAAAAAAACTGACTGATCTTTATTTGCCTAAATTTCAAACATGATCCATTTGAAAATTGACCCCTTATAACTGACATCCATCCATTTATTTAAAAAATTGGACTATATTATTCTGACAGTGACAATTGTGGATCAAAAATGATTTTCATTAACAAATAAAAGAAATTGCTAAATCAAATATTTTCATTTTCTTCTTATAAACAGTATATCAGTATAAGTTGAATATTTTGGATATTTATATTTTATTAAATATATACAATTTTTTTTTTTAAGCGTTTCACCTAGCCACTAGGATGCAAGGGGTTACAGGAAATAGCAAGATCAGATAGGAGTGATAGAAGAAAGGATGAGGGTAGTGGATAGATTAAGGCGACTGGAGATGTCGATTGACATTACATTTGAATAGCTGGAGATTATAGCTCACAGGGAAACTGGAATAGGGAAGGGAGTTCCACAGGCGAGAGGTGCGAGACATGAAGCTATTAGAGTAGAAGAGACGGCTACATTTAGGAGTTTCGACAGTGAAGGGGTGAGAGCAGGATGCCAGCCTCGTAGGGCGCTGGAACTCATGACGTCTGGGAACCAGCGAATGCAGCTCCTCGGAGCAATTTCCATGAAAGTATTTGTAGAACAGACAGAGGGAGGCGACGGCGCGTCTGTGAGAAAGTGACTGTAGACGAGACGCCAGGGCAGGGCCAACCATATTGCATATCCGCCTCTGGAGCCTATCAAGAACCCCGAGGCAAACAGAAGGGGCGCCAGACCATATATGGCAGCAATACTCCATGCAAGGGCGAATTGTGGATTTGTATATCTGGAGGATCGACTCAGGGGAAAAAAACTTCCTAGCGCGGCTCAGGGAGCCAACTTTCCTCGCAGTGGACGAGGCAATTGACTCGATGTATTTATTCCATCTCAGGTCAGCAGTCAACGTGAGACCGAGAAGCCGCAGAGAGTTGCTCTCGAGAAGTTGAGCGTCAGACATTCTAATGGAGGGAAGGGAAGGCTCTCTGTGGTGATTAATAGAGAGCAGTTTTGTCTTCGAAGCGTTGAAGTTGACCAGCCAATTCATGCCCCAGTTCACAATCGATTGGAGGTCCTTTTCGAGACGCACGGCAAGGTGAGTTTTGTCAGCGAGACTAGATTTGTTTTTGAGGCAGGAATAAATTGTGGTGTCATCCGCGTAGATGCCTACTTGGGAAGTTACGGCGTCAGGAAGGTCATTTATGTAGATAAGGAATAGAGTGGGGCCTAGGATGGAGCCTTGAGGGACACCTGCGTTCGTGGGATAGGAACTGGAGGAGAATCCGTTGAGAACGACCTTCAATTCACGGTTTGACAGGAATGATTGTATTAGGTTATATAATCGACCCGTAATGCCATAACCCTGGAGCTTGCGAAGAAGGCCGGCATGCCAAACCCTATCAAATGCTTTGGAGATGTCTAGTGCCACGGCTCGGGCTTCCCCGTTATTTTGGAGAGCTCGGTAGACTGTTTCAGTGATGGCTGTGAGCACATCGGCTGTAGATCGGGCAAAGCGGAAACCATATTGCTTGTCTGAGAGCAGATTATGGGATGTGAGGTGGTTAACCACCCCGGTATTGATTAGAGCTTCGAAGACTTTGCCGAAGAGTGGAAGGAGACTGATAGGACGGTAGTTGGAAGGGTCAGAGGGGTCGCCGGAGTTCTTGAAGACAGGAACGATCGAAGAGGACTTCCAGCAGTCAGGAAAACAAGATTCCTTGAGGCAGTAGTTGTATAGTTTCGAAAGGGCGGGCGCCAGTTCAGGCGCGCATTTCTTCAAGACAATGGCTGGTATCCCGTCACCACCACTAGCTTTGTTGGGATCTAAATTAGAGATAACGCCCAGTACCAAAGATGGGGTTATGTTTAACCCACTCAATATGGCCTCAGTTCTAAGAGTGAAGTCGGGTATGGGTACACCGGAAGAGTCGAGCGTCGAGTTGAATGAAAATTTCCGAGCAAAGCATTCGGCCTTGTCGGTAGAGGAGGTCAGGACTTCGAACTGGTTGAATAAAGGAGGTATAGAGGGTTTGCAATTGTTCAATACGCTCTTGCAGAGACGTCAATAATCTTTGGAGCCAGATTTGCGAGATGCAATACGTTCCTTTATTCGAGCCGCAAATAGTGACTTAGCATCATTGAGGACACGCTTACATTCGTTACGGGCGGAGGCAAAGAGACGTCTATTGCAGTCAGACATGTCGCTACGGAATAGGTGGAAGTAGTGGTTCCTATGGGTGATGGCGGCTGAGCAAGCAGCCGAGAACCAGGGGGAGGAGCGCGACTTGACCCTATATTTTCTTGATGGGATGAAAGCGTCGATTCCAGCTTTAACCCAGGAAGAGACCTCAGAAGCACATTCTTGGACGGGGAGCTTAAAGACTCCATCCCAGGGGACATCGCGGAGGAAATCACGGAACGCGTCCCAGTCAGCTCGTTGATAATAGAACGAAGTTCTAGTGGTAGGAGGTTCTTTATAGGGGGTGGAGATGTTAACCGATACGACTGCATGGTCAGAGTTACCAAAAGGGCAGAGTTGCGAGGCGCTGCAGGATTCGGGGATGGAGGTAAAGCACAAGTCGAGTAGAGAGGCTTTACCTTCCCGGTTGAAGGCAAAACGAGTGGGGAAGTTAACTATCTGTGTGAGGGAATGGGAGATTGAAAAATTAAGCGTTTGAATGCCTGCATGGTCAGTAGTAGCATTCTTAAGCCACAAGGTGTGATGGGCGTTAAAATCTCCAAACACAAAAATGTGAGCAAACGGGTGGAGGGAGAGAGCCTTGTCTATGTTGTCAGAAATGCTATCAAGTATCTCACAGTCTTGAGAGGATGGAGAGCGGTAAAGGAAGAAGAGATAGCTTACCGCATTGAGGAGAGAGAGTCGGAGACACATGTATGACTGGTCAGGCGATTCGAGAGAGGACTCTCTGGCCAGAGGGAGATGTTCCTTGACGTAGACACCAAGACCGTGCATGTGGGTTAGAGAGTCTTTTCTGAGGAGAGGAAGATAGCCGGGGATCGAGAGATCAGAAGAGGGGATAGATGAGATAAGGTTTGTCTCACAGAGAGCCAGTACATCCGGGCCGTTTGCAGAGAGGAAAGATTCCAGACTGCAGAAGTTTGTCCTAATGCCCCGGATGTTGGAGAACGAAATGTTGAGGGGTTTAGGTGGTTTTTGAGAGGCTGGTTTAGGGTTAATCTTTCGGTTTTTGTAACTCATGTTGAATTTTGTTTGTAAGATGAGAAGGCCCGAAGTAAAAGAAACAGACAGTTTCGACCGTGACGCGGACAGAGAGGAGTTGGCAAAATCTGCATCATTATGTGGCCTCAGGGCTGCCCACCGGAGGTGACTGCAGGGACACCTTTCCATGCGCGACATGGCACTACAAACACCCCGGTATTATACAACTGTTGATCAGAGCAGCCGCTCAAGACGCTACGCAAGAGTTAGGGCTCCTAACTACCAGTCGGAAACAGCAACCAGAGAACTGTCAGCCGTGTACCCTCAGAATGAAGAGATGTTGCCACAGACTGCACACATCACGGGAGAAACAGAGCTGCACTAATACAGAGGCCGGAGAGAGAAACAGTACCGGGAACCCCTTCCTAGACAAGAAACAAGGTGTAGGCCTCTACTCATGTCCAGAAGAAGGGGAAGGGGTGTTGACCGGGCGGTAGAAGAGACTACCTACTCCTATTACAGGTAACACAAAAAGAGGACAACACAAAAACAGAGGGAAGGATTGGTGGGGGAGATAACAGGTAAGGAGTCCTGGATCACACTTGGCTATATCCTATCACATTAAGTTTTAACTTAGTATAAGTCCCATTGTCTATTCTAAAAAAATTGAGAAAAAAAAAAGAAAAGTTACCCGGATTTATTATCGCATCTAGTCAAAGACATTCAATTTTCCATTTTTCCCAACCCCCCGTTTTTTTTTTTTTAACTTTAGAACCGGGGTTTTTAAACTAAACTATCAAATAAGGAGAATCATTGGGACAAAATGCCTTTGAGCATTTTAAAATAAAAAAATTTAAAAACGAAAAAGAAAAAAAAAAAAAAAATAAAAATAAAAATGAAAAAAAAATGAAAAATGTAAATGGGTTTCTGCTAGAGCGAATACTGTACTCACATCGGCCAGCATTTCTTCCTCAGTTGTTATAAATACAGTACTCAATGTTATATGACAGGGCTATATAAGTACATTAGTGAATATACATATTATCAATGTAGAGAGAGAGGGAGCGAGAGAATTAATATAAGTAAAAAAAGTTCGTCACAGCTGATTGATGCTATCTTCAGCATCCCGACTCCAGATTTTCATAGGCGGACCTGTATATATATATATACACAAATAAAAACATTGTCACTTAGCTGATTGATTCTATGTCCAGCATTTCGAGACGAGAGTTTCATAGACGGACCGTCCAGCAATTACTCGTCGTGTTTATTTTCTTCACTTTCGTCACTTTTATATTGAGTTAAAAATAATTAAAAACTTTTCATTGATATCGATTTTTTTCATTTTTTTTTATCTGTTTTTTTATTTGTGTGTGTGTGTGTGTGTGTGTGTATGCATACGTGCTCGATATATTTTATATGCCTGTCCAATTTTATGATTTATGTGCGTACTTGTATTGTAGAGAATGTGGTTATTTCTCCTTTTCGTCGTTTTCTTGTCTCTTTTAGTTTACACACTCTCTCTCTCTCTTTGGCGTTATACCTTTTTCTTTCTTTCTTTCACCTTTGACTGTCAGAGACAAATGTAGCAAAACCAATATCCGGTTTTGCAGACAGTCTCTGCTGTTGGAATTTAATTTGAGAACAACAATTTCACAAGTCCACATTCTCGCTATTTTTTCTATCCTCACTCTAAACGGTAACCTCTTTTTAATTTCAAAACCGGCTCCAAAAGGCCTTCATTCTTATCCGAGATTTGAATATATTTTCTGACTAAGGAAAAGCTGGAAAATAAAAATAATTCCATATAAATTATACTTTCCATGGAGCCATAATGTCTGGGAGAAATTCACAGCTTCTTCACTTCAACCATAAAAACATTACCTTCGAAACCAGCTTTTAATTCCTTCATCTGCGAACAAATTTCCAACTTTACAAGAACTGGAGAGTGTTTCTATCAGAACTTTAACAATAACATCTAATCGCTTAAAGAACTCTTTAGACGCCCAAAGAAATATTTTGAACAAACATATATTTTTTTTTGTTAAAACATTTTCTTTTTCCCTTTCTTTCTCTACTAATTGTCCTTTTATCCCTTTTTTTGTATATGTTGTAAATAAACACTTTCTTTATTTGTTTGTTTGTTACTCACCGAGCAGGAGTTTTTTTTTATTCATGTTTTTTTTATAAAAGAGAGAGTTTGTCCAATCTAATTTTATGCAGTTTTACTTGCGTTTTTTTCGCAAAAATTTAAACCTCAACCCTATTTTTAACCTAAAACCTTTGATGCGGGAAAACTGGGACACATTTCCTAGCACTGCACTTAATAATTCAAAATTCCTAGGGCTTTCATGAGTTTGGAAAATGTAGGTGTTGTAGGGAGACAATAATTGTCTTCCCTTAGATTAGGGGTGGGGCTTCTGACATCACGTGTCTGTTGGTCACGTGTGAATTCAGTCCCTTTACAAATCTGTCTTTTTAGGACTTTTCTTTCGTTGGTTGAATGGCTAACATATTCCCAATTTCCTGAAGTCTACACATGGACATTATGTTATTGTTAACTACTTTTGTTGAGTGGAAAAGTGACCCTTGTCTCCAACTTCAGCGAGCACACTTTATTTCACTTTGTCATGAAAACCAGAGAAAGTAAGACATTTGTGTTTATTTTTTGTACCTCAGTTCAGGCATGCTTGTTCTTGGAGTAATACGTACATTCATCTGTTTTGGGACATGTTCGGATCGTTCTAACATTTTTGTATACGTACTTATTAAATGTTTTAATCATGTATGGGTGTTTATCTCGTCTTTCATTTCCGTTTATTCAGTGTTAGTGTATCAATAGAATGCTAATATTAGTACCTGGTGAGTGGGAAAGCACCAGATTGCCAGTAAATTATTACTGGCAAATAAAATTATACTAATAGTGTATTTCAGTTTTTTACTTAAATAATTTATTATTATTGTTGCTTTAAATTGTAAGGTAAATATTTATATATGTCTTTACTTGCCCATTATTTCATTTTTTTTATTTGATTTGGTGGTATCTTAAATATTAGGGTATTGATTATAGGGTATTTATTATATTTATTCGTTTATATTTTATTTTGTTTATTTTTATTTCTTTATTTTATTTTTTAATTTTATTTATTTAATTCTATTTATTTATTTTTTAATTAATGCTTAGATGGCAAAGTGTCTATTTATATGCCTGCACTTATCCCTTATTTCAGTTTTCTTGCTTAAGAGTTTATTTTGGTTTCTAAAACTAGTTATCAATTTCTAAAAATAATTATTCTCAATTCCCTCTCGCTCGCTTCTCTCTCTCTCGCTCTCTCTCTCTCTCTCTCTCAATATCATATTATATATATATATATATATATATAGAGATGAATGAAAAAAAAAAAAGGTAAAAAAATAGGAAATATAGGATAAGAACAAGAAAATAAAATTTTTGAAATAACCATGACGTTAGACACATATACACATACAGACACGCAAACATAAACACACACATACGAACACACACACAAAGAGAAAAGAAATCAACATAACATCAATAAACAGCGCATAATTTTTTTTTTAACTTAGTATAAAAATAACGAAAATAAGAAAATCCGCAGGCAATTGCTGAAATTTCCTGATGAGTCAACTGAACGATTACAAAAAGTTTTGTCTACGAAACTCTGTAGCCGAGATGCTGATTGTAATATCAATCATCTAAGTGATGATTAATTTTATATCTGTACTTTATTAATTTAAGCGCAGTACTAGATTACAAGATCTAGTACAAGGTTTCATCATTTTACAGTTTAAATAGCTAGATTCTATGCTAACAGCTTATTCTGTCGCACTTCTTGTGGAACTCTCTTCCGGCTTCTTGCTTCGCTGTCAACTTTGACCTTCACAAATTTAGATGCACTGTCAATCATTATCTTCTGTCTTCTTAATTATTGTCCTTTTATTGTCGTCTCTCCTTATGTTGTGGATTCCGAGATGAAATCTGGTCTCAAATGAAGGACAAACGCAGGAATGAAATATGGCAAATAAATGTATTGATGTAATAATACAATTGGTAATACGGTTAGTAGATCCAGAAATGCGGTTAGTAGCAATAATAATATATATACAGTCTGGGATATTCAGTATCGAAGTAGGACTTCCTTCTGAATCTACGTACTTAGCAACTGTGACTCCTACAAAGCGGTTACCTCACACTCTCACTCTCTCTATTACTCTACCTCATGGGTATTCACCGGCAGCAGTACAAATACACACTGGTCGAGTCCACTTGTATGAAAAAGGGGTGGACCCCATAACACCTTAATAGTATATTTTTTTCATACATTTATTTGTGCTTATGAGCGCATTCGTAGTTTGTTATTTTGTTTGTTATTTAATTTGTTTTTGTATTTATTTAGATTTTTTTCGGAAGTTGGTTATCTTATTCGTTTCCTGTAAAGTATTGGATTTGTTTAAAGTAGGCTACCTTACCTGCGTTGTAATGTGTATATGTGCATTTATCATCGTATTTTACAAGGTATTCGCTTTTAATTTTTCGTGTCTACATTTTGAAATAAGTTCTGATCGTTTATACATGTAATCATAATAATCAACAACAAATAAGTAACCAATAATACATAGCGAGTAAAACGTTAACAACACTATAAAATAGGTACAAATAACCCCAATCGGATCCATAATTATTCCTACTCAATAGCCTCTTTAGAATAATATGAGAATAATTTGAAACATAACCGTTGCGTCCTACACAATAACTGTTAGGATAATACAATGGATTTATTACCCATAATGCACCATTGACTAACATATATAAAATGCTGACAGTATGTAGTTTATCTTGTATCTGAAAGACAAATATTACCACTGCACAGGGCTTCCACCAATGGCTTAAATAATTTCAGCTTATCTTTTTTTTGTAATTTTTTTTTCTTTAATTGTTCGATAGTCGGGATAAGGAATCTAGCATAGCCGTGTTTGTCACCCTCTAGGTTGACAACCACGTTTATGCCGGATTCATTAATGGCCCAGGTTAGACTGGGTTTTATATATTGTGGTTAGCAACTAGTCTCAGAGATGGAAAAATTAATTCAGGACCGTAAAGGGCCCTGTGTCATTAAAGACTACTAAGAATTCGGATATAACGAGAACTTCCTCGTCTTTAAACATCTCAAGTTCAAATCTATCCATTAGAGAGTTTAGGTTGTTTTAACCTTCTTTCAAAATTTTATGGCGCTCATAAAGGCTCTTCTACCTGGTTATAACTGGGACCTTCAAGAGCGATCCCCTGCATTTTTCCTTACTTTTTCTGCCATCAGTGTGGCCCACTATTGCTTATTTCCCGCAGTATTTTCTAAAGTTGCCTTTGCGTTTAAACAGCGGTAGTGATGAGTAAGATGATATACCTTTTCAGATTCAAACCTCTCATCTAACATTTCTCTGCACTTTTAATGGTGACTGGGTAGCAGCAGATTCCTTGAAAGCCTTCACAAAGTTGTTGGCATTGTCCGTCACTATACCCACACACTTGTAGATGCCGTATTCCTTTCGTATATTTTCAATGATTTGGGCCAGAATACCATATGTATGACTGCCACTCAGTCTGGAACAAGCTAGGTCCACTGGCTTCATGTTCAAGCCATCTACGTAGTGGGCTGTTATACCAAAATAGTTTTGGTTTGCAACTGACCAGCAGTCGCATGTGACACACACACACAATGCAATTCAGTAAAGATAACTTTCAAGAACCTCCATCTCCTGAAACATATTTACATTTTCGGTAATGAGGGCATCAGTAGGAGTGAGGTCTTTAGAGTAGATTGCAGATATTACAGGAATCCAATGAAATTCTAAAGTGAAACGGAGTCCAAAGTTCACAATCAATTCGTAGATCTTGCCGTTTACCCCTGTCTGGGTAACATTCCACAATAAATAGGGTACCATATTGTTGATTTTGGCCTGCTTAGGTGCACTAGGATTCTCATCGACTTCCTTTGGCTAAGGTTTTCTCATACACAGGAAGTTTTGATATATGACACCTCTGAATATGTCTCTTTAGATTAAAGAGATTTCTGACTGATGTTAATTTTATTCACTTTGGGGGAAACAGGAGATGCACTGGAAAGGACCATCATCCAAATTGCTGAATAAATATTATATCAATCTCAGTTTCTCATCCAACTAATTCATTTCTAATGAAAACCAATGATTTTTATGATGACTAAAAAATAACTTAAACTAAGAAAAGGACATTTAATTTTTAAAAATTTCAAATCGTTGTTTGAAATCGAAGTCTATGGAATTGATTTGATCGAAAAATGCTCAATTTCATTTGATATTTAATAATAGAAAATTTCCATCAAACTCAAACCTTTTACATATTGTGCTATATAAATTACATATTAGCGCTATATATATATATATATATATATATATATATATATATATATATATATATATATATAAAAAAAGAAGGTGCCGCAAACGTTTTTTGTTGTAATGGATTTATTTAGAAAAAAATTTATGCTTTGTTTTGCATAATTTTACTACGACACGTATTTCTGGTCTCGCGACCGTCTTCAGGTAAAAAGTGGAGATTTCTACATATTATTAAAAAATAATTAATTTTTTCTTCATGTTCAATGTGAAATATTCTCGATATGAGACATTCTCTGTTTGTGTGTTGGCAATCCGAATTTTCTTTCTAGAATTGTCAATGAAGAGTTCTGCGCGAAGGGTCATAAAACAATTAAGGTTTGTCCAGCGAGTAATTTATCGGCATTTAATCTTTTAATGTTTTAGTGACCCCTATGTGCTCTTGGATCTGTTTCTATTTTGGTGTGTTCCTGTCAGCATGCGTGTATATATGCGTGCGTATATTTCCCCATAAATACATATTGTCTTACTACGAGGAATTCGTAAACTTATTTGTACCTATACAAATATACACACACATACGCACATAAACACTATCCCACCACAAGTAATTAGTACACACACACATATACACACATATTTCCCAAGCTACAGAACCAACCACACACACACACACACACACATAGACACACACACACACACACACACACACATACACACTTAAGTTGTCAACATCCGCATATACATACATAAATGTATGTATGTGTACATACATATATATATATCCTCGTGTCTCCCGTATATGAGTGTGCGTCCATGTATGTGAGCGATTTGATCATTGTATTTTCACCCTGTGTGCATGTTGTGTGTTTTTTGTGTGGGGGTTACGATCTATTCAGTTCAGGTTTGAATTTGTCTATAAAGTTTTTTTTCCTGTATTTGTAGATACGAGTAATTGTCTGTTTGATATATCGGCATGATATTAAACTTACCCTGGTTACATTTGAAAATGTGTTGTGATACAAAAAGTTTTCTGTTGTCTGTCAATTTTATATTGCTTTTGTGTAGGGAGACCCTGTTGTTCAGTTGTTGGCTGATGCCTATATATGACTTCTTACAAAATTGTGCATTTAATTGCATAAATTACATTTTTGGAGTTGCAGTTTAAGTTTTTGTTTATTGTGAATGTTTTTTTTGGGTTTTCAAAAGTGTAGGAGTTTCCTTCTATAATGATGTCACAAACCCCACATCTTTTTTTTGCATTTTTTGTCTCCCCCTGTATTTTGTGTTGGCTAAATTTAGATGAGGTTAATATGTGTTTTAGGTTTCTAGATTGGCGTTTGCTCTTAATTATTTTGGTTGTTTTTAGTATATTATTCAGTTTATTATTCTTGCTAAGTAAATCAAGATTTTTGTGATTTCTAATTTTCCTTTCTGGATTGTTTTTGTTGTACGATGAGACATATGCTAGAGTTTGTTCGACGTTACGTTTCTTTTTATTTCTAAGTTGGTCTAGAGGAATTTCTTTCGCAAGTTCAATACCTTTGTTTATTAGTGTTGTGGGGTAGCCTCGTTTCTTGAGAGTTTTATGTAGTTCTTCTAAGCGGATTTTCGGAGATGTTTATCCAGTCACTATTGTAAAAATTCTACGTGCTAGAATAGGGGATGGATTTTTGGCAAAAACTTTTGGTGATGGCTCTTGAAATGAATTATATTGTTGGGTGTCTGTGGGTTTTACAAATAAGATATCTGTGATTATGTGGTTGTTTTTATTTCTAATGAGTATATCTAAAATGGTAATTCGTTAAAATTATATTCTTGAAATGAATTTGATTTTTGGTTCGCAAAAAGCTTCCTAAAATCCATCCCCCTATTCCCTAAATCGTAGAATTTGTACAATAGTGACTGATAAACATCTCCGAAAAATCCGCTTAGAAGAACTACATAAAACTCTCAAAAAAACGAGGCTACCCCACAACACTAATAAACAAAGGTATTGAACTCATGAAAAAGAATTCCTCTAGACCAACTTAAAATAAAAGAAACGTAACGTCGAACAAACTCTAGCATATGTCTCATCGTTTAACAAAAACAATCCAGAAATATTCCCAGAAATCACAAAAAATCTTGATTTAAATTATTTAATAATAAACTGAATAATATACTAAAAACAACCAAAATAATTAAGAGCAAACGCCAATCTAGAAACCTAAAACACATATTAACCTCATCTAAATTTAGCCAACACAAAATACAGGAGTGACAAAAAATGCAACAAAAAAGATGTGGGGGGTTTGTGACATCATTATAGAAGGAAACTCCTACACTTTTGAAAACCCAAAAAAAACATTCACAATAAAAAAAAAATTAAACTGCAACTCCAAAATGTAATTTATGCACTTAAATGCACAAAATGTAAGAAGTCATATATATAAATGCATCAGCCAACAACTGAACAACAGGGTCTCCCTATTTTTGATTTTTTATAAAATTGACAGACAACAGAAAACTTTTTTTATCACAACACATTTTCAAATGTAACCAGGGTAAGTTTAATATCATGCCGATATATCAAACAGACAATTACTCAAATCTACAAATACAGGAAAAAACTTTATAGACAAATTCAAACCTGAACTGAATAGATTAACCCCCCACACAAAAAAAAAAACAAACATGCACACAGGGTGACCAATACAATGATCAAATCGCTCACATACATGGACGCACACTCATATACAAAAGGGACACGAGGAGACATATATATGTCACATACATACATTTATGTATGTATATGCGGATGTTGACAACATTATGAAGAAGTGTGATAACAAGTGTTGTGTGTGTGTGTGTGTTGTGTCTGAACTGGTTCCATGTAATTGGGAAATATGTGTGTATAAATGTGTGTGTACTTACATAATTGTGGTGGGATATGTTTAAATGCGTGTGTGTGTGTATGCGTATAGGTACAAATAAGTTTACGAATTCCTCGTAGTAAGACAATATGTATGGAGGGGAAAATACGCACGCATATATACAACGCATGCTGACAGGAACACACCAAAATATAAACAGATCCAAGAGCACATAGGGTCA
The DNA here is from genome assembly GCA_903632075.3 of Acanthosepion pharaonis. Lineage (NCBI taxonomy): Eukaryota > Metazoa > Mollusca > Cephalopoda > Sepiida > Sepiidae > Acanthosepion > Acanthosepion pharaonis. Next base: position 102,747 of record CAHIKZ030002085.1, on the reverse strand, counting down.
CTAAAACATTAAAAAGATTAAATGCCGATAACTACTTGGACAAACCTTAATTGTTTTATGACCTTCGCGCAGAACTCTTCATTGACAATTCTAGAAAGAAAATTCGGATTGCCAACACACAAACAGAAATGTCTCATATCGAAATACATTTCACATTGAACATGAAAAAAATTAATTATTTTAATAATATGTAAAATTTCCACTTTTACCTGAAGACGGTCAGTGAGACCAGAAACACGTGTCGTAGTAAAATTATGCAAAACAAAGTATAATATTTTTTCTAAATAAATCCACATTACAACCAAAAACGTTTACATCACTCTCTTTTTTTAATATACATACTTTTCTCTCGTTGGAACCACTACAACATATTTCTTTTATATATATATATATATATATATTAAAAAAACGTTTGACACATTGTGTTAATGGAGGTTAAAATATATTGTCATACCGGAGTGAGTCACCATGTAATTAGTGTACTATCTATGTAGGAAAGATTTATTCTCCAATTTGCATCCCCCCCCACTATGGACATTATTATATCCATGATATAATAACACTGTATTTCAGAGATGCAAAAGAATGCCCGAAAGGAAAAGGAATAACGGGCATGCTTTCTTCGCAGAGAGAGTTTTATGCCGCTAAGTCGTACACAAAATTATATATACTTATTTACATGTGTCTCACAGAGAGAAACTATAGCATGTTTGCAACAACAATCAGAGTGAAAAGCGGACGAAAGAAGAGAGTCTTAAGTACAATAATTCTCAACGAGAATTTGGTCTACCGGAGATTCTGGATATATTCCACAAACGGAAACCAGCGAGTCTTGGGTTTTCCCAACATGAGAACTGCGAGCCGGAGATATTTTCTATATCCGGTGAAGATATAGTTCCATGAAAAAACAAAAAAAAAAAAAAAAAAAAACCCGAAAAACGGCGCCATAGTCTTGTAAGCTGATCTACCATATTAGAGATTTCAACTGATCGTTTTGACTCCTGATTCCTGAAACTTTTGTCGCACTATCAAGTTACGTCACTAAGCGGTTGTCATATGAACCATGTGACTTCATCTAGACCAAAGAGAGCTAATCACCTTTTGTATTCTTACAGTATTAATTCTTCATAAACATTTTTTTTTACAGTTTTTCTAGTGGAACAATACTTATACAAATATTGCCCAAAATCTGAAAAACAAAAAAAATTTTCTAAAACGCCTGATGTCATTTGGAAACTTTTAAGAGATTCTTTTTTCTTCTTATTGGATTTATACAGGTAATTCAAAAAATTTAATTCTTCTTATATATTTTATATATATATATATATATATATATATATATCATAAATTTAAATTGTTTGTCAGAGAGATCGGGTGGATTAAGTCTTTTAAAAAAGAATTTGATAAATGAGAATCAAATGAAATACTTTTGTTTTACAATTTATTTTGCAACTCAAATTTAATTATTTTAATATCAGTTTTTAAATCACCCACTTCAACTATTAACAATCGAGAAGTCCAGAACTCAAGACAAAAGCAAAATTTAAATACAAACATTTTGGACATTAATTGTATTTTTTGGAGGAAGATATTCATCGTTATCTGTGTAGAATAACAATAATAAAAAGCACTTACCGGCGTAAGAGTCCCAACTAGCGTCCAGCTGGCAGACAAAAATAAAGCAGGTTGTAACTTAATACAAACCCTGCAAACTAACTGAGAAATCATGCTAGTATTTATATAGTAATACTTCCACTCAGGTACCAGCAGCCAATCACAGCCCAAGCAATGGACTATCCCACTTTAGCATAATGAGATGCTCCATTGCACCATAAATAGCTCTCTGTCTCAATGTTGAATTAGTATTCACTCAGCTTGCTCTACAACTGAGTGTTTATCTTGACCACGATTGTTCGACATGGCGCTGCGAACAGGATCTATGACACCTGAAAATTGGGAACTCTTCTTCATTGAAGCAGGCATATCCACCGACTCGGCCAAAACTCATGCGACAAGGTTTGCGGACGAGAAGCTGACAATCGAGAGCCTTCAAATGCTGGATCGATCTATGCTTAAGGAGCTGGGAGTCACATTAATGGGAGAAGCCCTGTGTATCATTAAGCAGGCTAAGGAATCCACCACCCAGACAACCCGCATTCAGGCACTAGCAGCCAAGCCTCCTCATCTCGATCACGAGATGACACCACAGAAATTCAGGAATTTCCGAATTGACTGGGATGTCTTTACCAAGATGACAAATATGCCAAACTCCCAAGCTAATATTCACCTATACAATTGTGCTGATGAGGCTGTGCAAAACGCCATAATCAACACACACCCTGACTTCTTTACCACTGATCCAGATAAGCTACTTGACATGGTAGAAGTGTTGGTCACCCAGAGGTCAAGTCCTATTGTCCATCGCCTTGCTTTTGCCTCCATGTCTCAGGATGCGGATGAGCCAATACAAAGTTACCTTGTCCGCCTCAGAGCCGTAGCCGTTGATTGTAACTTTACCTGCCCCTCATGTGAACATGACCTGTCTGATATATACATCAAGGACCAGATCATCCGTGGAATAGCAAATGACACACTCCAGGCTGACCTACTGGCCAAAAGCTGGGGGCACTTAAATCCCTTTGAGCAAAATATCCTTCATGTTGAGGCATTTGAATCAGCATTACGGGACCAAACCTCAATGGCCGGCGCTTCAGATACAACTGCTGCTCGTCTATCAACATACCGCAGACAGAAGGGTACACCACAAGCCAACGAGGCGATCCGTACCAGCACCTATTGCAGCTGCAATGTTAAATCAAATCACCAGGCTTGCTTAGGTTGTGGCAGCCACCAGCATGGCACCTCAGGAACTGGATCACGCCGGTTAAAATGCCCAGCATGGGGAAAAACATGTAGTAATTGTGGGAAGCCCAATCACCTATTGAGGGTATGCCGGGCTAAGAAACTGGCTCAAGCGGTCAGGGAAAGCCTAGAGGCTAATGAAGCCGCCATGGACACACTTATCGCCCACATCACATTCAATCAAACGACAGGCACGTATACATCTAAAGACACAGGCCAGGTAAGGGAAATTGATGCATATGTTGTTCCATTCTCGCCAAAACCGGATCCCAGACAAATTAAGAATATCCCCAGAAATCACAGCACTAGGATGACAATCTTTCCTGACAGTGGGGCCACCATATGTCTCGGGGACTTAAGCACCTTCTGAATATGGGGGCTCACTATCAACAACCTCATTCCATCAAAAAAGTCGTCCGAGCTGTGGGAGGCTTTACGCTTGTATGTCAGGGTTGGCTCCCCGTGGAATTCATCGTCCAAGGAAGAACAACTAAACAAGCCCTATACATATGCAAAAAGATTCAGCGGCTATACTTCAGCAAAGCAGCCTGCATTGATGTAGGGATACTGTCCAAAGACTTCCCTGAAGCCGACAACTACAATATTACCCCAAACAACAATGCAACACATGCCCTCGACAAGCACACATAAAAAATCGGACGTGAGCCCTAAACAATGCAAAGTCGAGGGACAACTTCCAACACGCCCCAAAAACTCCCTTTTCCCCCAACAGAACAAAACATTGATAGGCTCAAGAATTGGCTATTGAATCAATTTGCCGAAACGGCGTTCAAGAACAATGGTGAATTCCACCGATGTCTGGCCCCACTGCACATATACACCTCAAAGAAGGAGCAGTCCCCAAAGCCAGACATAACCCAATTCCTGTGCCTTTTCACTTCAAAGAGCCCGTAAGACAGGCCCTTTGGGAAGATGTGAAAAGGGGTATCATAACCCCAGTTCCCGTTGGCATGCCCACTGATTGGTGTAGCACTATGGTAATTACCGCCAAGAAAATGGCAAACCACGAAGAACCATAGACTACCAACACTTGAATTCACAGTGCAAACGGGAAACACACCATACAGGGTCACCATTCCAGCTAGCACTACAAGTGCCACCTAAACAAAAGAAAACAGTGTTGGGTGCTGTTGATGGATATCACTCCATCCCCTTAGATAAAGAGTCCCAGCCACTCACCACCTTCATCACAGAATGGGAAGGTTCATGTACCTGAGAATGCCACAAGGTTACCTAGCATCTGGCGATGCCTACACCCGAAGGTATGATGAAGTAATAAAAGACATCCCCCACAAAGTAAAAAAATCGTGGATGACACCCTACTCTATGACTCTGACATCGAAGGAGCCTTTTTTCACACCTTCGATTTTCTCCTCCATTGTGCAAAAAAACGGCATCGTAATAAATAGAGAAAATTCCAATTTTGCCAAGACACGGTGCAGTTTGGGGGCCTCAAATAACATCTTCTGGTGTAACCCTTCTAAATCCATGCTGGAGGCAATATTAAGCTTCCCAATACCAAAAACACTCACCGATGCCAGATCATGGTTTGGGCTGGTCAACCAAGTCGCTTGGGCATACTCACTAAGCCCAGTCATGCTTCCATTTCGTGATCTCGTAAAACGAGACTCACACTTTACATGGAATAAAAGCCTTGAGGATGCATTCCAGCATTCAAAGAAGGTCATAGTTGACTTAGTCCGAAAAGGCATCGCAACATTTCAAAAAGAAAGAATAACCTGCCTTGCCCCAGATTGGAGCAAAGACGGAATGGGCTTCCTACTTCTGCAGAAGTATTGCTCATGCACCACTGACAAAGCCCCAGTTTGCTGCCCTGAAGGTTGGCGCCTGATATATTGCTGGTAGCAGATTCTGCATTGATGCTGAACGCAGATATGCACCTATTGAAGGCGAAGCAGCAGCAATTGCATGGGCATTGGAAAATGTCGGATTTTTGTAATGGGTTGCCCGAATCTCATAGTGGTTACAGATCATGAACCACTAAAAGGATTATTCGGAGATAGAGACCTTAGTAAAATCCAAAACCCCGATTATTCAGGTTAAAGGAGAAAACCCTCAGGTACAGATTCACCATTCAGCACTGCCCTGGGAAATGGCACAGAGCCTCCGATGCTGTCTCTCGTAACCCAGCAGACATCTCACAGGCACTCCTAAATGTATTCACTGCTGAACCCTCTCAATCAGACATCATAGAGTCTGACAACATGGATGACTGGGTCAAATCAACAACCTTATTAGCAACATTCGGTGCAAATGACAACCTGGAGCTCATCTCACCAGACGTTATCCGTACGGCGGGACGCAGCGACCCGCAATACAAAAAATTAATTGAAGTAATACAAAACGGATTCCAAAGGACGCGCATCCTCACTGCACCTGAAATCCGCGAATATTGGGAAGTGAGGCACTGCCTAAGTGTTGACGACGGGTTAGTGCTCTTAGATCAAAGAATCGTTATCCCCACCTCACAACGCACAAAAATATTACATAGCCTACATTCTGCACACCAAGGCGAAGTTGGCATGAAGGCACGTGCCAATGAATCCGGGATGAATGCTTCAATTCGTAACATTAGAGCAGGTTGTACGTTCTGCTCAAAAATTGCCCCGAGTCAACCAAAAGAGCCAATCAATTTGACACCATCTCCTGATTGGCCATTTCAGCAAATCGTCATGGACATCTTCCATGTTGGGAACCATGGTTACTTAGCATGCGCTGACAGGTTAACAGGCTGGCTGAATCTATACCACTTGAACCACGGAGAAGCTAATGCCTCAAGGATTATTTCGATTTGCCGAGACATATTTCAAACCTACGGCGCTCCTGAGGAACTCAGCAGTGATGGTGGGCCACACTTCACATCTCTTCCATTCAAGAAATTTTTGCAAGACTGGGCTGTTAAACAAAGGTTATCATCTGCTGGTTACCCACAATCCAATGGTCGAGCAGAGCTCGCTGTCAAAACAGCCAAGAGAATCGTAAATGGCAACACAGGAGCCCAAGGATCGTTGGATAATAACCGTGCAGCAAGAGCCATCCTCCAATACAGGAATACGCCCATTCAAAACATTGGGCTATCCCCCTGCTCAACTACTACTCCACCGCCGACTACGTGACTACATACCATCCCACCCCACACTCTATAAGCCACACGCGAATTGGATAACCGCAGCCCAAAATCGTGAGATAAGTCTGTCCTGGCGGAACGCTCGTCTCATAGAGCGATACAACAGAACAGCACACACTTTAAACCCCCTTCAAAAAGGACAAATAGTGGCACTACAAAGACCAACAACCCGTCGATGGGACACAACAGGTCAGGTCATTGAAACCCTCCCCAACCACCAATACCGTATCAGAGTTGACGGATCAGGTAGAATTACCTTACGAAATCGCCGATTTCTCAGGAAACTGGATACACCAACAATTCCAGTTCCAAGACCTAGTGCATTACCTGAGACCCCTACACCAGTGCAACAAACATTCGACGCTGGAATAACATCAAACATTGCTCAGCCGTCTACAATAACACGGACAAAAACCCCTCGGGCATTGTCCAGACTACTTCCGCACAGCCAGCCAGGTTTAAAGGAACTCATCCCTCCCCAAAGGCCACTACCCACACGCGATGGCGGGGAAGGAGATGTAGAATAACAATAATAAAAAGAACTTACCGGCGTAAGAGTCCCAACTAGCGTCCAGCTGGCAGACAAAAATAAAGCAGGTTGTAACTTAATACAAACCCTGCAAACTAACTGAGAAATCATGCTAGTATTTATATAGTAATACTTCCACTCAGGTACCAGCAGCCAATCACAGCCCAAGCAATGGACTATCCCACTTTAGCATAATGAGATGCTCCATTGCACCATAAATAGCTCTCTGTCTCAATGTTGAATTAGTATTCACTCAGCTTGCTCTACAACTGAGTGTTTATCTTGACCACGATTGTTCGACAATCTGCACTTGGTTGATAGAAGTATGCTTTGAGAGGTGACATTCCAACAGACAGTTGAAAGGACTTGGCAAATGTCTGTTCAATGACTATTTTTTATAGTTTCTATGCGGGCTCAAAAGCGCTCCCCACCAAGACTTCATAGATACTCATTATTGGTTGAAAATAATTTTATTACTCTGACAGATATTATCTCCAACTATTTTGGAAGCTTTAAAAGTATTATTTTAATTTTGTTTTTTGAAAAACAATGACATATTTGAAAAGTACTGAGCATGATCGAGTGATGACGGAACAATGGTTTTAATAGCACTGAAGTGGAGCAGCGAAATTTCATTTTATATGAATATCAGTAAGTTTAATATTTAGAGAATTTTAACCACCCCTGGTCCAGAATAAAAAATCAACAACCTGGAAAGGTTTTGAACAGAATGTTTCCGAAAAATCGATGTTGCTACTGTATTTGCATGAAAATGCTCACCGTGTCTTTAGCCAATATTTGATGACATTTATGTTATTCCGTCGAAGAATAAGTACGCTTTGAAAGATTTTAAAATTTAAACATTTTCCGCAAAAGACACCATATTTAAATAAAAATAATACTTTTATTTTTTTTAACCCTTACTGTTTCACCAATCTACTCAGAATTCAAAATCAAAATTCAAATCAATAAAAGTGAGCGATCAGCTCGACATTGTATTTTATTATAAACGAATCGAAAATCTACATTAGACAATAGAAACATTTCGCTTTTGACAAATTGCCAAAGCAATCACCACAAAAAGTGTGGTGATAGAGATATAAGCAAAAATAAATAACAAGACCAAAATTTCACAATCTCTAAAAATAGACGGGTAATGAAAATCCCCAAGCAAATATAGCCATAGTTCGACCAACCAATCAGAAAGCCTTCACAGTCAGGATGCAAAAAAAGAAATAAACAAATAACAAGGAGACCAAAATTTCACCATCTCAAAAAAAAATAGATAGTTCAACTAACCAATGAGAAAGCTTTGATAACCAGGATATATGACCGAGAGCCAATGACAAGCGAGTTGCGTTTTTAAGGTGGATTTATAGATGTGTATATAAACAGATGGAAAATCAACCAAAATCAGAGTCGATAAATTTAATAAAAGCTTGTAACATATATTCTTAAACTATTGGTTAAATAAGGTCAAAATTTATTTTTAAACGTGCATTCTGCTGGTGTTCTGTATTTCTTTAAGTTTTATTTTTACTTATCCACGCGCTTGTTAAGAAAGGGGTGGAATTACAGAGTTTTTATTTTATCCTTTGACCTCAGACTCTCGTGTACAAATAAAACGTAATTTTCATTGTTTTAAGTAAAAGGTAAGCATTACTTCTATAAAATCCAGTTAATTAATCCTTAAATTTGTTACTAGACTTCGAAACACAGCTCCAAGACAAATATATAGGATTTTAAAATTTTTTTGACATTTTTCGTATACAATGGTGGTTCGATGAGTGACGAAAAAACGTACCTATGTTTTTAAAATGCCTAAAATGTTTTATACGGGAATTCTTTTACTTCAGATTAGCTTTAGGGCATTATCATTCAAACAGAACCGAAATTTAAGTTCAAAGAAGGTATTTAAATTTTAAATACGCTTTTAGGAGTTGTTTTTACAAAGTCTGGGACAGTACCTATAATTAACTGACGCAAACTTAGACATTGTGGAGGAGATAAACTCCACCACGAAGCTTACATTTGCTTAGACTGGAGCAATTTGTCATTTAGTTTTGAATCAGATCCAAAGAAAAAATGCCGACATCGTCTTAGGTTCTTTTAAGAATAACAAAAAAAAAAAAATCACAAAAATTATCTACCCTCGAATGTTTTCAAATTGCATCCTATAACTGAAAGCCAGCCCAGACAAACAAGACTGACGGCAGCCTTTCATATTTAATTTCAGGTGTGGCAAAAGGAGCGTATCATCGCTAGTTTAAAATGAAGCGGACCTGGTTAGCGAAAATATTTTTCTCAAATTTGCAGGTGTGGTGAAGGAAGTTATTATTGCTATCCACTTTATCCCAGTGGATAAAGACGTTGGTTAGATCCAGTGACTAGACTCAAAGAGTTTTGAGTTCAATACCAGGACACAACAGAGGTGAACCAAAAACTTGAAAGAGTTGAATTAAGGGGAAATAACTGAGACATCCGGAAAAGGTATGACACGTGGAACTAGAACAGTATACCCCGGTGGACGAAATAAAGGGTTCGGTTCGAAATTCCAATCACCTGAAGAAGGCCGGAGCGTACAACGGCCGAAACTTTGTGAATATGTCAATGAAGATGAAGATAATAGTCGGAGTAGTGTAAATAATGTAAGTAATCATAATACCTCATCTCCGAGATACAGATAGAATTTAATTCCTATGGATTTATAATTCAATAACAATTCAAAAGAATAATAAAAAAAAAAAACATTGGGTGCAATTAAATTTTATCGCATCCAGACAGTCAAGAAAAACAATATAAGTAATTAAACAAAGTAAATAAACTGAAAAGTATCATCTCACTAGTTTTTAGTTACTTTATTCTACTATAATATAAAATTATTAATTCTATTAAGTTTAATAAAACCGTATAGAATTAAAATGTCAAAATATTGCTTAAACAAATTTTAATTTCTTGAATTTCTGCCCGTGTTCATTATTTCTTCAATTTTTCAAATTTTTCGCTCGTACGAGGCGAAATTATATAGTTTTCGTTTTTGATTTATTACCGTGCGTAAATAAACATTTTCATAATATTTTAGGAAGAAATTTTACAAAATCCATTTAATTCTTAAATTTACTAATTGACTGAAACATCTGACAAAAAATTGGATTTCTCAGAAATTTTTAATTTTTACATGTTTCGTCAATAATGGCGGTTCGTCGGGTTCGATGAGCGACGTGCGAATGCGCCAGTGTTTTAAAAAACCTTTGTAGAGCGAAGACTGAAATAAACACCAAGACAGTCAAGCACCAAATTACAAAAAAAAAAAAAATGAAAAAAAAAAGAAAAAAAAAAGAGTTTCTGAATCGGTAGATTGCGCATTGTTCCCATTAAAAAAAGAACTAATGTTTCGAAAATAAATATTTAACATTTTTTAACCAATGGGTTGTGTTCCCGCCGACAATAATAAAAAAAAAAAATGCTTCATGATCCCTTAGTTTCCAGACAGACAAAACATTAGAAGAGATAACCGGCAACAGGTCACGACGCCCGACTTAAACGAAATTCCCATATACATTTACCCGTCTTTCTTACCAAGCCACACTTACACTTTCCTCCTCACTTTCTTATTTCTTTTCATTTTGGAAAACAACTAAAAAGGAATGTATCCTGACAAATTTTAACACTCGCGCATGCTAAGAAGAATTTAGTTGTAAAAAACACGAAAATAAAAATCTTATATTTTTATATTTAAGCTCCTTTTTCGTCTTTTCCTTTGTTGTGAGTCGATATGAAAAATGAAAAAAAATAAAGTATGTTTTTTGTGGGTTCAATTAAAACAGATTGGGGAGAATGGAGATCAAGCGACAACAATGACCACCGTAAAAATGACAAAAGATACTCAGTGAGATATAAAACCATAATAATTTTATTAAAATAAAAAGAAAAGAAAATTCTACTAAATATTAAGGATGTACAAATTTTGTTAATTGTGCACCCGGAAAGGAGGATAATAAAATTTCTGGACAAGTAACTTATTTGTTCTAAAATAAGGCTCAATGGTAGTTGTGGGAAAAAGATAAAGTTTGCAATCAAAATCAATCATAAAATATGAAATATCACAAGAAAAATGCCAGCGTGTACAAAACAATGTAAATTACAACGAAGGTACAATAAAAGAGTTTCAATGATCCAGTTAAAAGGGTATATTTACCTTGAAGGTATAAAATGTGAACGTTTTTAATAGTTCTTGTGATTTGATGTGATTTGTCGAAGTTTGTGACAGAATCCGTTCGTGATTTCTGAGTTTTCAGTGTAGAGCGTTGTTTTTCGAAGAGTACAATTTTGTTACGATAGTAGGGGTGAAAATAAGACTTAATTCTGTAGTGAAAACGACAGTTTGGTTGTCAAGACTTCGTTGAGGAGAGGGTTTCGCGGCCGCTTCTTTGAGTGTACGCATCTCCCACTCCTTTTGATTTGATGGTGGTATAGCAGGTATTTTTGTAGCCAAAAGTCGGTTTTGATGTACCCGAAAATTTTTGGCGGTCAACACAAGAATTTCAGATTTCAACCGACTCGATTAGCCATTAGTTAAAAAGGTAAAAAGAAAAAGTTAACCAACATCCCCCCCCAAAAAAAGGACGAAAAGAAATAATTTTTACATCAAAACATACTTTATCTTTCTAGGTACAATCACGGACTTTCTAAAAAAAAACGTCACGTGCCGGGAAAACAGTGGCGGTGGCGGACCAAAGTTGGTGGTTTGCAATGCTGGTGTGTTACCGGTCATAGCACGAACAGCGGCGAAGAAACATGACGGTGTCGAAACAGCTCGTTAGGTGTTGTCTGCTTTATGAGTTTGTCCGCAGCCGCATCAAGTCGTCGAATACGCCAAGCCTTTGGGGATAATGCTGTGAGTGAACGCATCGCCAGATATTGGTTCCAGAAATTCACTTTCGGGAGATCTGTCTCTTTGTGATGAATCCCGCAGTGGCCGGCTACAGGCTCTAGATAATGGGGCCCTGAAGGCGGCCATAGAGGAGAAAAATAGCCAAACCTATAGTGAACTTGCCAAACGCTTCCAGGTTTCTGATGAAACCGTTAGGCTTCATCTGCATCGCATAGGAAAGGCGTACAAGTTGACAAATGATAGTACCTCACAAACTGTAAGTAATCCAACAAGTGGCAACCGGTTTCTCGTTGTTTTCTCGGCACCGAAACATACCCTTATTTGACCGCGTGCTTACCAGTGACGAAAACCCAAGCTTTTGTGCCTGACAAAAAAGTTAGTCTCTAGTAGGAATAGTAAAATATAATAGGCTTATAGTGGGTCAGCCAATTTGTATTGGTTATAAATAGAAATAAAAAACTGACCCTCTACAATTTTTACAATATCCAATGTAACAAAGACAACAAGAGAAATAATCAAGTAGAAGAAAATGTGAATTTGTTCAACAATAAATATTTTTTATAAACACAACAAATACATAATATATAGTGCAAAGGACGAAGTGTGTGTGAATATTCTGTATGTGCGTGCGTGTGTGAATATTCTGTATGTGCGTGCGTGTGTGAATATTCTGCTTAGCGTGTTTCCACGCTATCCCTTGTTAGCGCCTACATTTCGAGGTTGATAGCTGAAATCCTGAAGGAAAAAGAGTTTACCTCAAGGTGTCACTGCACAGGCCTGAAGGAAAAAGAGATAGAGGCAAAGAGTCAGCGGCTATTTATAGCCAGGGAAGGGAGACCCCTGGTGAAAGGGTTAACGGACTGAAGGAGGAGTTAACTCCGACAGGCTCAAAATTACAAAACATGACAACCACTGCGTAAAATTTAAAAGGAAAACACAGTTATTTACATAATTACGAAAAAAGGTACAAAGTTTGCACAAAAATTTCCTTTTGTGTGTCTATTAAGGCAGGATAACAATTTCAGATAAAAAAAAAAAATTACCATCGAAAAATGGAAAAAAATTAAAACTTGGGAAAAGACAAGGATTTTTTAAAATGACTAGGCACTAAAAGACAAATGTACTTTCATTTGTCCCAAGAGTGTCTATGGGAGTTAAAAGGATCCCTTTTAATTTCACTCAGTTCGTGCCTGTGGAAATTTCTTAGAATTTTCGTTCTTGGTTATCCAACCAAATTTTTCACTTGAACTTTTGGTCTTTTGGTCGCTTGCTGTTAACTGGTGCCTTCTTCGATGTTCTCTTCTTGAGGTCAAATGCCTTCTTTGATGTTTACGACCTCCCTTCACCTCTTGTTAAATTTCTTCTCCTCGTATCTACTGACCTGGGCTCTATTTTAAAAATTAGTGTCACAGCTGCCTCACTATTCGGGATGTTATAAGGACTTGAGACCACGTTTTTCATTGATCAGTATGAAAAGATTATTTTCCACAAGCTGGAAAGGGATCCTTCAAATATTTTGGCGTGTTTTAACCGCTGAGCCGAAAAGGTCATAAGAATGTAATATTTACCCAAACCGTCTGGCGTTCATAAAGATACACTTCTCAAAATAACCAATAAAAACGTGTATTAAAAAACACACTAGAGTAGACGATTAAATATCTATATAAGCCTAACATTTTTAAAATAATAAAAATAAAATTTTTATACTCTCCCCTTAAGAGAATGTGCGACAATTAAATTTAGATTATTACAAGTTATTTTTTTATAGGAATACATTTATTGAAAAGGTTTTTTTTTTTTTTTACACAATGGCATATATTTAAAAGAAAATTATATACAAAAGGGTATATTGATTTATCGCAATTTTTTTGTGGTAATATATTTATAGAAAATTTTATACACATAAGGTTTGTTTCTTTTGAAGACTGTTAGTGGTACAGATGCTACAGGTAAAAATGAAATCTTGTTGTTTACCGCTTTTTTGTAACACATATTGGTAGTCAGTGTTTGGTTTTGTCTAAATTTCCGCTGACAAAGACCACACATTTAGGATATAAACTCCTATATTTTACAGCCAATAAGTGAAGCACAAACACCTTCAATAAAATCCTACTAAAATCAGTAGATAGGAAAATACTTTACAATTCTGTACAAAACACGACTTCAAAATTGATTTCTGGAACCTGATTCGATATTAAAGTCATGTAATGTGCTCTCTATGACGCTCGCGCGGTTGAACTCCAATAACCTGGAATAGGTCAGGTCTTGGGTTATGGTACATTCCCGCGTAAAACTAAGATAGAATTCATGAGCCGATCACCGACTCGCCATAATCCGTAAATAAAAGCGATCTGTGAAAAGGAACAATAAGTAAACAAGGCCCAGCCGCAACACACGTTACCATGACAACGCGTTAGTCAACGATGATATTTTTACATACAAAGACTTCTACAAAGATTTTTACACACAGTCAGCAGTCACACACAGGTTTTGTTGGCGTGTGCTTCACACACATGCGCGCACGTACTGATGCACCTACAATTTCGAACTTTGTAGATTCACTTGCAGCAAAATAACCTCAAACTTTGCAGACTCGCAACAATTCATTTTGAACACTTGAACTCCCTGGCCACAACAAAGACAATTGAATTCAATATGCAAATACATGTATCTACTGTATAAATGTTGTCATATTTAACATGGTCTTCTTCCTTTTCTGCGAAGATCATTTCTTCGCGTTGTTTATATTTTTGTATTGTAATTTGTGGACATGACACTCGGAGTAGGCTGACACCAACAAAATGGTGACCACAATCGAAGAACAGACTAAAAATTATTGCTGACACCCACATAGAGATATCCTTCGAATTTGCCAAATTTACATTTAAATAGTAAGGCATTATTTTTTACAATGCACTCTTGGTTTCTATGTTTGGGACTCATGCAAAGAAAACATAAACTTCTTTCCTTACATTTAGCTAATCTAGATTCCAGAGAAGGGAAATTAGGACACGAAGTGCTAGTAAGATTTTCAGCGTCACAAAACTTACATATAATTGTAGTTTTCACATAGGTATTAAAATTTTGTAACACTAAACAAGATTTGTTTTGATTTGATGCCTTGCCTGATCTAAACTTGGCTTCTTTATTAGTGCTATACTAAAATTTCGTTATGGCAAGAGTTTTGATCACTTTGCCATAGTTGTCGAAAATATGTATTAGCTAAGAATAATTAGTCCCTGTAATACGAATAATCTCCCTTTTCAAAACATTGGGCAATCTAGAAAAATTAGTATAACCATATTTCCAGGAGAGTTATCCTCCAGGAAATTTAGTTTGAAGGAGTTTTTAAGCTCCAACAAGTCTGCTCTAGCTTTGGTCAAATACTGTTTGACTCCCTCAAATTCAGAGTCTAGCACAGGCTTTTATTTTCATTTATTTACTTTAATATTTCGTCCACAATATACTCGTGACCCCAATATTCCTCTTTTTGCAATCGAATAGTGGCATCGTAATTTTCGTTTGTAATAGTTACATTTTGGATAATTTGCAGGGCATAATCTGCTAGTTATCCTCTTAGATATTGTTACTTGACAGTCTTACATTTTGAAGGCAAACTTGTCTTCACAGTTTTTACCACTAAATCTAGAGCAATTGGGTTTGGGAGCGGAAGAACACATATCAGAATTAGAGAGGCTTCTACCTTCATAACAGCACTATCATTATTGTTTTAATTCGTTTAATTCTTAGCTAATTCCACCACTGCATCACATCGACATTTTTGAAAAGTATAATCATCAGTATTACTGTCAATGTAAATATCATATATTTGGTCAGTAATAGTCTTCATTGTCTCTAACCATTTATTTATCGCTTGTTCCTGACCAGAGTGATCGACTTTTAGAATATTTTCTTTAGTCTTCAACGAGTTTATAGACCTCTCAATCCTTTTTTTGATCTAGAGATCAGATATCCCGAGAAGAATAGTTTCGTGGTTGCTAGAGAATGTTGGCCTGAAAAGGACAGTTTATTGGATATCATTGGCTGGCTGGAGCGACGGCCGATGGCAAGCTGGCTAGTTAGCTGCTGATGGCCGGGAATAGTGAACAGGCGGTCGGCTACTGCTGGGACTGTTAATACACTTTGATCCTAGTCATCTGGGCCGCGGAACACTGGTATTAACCGATGTTTCTCCAGGGACAAGATGCGACACAAAGTCAGTTGTTTAACGTTGGTTACCCGAGCGCGTACACTCGGGCCACTGGTCAAAATATTGATCAATTTTTACCCAGTCCTCACTTGTCTTAGTTGGACATGACCGTGGAACAGGTACTGCAATATGATCATAGTCTGGTCTGCGGAACACTAGTTTGGATTTCTTTTGAGGGCTCTTTATATCCTGAACCAGTCTTACAACAACGTTGGTTAAACTTTTTCTTCCAGTTCTATTTAATGTGGAAGTGCCGACACGATACGACAAAGCCCTCCCTCTAGATAATTAGTCGTATCAATTAATAACGTATGTAGGTTTCGAGATGCCAAGGAAAGGTAACTTTCCTTCCTGGTTTCGTCTGTCTCATGAGAGGTGCGTCTAGTTGTGGTTGTTGGTCTGGAACCGGATTTGTATTTGGTGGCGTCTTTTCCAGAAATACTGACTTGGTCTTGTCGATAGCCTTGCTGTCCGTAATATTACCACCTTTGACTGTTATGTATATACCAGCTCGGTTGATAACTTTGAAGGGATCTAGGTAGTTAAGTGTGAGTGGTCGTTTAAACTGCGTCGTTCCGTATAAAAAATATACTCGCAGTCTTGAAGTGTTTTTGGTATGTAAATATCTTCTATGCTGTGTCGTGTTGGTGTGTATTTCAACCGTGTTATTTTGTTACGTAGTTCTTGTATAAATTGGGTTGAAATCGTATCTTATATGTCACGGAAATCCGTCGTTTTGATGTATTTAGAGCCAAGTAAACTGTTGAATTCCCGAAATAGGGAAGAATGAAATTGTGCTCCACGGTCGGTCGTAATTACTTGTGGTGTTCCTAAAATTACAATCCAGTTTTTTAGAATCGCTTTGGAGACTATGTTGGCAGTATATCTTTGATTGGTAAGTCGGTTGGCCATCGGGAAAATTGATCGATGATAGTCAGGGGGTACTGTTAACCCTGAAACATTGGTATAGGCTCAACAATATCGTGTGTGTATGTGTGTAAAGCAGGCGTCGGGATTGGTGAAGGTGCCAAGAGAGGATTTCGTGTCACGATGTACTTTACACATATGTCGGTGATCATGTTAGGCCAGACTTGATGAGCTTGACCATGGCCAGTTTGCTGGGGTGCGACAAACTATGTAAATGTTCGGGAGGAATATAAGATCTGGGGGCGTTTAGTGTGACATCACAGTAGCGACTCTTGTTGCTAAAGGGAACTGGGAATTGCTGGAGTTGCAGTGAAGTACTCGTTTGTACTCCTTGCAAAGTTGAGTCTGACTTTGTTCGTCGGCTATTAAATCATCTCCGTATGCAGTCAGCAAGTGTATTCATTTCAGCTCTTGAGAGTGTATCTGCTACTGCGTTATCTTTACCTTTTATGTGGCGTATGTCTGCGGAAAATTGTGAGATGTAGTCTGCCTAATTTCTCGAGATGTGTATTTGTCTGAGTTAGTGTTCATAGCCGTCGTCAGCGGTTTGTGGTCAGTGTAAATAGCGAAATCTCTTCCCTCGAACAAATGGCGGAAATGTTTGTTGGCTAAGTAGATAAACAGTAGTTCTCTGGAGAAGATACAATATTTAGTTTGAGTTGATGAGAGTTTAGCCAAGAAAAAACGCGATTGGTTTACGTTGGGACTTTAGTTCTTGCTCGATGAATGCGCCTACCCCTGTGTCAGATCAGTCTGTCCTCAGTAATACTTTTGTTTGTGGATAGTTGTCGATGAATGGCAATTGGTGAAGTCGGCGAGTGCAGTTTTTTCAGTGTTTAATGGATGTATGGCATCGCCTTCCAAAGTGATGTTTTGGTTCTTCTTCTCAAAAAGATTTGTTAAGTGGTGAAGTATTTCTGGACAATTCGGCACAAATTTTAGGTAGAAATTGATCATTCCGATGAAACGTCGTAGTTGTCTGATGGAAGTTAGTGTAGGAAAGTCCTTTCTTATTTGGTAGGGGCGAGATACCATCGGCGTCAATGATGTACCCAAGGAAGTTGATGCTTGGCTAGGCAAATGTACATTTGTCTAAATTGATCTATAGACCAAGATGAGACAATCTTTGAAAGACTTCATGGAGATGTTTATGTGCATTTACGTCATCGCTAGCTATCAGGATATCGTCAATGTAGGCGTATGCAAAGGGAACACCGCGTAAAACTTCGTCGATTAGGCGTTGAAATGTCTGAGCGACGTTCTTTGGTCTAGTAGAAATAGTAAAGCATAATAGGCGCAAAATTACAAAACAAGACAACATTTTAGAAAGAAAAATATTTTTATTTACACAATTACGAAAAAGGTACAAAACAAGTTTGCACACAAATTTTATTTTGTGCGCCTATTATATTAAGACAGGATAACAATTTTAGATAGAAAGGTTTACTAGCGAAAAATGAAAAAATATTACATTTTGGGAACAGTCAAGGATTTTGAAAATGACAAAAAGAGAAAACAATACAAGAAGGCGAAACATATTCCGGATTGTAGGAGGTTACTGTCATACTACTTTAATCAAATTTTCTTTCTGATTCACAATTACATTTCCCTAAATATGTCAGCCGGATATCAATGTTAAGAAAGCAAAACCTAATATAAAAAGGCGTTTTCTGTGCAGGGCTCATAGATTATGGCACTTTCAATCCTATATCTGAGGGAATTATCTTCATTTTTTTAGGAAATGAAACGGTGTATTCCTGGTGAAACTTGAGATCATGACGGTTTCGATGTCATATATAATTGCATTGAGTATTTTGTTAAATTTTCAAGTTATATATATATATATATATATATGAATGTGTGAGTAGTGTAATGCGGTTCATAATAAGAAATCGGAGGCCCTAGTTCTAATTCATTTATGCGCAGATACCCTTGGGAAAGGTATGAATCAATCTCTTCGTCTCACTCCTAGCAATGGTTTAAATAGTAGAGCTCATTGGTATATTTAGTCTAATTCCCCATATGAAGTCAGCGGACATTCGTTTGTTCTTGCCCTTTTGGTGCCTAGTGATATTAGGCATAGTAGCTAATATTGAAGGATGTGGTTAGACAATTTTAAATAAGCAAAGCTTGTTTCTTATTCAATCGATACAACTTGCAGTAAGGAAAATTTTGTTCAACTGATCTTTTACTTTCCATCCTTTACCCAAATGAATAAAGAGAGATCTCTAAACAATTACAGAAAACCCATCATTTTTTTGCTGGATTTGCACAATAGGCGCTACGACCATAAATTATTTTTTTTCAAATTATTATAGATTAAGCCACTCCAAACCCCAAATAATAAAAAAAACTATAAAAATTTATAAAGTTTATTGCGTTGTAGTATACTGTGAAAATCCATTGTAAATTGACCCTTTACAGAAACCAAAACAAATATGCTCAAATGACGTGGTTTCTTAAAATATACATTCACTTACGAGCAAATTCCTTTGGGAAAGTTAAGACTTTGTCTCTTCTCATCAAATCTATGGGTTAAATAGGACTTAAATATTAGGACAAAATGGTAATGATGCAATATTCACTCGAAAAATTTAAATTCTTACAATAATTAGAGTTGATGAAAAAATCAATTAACAATCTTATTTAATTTTTTTTTTTTTTTACATTTTAAGAAATCTCATTGTATACGCATATTTGATTTGGCTTTTTTGGGATATTAATTTACAATGAATTTACATAGCAAGCTGGAACGCTATTAAATTTATTACATTTATAAAATTTATAAAATATTTTGATGTTCGCGATCTAGATTGCTTAAAATATGATATGAAAAATAATTGAAAAAAAAAACGGAAAGATTATTTTTGGTCAGAATGCCTATTGTACAACTACACATTTTTTTACTACTTTCAGCTCCCAAAAGCATTTTCATCCATCTTAATAATCCTGTGGAGGTGTTTGTGATAATTTCCTTGAATTTATGATCAATATGTATTTGATTATAGGCAGATTTGAAATCAATTTTTACAAAAAAATGTTCATGCTCGATAATTTTTGGATAGCAGTTCCGATACTGAGAATAGGAAATAATATTTTATTATTTATGCCTATTTTACAACCACCACACATGTCTCCATCTGATTTTTGCAAAACTACAATGGGAGAAGTTCATTTATTGCTACCTGGAGGAACATGCTTAAAAATTCCCTCCTCTAGAATTTCCTTGGGCAACCACTAACGGTAAATGATGAATAGGCAATTTAAGAGATTCAGAAAGGAGGGTGTACTATTTTCATTTAATTGTATGCTTGCTTTATACCCTCTAACACTTCCGTTTTTGATTTTTCTGATTTTACACTATTGATTAATTTCCACGTATCCACCTTTTAGAACATCTATTCCTAGTAGCCCATTAATTTTTTACATTCTACTACTGGAATGGGAATAATTTGAAATCGGTCATAGGTTTCAAAAATTCCATTGAAGCAGTCCTATGTTTTTATAAAAGATCCATCGAATTGCTTCACTTTAAGATGACTTTTTCTCAATTTCAGTTTACCCATTTGTTCACAGAAATCTCTTGGGATCAGAGTGACTTCACTCCCCGTATCTACTTGCACTGGAAAAGTCATGCCATGTAATTTAATTTTTTTCAAAAGAATTATTTTCCTTAGGCCTTTGTATTGAAAAGACGTATCAATTTTTCTATACTGTTTTCTTTTTAACTTTGCATACAGACTGAAAATGATTTTTTTTTCAGCAGTTTCAAAAATCGGGGCACTTTTTTTTGTCAATTTCAAGTTAGAGACAAATTATTCAATTTTAATTGTTCCAATATCTTATATTTATGAGATATATTAGCCATACAGGAATTGAATCAATTCATCCTCTATTTTTCAAATTCGCAGAATCTGTGAAGATATTGTATAATTGATTCACTTTGTTTCTCTATAAGGGACAGAAATTAGTTTCTTTCCGCTTTCTTTTTAGGTCGTAAATTTGTTTTTATAATTTCTGAAATTTCGACGGAAGTCAAATTTTCCAAATGTTCGGTGTATGCTATAACAGAAATTTTCATTATAGCTTCACAACCTGCCGAAGTTAGAAAGAGGTCGGTTATTTCATTTTATCCCATTCATGCCTTAGTGTCTTTCAATATTTTAGCCCTAGCCTGAGCTGTAAAACAACGGATCCAAGTATCGACAAATTCTGGTTCATCCAAACGACTTAAACATCTTACCGGCGACGACATATAGTTGTATAGTGTTATTCTACGACACGTGATCAGTAGTCAACTTTATATTTATTACTAAAAATACAGCAATTGTGGCACAAGGTCAAAGGGGAAATCGAGAAAGGCTGGTCTCTGCTAACTATCCTAGTTCTAGTTAATCACGACTCATTCATCCAATACAATTTATCCATTTAGTACAAGAACGCATCCCTCACCACTCAATCTCGCATATATCACAATGCCACACATTCACAAGGGGGGTTACAAACCAACCCATTACCATCTCGTGAAAGTTCATAATAAAATATATAAAAATTTCATGAATCATGAAATGAGAGGGAGAGAGTGAGCCCCCAAAACTAACAAAATATTGTAACAAACCAAACTGCAACAAAAAAAGATGTTATTAGGACCCGTCCCCACCTCAAAATAATAGACAGAAACAAGCATTACACTCACAAATGGAGTGGGAAGGGTAAAATACATTACGGAATAGGAATATAAAAGTCTGACCCAGCTGGGATTAAAAAAGGGGACAAAAACAAAATGGGGAGGTTGGGAACCCGGCATGGATCATGACAAATGAGAATGCCGGGAACAGGCCAGGAACCACACTTATTCACATTAACTAGGAAAACAAGTAGTGTCTAGTTTAACCAAGGGGAGGGGGGATCACAGGAAACCGCCTCGTTGTGACGAAGACGACTTTAAAAGAACTCAAGTTTAGCCCCTTTCACACGAACCAAGAATCTGATCAGAGTCTGATGAGAATAGCGCTCATATCGCAAGATTCCCTCCATTCGCGTCGTCCAGATAACTATTCCAGCCATGGCTAGAAACATTAGAAACATCATTCGCTTCACCTCAAATTACGGGGGCGTCACATATATGCGTCACACGTATGCAAAGTCGATGAGCACAAGCTTATCGGGAACGATACGAGTCGTGAACTCGCCAACATAGTTCCAGAAGGGGCGCAAATGAGGACAATAGTAGAAGGCGTGCGAAGCCTTTTCCTCTAAACCAAGGTCACACCAATGACAGTCGGGCAAATCCGTTCAGACTCTCTGAAGGCCCTGTCATTGAGAGATAGCACGTTCCTAATCATACGCCAGGTAAGCGAAAACTCAGGGTTACTGAGGTAATTCGCCGCTGGCACCCAAGACCAGAAAGAGTGCAACACTCGTTGAGGAAAGTCGACAGTTTCCCAAACCTACGACGGCGCTTAGTCCAGGAAATGAGAGGAGTGATAAGGTTAGGGAAGGCATCCCTACCCCCACCAAAACCGAATCCGCTGTCAAAACGCGGCGTAGGAAAGCCAATCTCGAGGCGTGTCAATGACTCAAACGCTGGACATAGGTTTCTCTACGGACCTTCTGTTTGGACCTTTTGTTTCACAAGAGAGTGGACAAGATATGTAGAGCCAAGCGGTAAAGGATGAGAGAAAAGACATATGGCACACACCTCAGCCCTACTCTTCAAGGACAACCTCCTGTACTTCTGACCAATTTTCTCCAGCTGGAGGTTGGGTCCAAACCATACTCCTGGAATGCGGGCAGGACCGTCCGTCCAACCAAAGGGCCCCGGGAGATCGACCCCCTTCCAGGCACCTAACCACAACTTGTTACGGTTAATCTTGGCCCCCATGACATTTTAGTACCGTTCAGGCGCCTTCTGCACCACCTCAATGTCGCTACGGCACGACACGAAATTGGATACGTCACCTGCGTACGCGGAAACCCTGGCTCTAGCCCTACCAGGGACAACGATTTCACGTAGGGCCGGACTGCTCGCCCCGTCCCTTAGCCGGAGAAGGAGAGGCTTCAACATCAAAGCGTAAAGCAGGGGCAACAGTGGGCAACCCTGACGAACCGATCGAGACAGCGCAAAAGCACGCGACCTCTTCCCGTTCAACTGTACCACAGCACTTGCAGAAGTCGGGTTTGAATCCGGCGGCCTGCATGACAGCAGCCACATACCAATGATCGACCTTATCAAATGCCTTGGACTGATCCAAATTGATCAACGCGGCTTACTCATCTACTTTTACACCCTCTAGGATAGTGCAAATCAGATGCAGGTTGTTCTGAATCGTTTGGCCCCTCACAGCACAAGTTTGATCGGATCCCAACAGAAACTCGGCAACAGACTGCAAACATTCCATCAGGATTTTGGCCGAAATCTTTAACTCTGTGTTTAGCAGTGTTATGGGCCTGTAATCATCTAATTCCCGCTCACCATCCTTGCTCTTTTTCAATAGCATGATCACACTTCTGGTGAACCGATTGGGGATGGACCCCTGCTGGACCCAGTTGTTGAACACGATAGTCAAAATCGGCACAAAGATTGGCGACAGCCTCAAGTATAATTCATAGGGCAAACCACCAAGTCCCGTAGACTTGCCACTGCAGACCCTCTTCATTTCCAAGTAGACTTCGTCCTCCGTGATCCCACTCTCACAGCTAGACGCTTCAGTCGGCGAAAGCCGAGGAAAGTAAGCCAAATAACTGTGAAACTCTTTATCACAAGACCAGGCTCCTTGGTAAACCGCTGAAACGCATCGCACATATCATCAGTCGACGTCAAAGAACGCCCCTCCGGTGTACTGACCTCACGAATGTACCGATCGGAACCTCGACGGATATCTTCTTGTGCAATACTGCGCCCATGTTCACAGCTTCGTTAGACATCTTGTTTAACCTGTCTAACTACCGAGTTCCCCCAGCCTCCGCCCGGGACAGACTATCTTTAAATATCATCACCTTATTAGCCTTATCTAGTACGAGCCGCTGGCTATATTCTAATCCTATCCTTAAGCCTCTCTCACCACCTATTTTCCAATAACCGCCCCCATTAGTTCCTGATGCACTAGTCTAATTAGCTATTGCTGGTAGTCCTGCCTGTTCAGTAAATACAGATTGAACTTACAGTGTCCATCCATTCTAGGCCTAGCATCTAACGCTATCCGGGCACAGACGAGTCTATGGTCCGAATAGCCTAATTAGTGGAACGTGGGACAATCTTTTAAATCCATATTGGCCCTTCTCACAAACATTCTATCCAGGTAGCTGGTTACCCAGGTAGACGGCCACTTACGTGCCC
This sequence comes from Acanthosepion pharaonis, assembly GCA_903632075.3. Classification (NCBI taxonomy): domain Eukaryota; kingdom Metazoa; phylum Mollusca; class Cephalopoda; order Sepiida; family Sepiidae; genus Acanthosepion; species Acanthosepion pharaonis. The sequence goes on along the minus strand of CAHIKZ030002085.1, from coordinate 78,817 downwards.
ACGTCCACATCTTTCGCCCAGGGTGATCGACCCGGTATCTATCAAGGAGACCAAACTTGCCAACTAGATTAGCCAGGCTACTATCACCCAATGCACCCCGCTAGCCCCCCGACCCCTATCTATCTTGGGGTTCAGGATAGCATTCCAGTCCCCCATTTAGACTAAGCGCGAAGAATCAACTAGGAACGACCCTAACTGCCGGAAAAATGAGACACGTTTCCCTTAATCGTTAGGGGCATAAACCGCAACGACCTGAAACGAACTATTGACGGCAATATCGGCCACGATCAACGACTCCCACCCCCTCGCATCGACATGAACAAGTTCCACCTTCGTATCCAGGGTACGTTTAACCACCAATGAAACACCTCTAGCCAGATGGTCCTCGTGTGCTAAATACACGACATAATCGTTAACATCAACCTTCCAAACGAAGTGTGTTTCCTGGAGCGCAGCTACATCTACGCAGAAGTACATGAAATCACGAAGCAGGCGGGCAGCCTTACCTCAATTCCACAAGCCCTTCGCATTCAAAATCGCTATCTTAAGAAACATTTTCTAAGTTGATTCCCCTAGTCACTGGACGGGAATCTGCGGCAGTAAGGACACCGACGGATTGTTCGAGACTCCATGTCCCCATCTCTGCCGTCATGCGACCATCCAGGGCAATGCTGCCGACGTCCGTGGGATATGTTAGCTTTATAATGTATAATGTGGAATGGAGAATAACAGGGACCCTCCCAGCATAAAACTTCTGCAATTTCTTCAATTCAGGTGATCCCACCTCTACCATCCTAATGACTGGGAAGGTCGCCTTAGCCTCCCAAAGGTGATCCCATACAATAAATCTCCTCCCCGTGTCCTTAATCCACGTTGTGACACCCGGGACTTTAGGGAAATTTCTAGGGTCTAGACACCCCACTGACCGATGTCATTTTAAAGAGGAGCATTAGCGGTCATTTTTTTTTTGCGAGGAAAGGCCTCGCTCTAGAGCCTGCCTGTTTTTTCTCCTATAGATAATGACCTCTTTTTTTTAGGAAATGCTAGGAGACGCGGCATTGGTGGGAGTAAATACAGAAGGAGGTGTGTTGGAAGGAGTTGTGTTGGGAGGAGCAGTTTTGACAGGAGGAGTGTTGAGAAGGGAAGAAAATGGAGCCCTAATAGGGGGACAAGAAAGGCTCCTTGATGTGCTTTCGTCAGATGTTTTGACTGGGAAAGCAGGAACGGAAAGGCATTTGGTTTTGTCCAAGACCTTTTCCTCCCTACTTCGACCAGCCCGTTTTTCTTTTTTGGTTATTTTCTCTTCTTCCTCTCTCCCTCTTTTTAAAGAGGCAGACCGAGATGGGGGCATCTCCTCTATTTCCACCTCTTGTTGCTGTTCCGGTTGAGGGTCCTTCTGCTGCTTTTCATGCGCCTTTTCCTGCTGCTGCTGCTGCCCCTGCTGGCACTCCTGCTCCAGTTGGGACTTCTTCTGCTGGTCCTTTGCTGCGGATGCTGGTCGCATTTCTGCTCCTAGAGTGGTTCTTTGGTTTTCTTGGGCCCCTTCTTTGGGACATCCTGCTTGTGCGAGGGAGATGCAACGTTCTCTCTCCTCTTTTCCACTTCCGTCCATTCTCCATGCCCTTTAGCAACTTTTGCGCTTGTCTCAGTGCTTTTCTTGACAGTTGTCGATTCGAGTTGCCGTTCCACAGGCCCAACAGAGATGTCGGCGACCTTCCACCAACACGTAGATATAGCGTCCTTCGCACATTACTACATCTGGTATCGCCACGAAATCTTCCCGGGTAACCGTTATCATCACGTCCACATCCTCAGTGGTTTTTCCAGTCTTACTTTTGACGGCCGAGACACTGGCAACCTCGCCAAATTTGGCAAAGAAAAAACCCAAGTGGCCGAACAAAATATACAGGGGCACTCCATGCAATGTTACTTTCGTCTTCCTGGTACCGAAGTATTCTCTTTGGAGCCTCACAGACTTGGTTGCCAAGATGTTCTCAGCCAGTGCCTTTTCCTAGTCTTCTGTTGCCAGCAGGATGTCCCACTCCTGCTGGCCAACACCTTGGCCTCAATGTTCTTAATGGCTTCCTCCATGATCTCCCTGTTGACGCCGATTAATTTGCGAGTCTTGACGTCCGTAGTCAACAGGGAGATAGTTTTGGTGTTTACCAAGTCCAGCAGAGATAGCACTGGTAGCAACTCATTTTCCTTCACAAAATTCTCGTATTGCTTCGAGAGACTTTTATAATATTCGGGTCCTTTTGAGGCTAGTTTATCTCCTGCCCACACCGATGGGCTTGCTGGTGTGGATGTCCCTCTTGGAGTTGGGATTGCGCCATAGTGTTGGCATTCCCACGACACCGTTGAACAAACAATACAAAAACAAAAATACGACTAACAGAAGTTTACGTAAATACACCAAAACAAAATACAATAAAAGCAAACGTGGATCAAATTTAACACTTACTTTCAACTGACGTGAATTACTTTGAAGAAACAAAAATGACATCCAATCGTCACGATCAGTAGTCAAGTTTCTCCCGTATGACTGTTGAATCCTAATTCTACATCTTTACGAATGACTAAAAATAACTTGTTCAATTTCTGTGCAAAAAGTAGATCACAGCGAATTTTTTAACAGATCCAACTTCGCACATTTTTTGAATATTCGAGTTCTAATCGGTCAACAAAAAATACATATCATAATCTTTATACAATATAAATGAAAATTGATTGTTATTCAATATAAATGCCTTTTTTTTTCTCAGTATTATTCTATGCTTTTATGTTTATTTTCGTTGAAGTATAATAATTGTGTTCAGGATACATGTCCTTGAACACGCAGCCCAAATTTATTCTTTCAACTCAGACCCGACATAAGTCCTCCACAACTCTTTACTCTGTACTTTATTTCACTTAAAAGGAACATATGCAAATAGGTAAAAAATCCTATTTGTCAATCCCATTACACTCTGGTCAGTACTTTTTAGTTTTTTCCCTTTACTTTTTCACGAATCTGTTCAAAATAAAGTAATTGAATTTTACTTTGTTACAAAAAAAAAAATTTGGTTATGTTCCTTAAAGAAAAGCTGAAAAATCAATAAAAGTGAGGGATTTGTTTAACATTATATTTTATTATAAACAATTTGAAAATCTTCAAAAGAAAACCTAAATTTTTCGCTTTTGACAAATTGTCTGAGCAGCAAAATATTGTGAAAATAGTTTGTTGCTAAGAAATGCACACTTATTTCGACGCCATATTTAGTATAAATTTAAAACAAATCCAAAAGCTTCATAAATCTTTTTGATTCTATGACCATTAGAACACTGAATACAGTTAAATTTTAGTTATGAAGCTATTTAATATTCATTTTTCTATAAATACATTTTTATTTAATTATTTTGTGATAAATTGTAAAAATAGCTTGTTTATTACCTACACAAAAAACGACAGAGATTGTGGAGGATAAACTCCACAAAGTACAGAAATTACCACTACAAAAGTCTGCCAACAAGACAGCCAGAAACAGATATAAAAAAAAAATATGCTGTCTGATCGCAGAAATAAACTGTTTTAGTATTCATTAAAAAAAAATAAAAATCGAAACAAAACAAAAACGAAAACAAAAGAATTATCTTTCCTCGAATATTTTCAAAATTCCTTTGGATTATGACCCTTTGAGGGCCCTAGTTAAATGAAATTATGAAAATCCTCTCAGACACCTAAAAAAGGCACAGTCCACATCGTACGCCTACGTACAAAAAAACCTCAGCCAATAGAAATGGCGAGAATCGAATCAAGCAATTCCATTGGTCAATCGTTTTCGGAAACAGGAATTGCGCCAAAACGAGTTGAGCCACTTTTGAAAACACAAAGAATGTAAAAGGAGAAGCAGACAGCCCCAGTCAGTCAGTCTAGCTAACTCACGAGCAGTTGCCTAAAGACTCCACGACGCTCCGAACCATAACTTTGCCGCGCTTTTCAACGAACATTCACTGACTCACTTCGAACATTCGACGAGCGACTCTTGAAACTTTTCACTTAATTTCTTATGCATATTGATTTATAATCATTACAAAAATAAGAAATACGAAAACGAATACAAACACAAAAATACGATTAAGGGTAGACTACTTTGACAAACTCTTTTGCAAAAAACTCTTAATTCTATTATTACAATTTTTGATACAAACAAAAAACAGCGAACATTACGATACAAGAGACATTAACCATTTCAGCATACACATACAATTTACGCACGCAACTCATACAAATTTTATTCCAGTTTGTAAATGTTTTATTGCATATAAATGTTGTATTGTTTTGATCAATATATGTCTCGTTTTTTCCTTGTTTGAAATATCACGATTGTTTGTATATTTGTTTGGGACGCGGTCAAACACGCAACCATGAATAACAAATCCTTCTGATGAATTAAATGACCCTAAAGTCCCAACAAAAATGGTGACCCAGAACGTGAGTCGAACACACTCCAACAAAAAATAGTCACCCGAAGTACCAATTAAATATGGTGACCCGGAACGCGAGTTGAACGCCCAACTAAAACAGTGAACCCGACGTGCGAACTAAAATAGTGATACCCGACGTTCACATAAAAAATAACTCATCGCCAACAAAAATTTGGTGACTACGACATAAAAAAAAAAAAAAAAAAAAAAAAACGAATTGGATAAAGAATTTCAACACAGATGGCTGATCCAGTCCCCATATCAGAAACAGCCATCAGGCTAGAAATGCCTGCCTTCAACGCAAATGTGCAAACGTGGTTCCTTCAACTTGATGCAATATTTCAAGCCAGGCGCATAAATTCTCAACAATCAAAATTCGCGGCAGTAGTGGAAAAACTACCAGCAGAGGTAGCAGTTGAAGTAGCAGATATATTAACTTCCTTCCCAGTAGAAAAACCGTACGAAATTCTCAAGCAAGCGATATTGCATAGATGTGGTTTTTCAGAGGAGAAAAGAATACGTGATCTTTATCTAATGTCACGGCTGAAGATACCAAACCATCGCAATTACTACGAAGAATGCAACAATTATTGGGCGATAATGATATATCAACCACGGTATTCCGACAAATGTGGCTGGACAAACTACCACCAGATGTAGTACGAATTTTAGCTGCATTGGCGGATGATATGGATATCCAGAAGCTTGCGACAATTGCGGATAAAATAACCGACACGGCACCAATTAAACATATTTCCGCAACTAACACAGGGGATGGCCTTGTGCCAGACATCGATCGACAAATACAAAAACTATCTACAGACCTGCAAGAAATATCCATACAACTACGTGAGCTACAGAATTCTCACGCAAGCCGACGCGATAAATGTTATACCAAGCGTAACAAACAAAATTGGAGATCAAATTCTCGGCACAAATACCAACGACAACGAAATGGCTACCAAAACGAAAAATGTTGGTACCACGAAAAATTTGGCGCGCACGCTAACAAGTGTAGACAACCCTGTTCATACAAGAAATCACCAACCATTAAACAAGAGGGAAACGAACATCCTGGCATTCAGTAGAGACGTTGGATGCCAGAAAATTCAAGACTAACCGTCTCTTTTATATTTACGATAAAACCAGTGGGATGAATTTTTGGTTGACACCGGTGCCCAAATCAGCGTCTTACCTCAGAAGAATTGCAGTAGACAACTTCTAACGAAAAACACAGCGCTGAAGTTGCAAGCGGCAAATGGCACACCCATCGCTACATACGGTGAAAGAACCCTAACATTAGACATAGGTCTAAGAAGAGAACTCACGTGGACATTTATAATCGCAGATGTCTCGATGCCCATATTAGGAGCGGACTTCCTGACGCATTACGCATTATCAGTGGAACTCGCATCTCAAACACTAACTGACACGAGTACAAATGTCAAACGCTGCGGTTTCATTTCAAAATACTCGACAATCGGTCTGACGAATATTATACCAACAGCCAATGGCTACGACGAGATAATACGTCAGTACCAATCACTGCTAACACCGTCATCACGCAACGAACCCGTTAAACATCATGCTACACACAGTATTAAGACAACTGGTCCCCAGTTCATTCCCAACCACGTAGGCTTCATCCTACCAAACTAAAAATTGCACGAGACGAATTCGATAATATGCTTAAACTAGGCGTAATTCGCCCTTCAAAAAGCCCTTATGCCAGCCCTCTACACATGGTTACGAAAGCAGACTCAATCAGTTGGCGTCCGTGCGGTGATTATAGGCTATTAAATGCCCAGACTGTTCCGGACAAATATCCAATACCACACATAAAGGATTTCGCATTATCGCTGGAAGGTGCAACAGTCTTTACCAAGCTCGACCTTAAGAAAGCTTATTACCAAATCCCAATCGAAGAAGATGACATTCAAAAGACTGCCATTACTACCCCTTTCGGACTATTCGAGTTTACGAGAATGCCCTTTGATTGCGTAACGCGGCACAATCATTCCAAAGGTTGATCGACGAGGTGCTACGCGGTATGCCTTACACGTACGCATACATCGACGATGTACTGATAGCAAGCAAATCCCATGCTGAACATCAGGAACATTTACACGCAGTTCTAAAACGCCTGCAACATTACGGACTGAAATTAAACATCGACAAGTGTATATTTGCTGTACCACAATTAACTTTTCTCAGACACGTCATAGACCAGCAAGGATTGTCCCCCTTGGATAACAAAATAACAGCAATCACAAATTATCCCCCACCTTCTACGTTGAAGCAATTGAGGAGATTTTTGGGGATGGTAAACTACTATCGACAATTCATACCAAACTGTGCGTCGATATTATTACCACTAACAGACATATTATCTCAACGAAAAAAAAAAGAACTCACAGATTACATTATCGAAAGACGAATTAGAGTCTTTTAAAGACGCGAAAGAGGCATTACAAAGATGTACAAAACTAACGTATATCAATTCATCTGAAACTCCAATCTTACCCTCACAACGGATGCATCGGCCGACACGATCGGCGCAGTACTGCACCAGATTACCAACGGTATAGAGAAACCCCTATCTTTTTTCTCGCTAAAGTTGAATACTACACAGAGAAAATATAGCACTTTCTCGAGAGAACTACTCGCAGTATATTTGGCAATACGTCACTACCGACACATTTTAGAAGGAAGAGATTTCGTAATCCTCACCGACCATAAACCACTAACATACGCATTAAACGCAAAGGCTGACAAACTGAATCCGCGTGACCTCCGATACTTAGACTACATCGGCCAATATACGTCAGATATTCGGTATGTAAAAGGTCAGCATAACACTGTAGCAGATGCATTATCAAGAACCACACTTAACACATTACAGTCACAGACACTGAATTTTGACACACTCGCCGATGAACAAGCGAACGATAATGAACTACCGTCAGTACAGGAAGATACTTCACTTAAGATCGAAAAAAGACCTTTACCTTTTACGGACAAACTTGTTTATTGTGATGTTTCTACAGGCAATCCTCGACCCTACTTACCTCTTTCAAGGAGAAGATCGATCTTTAATCACTTCCATTCACCAGCTCATCCTGGAGCGAAGGCTACGCTGCGGATCATATCCGACAGATACGTCTGGCCCGGTATGGCTTCAGACGTGAAACAGTGGTCCCGCACGTGCCAACGTTGCCAGGCAACAAAAATACATCGACACACCAAAGCGCCATCATCAAGTTTTGCGACACCAGATGGACGATTTACTCACATACACGCAGATTTGGTGGGTCCACTCGAGAAAATAAATGGACATGAATATATCCTAACAATTATAGATCGCTTCACGCGATGGCCAATAGCTGTACCGCTAACGTCGATAACAGCAGAAGCGGTGGCGAATGCGATTTTTCATAACTGGATTTCTATTTTCGGATGCCCTGCGGTTATCACAACCGACAGAGGTCCCCAATTCCAGTCAACACTGTTTAACGAATTTGTCAACATCCTGGGTATAAAACACATCTCCACTACGGCATATCATCCATGCAGCAACGGCCTAGTAGAGAGATTTCACCGACAGCTCAAGTACGCATTAACAGCGTCTACCAGCGCTCGTACGTGGGTAGATAAGCTACCATTTGTGATGCTTGCGCTACGCAACACGATTAAACTGGATCTCAAATGCACTAGCGCAGAACTAGTCTTCGGAAAAACAACAACACTACCAGGACAAATTTTCCATAACGAAACGAATTCTACCCCAACTAATTACTTCGTGGCCGACCTCAAGAGAAAAATGACAGACATTATATATACGCCTACACGAGTTTGTAGAAAGCCTTTCTACGTGCCGACAGATTTACATTCGTCAGAATATGTTTTCCTGCGGCGCGATACAGTACGAAAACCATTAACGCCAAACTACACAGGCCCACATCTAGTAATATCCAGAACACCCAAATACTTTACGATCGACATCGCTGGTAAACAAAACACCGTCAGCATCGACAGACTTAAACCAGCATATTTACAGCGCGACGACACAGATCAAACAACAACAAAGACGACAGCAACAGAACAAACAGATACGCAGACAACAACTACTGATACGAATAAACCAACACAGTCTACTCGCACAAAATCAGGTAGACATGTTCACTGGCCGACCAAATATCGAACCTACGTAACATATTAATGCTCATTGATCATGGCATTAATCTGGGGGGAGGTATTGTGGACTCTTCCAATATCCTCACCTTTTTCTAACCTAAAAAAGGCACAGTCCACATCGTACGCCTACGTACAAAAAAAACTCAGCCAATAGAAATGGCGAGAATCGAATCAAGCAATTCCATTGGTCAATCGTTTTCGGAAACAGGAATTGCGCCAAAACGAGTTGAGCCACTTTTTTGAAACACAAAGAATATAAAAAGGAGAAGCAGACAGCCCCAGTCAGTCAGTCTAGCCAACTCGGAGTCAGGAGTCCACACTCTTGGCTGTTTCTGGTTATTTTTTGGACTTTTGCGGACAACTCGACCTTTTTTTCGAAGGATTTTACCTGTTACCCTTTGGAACTGCATTTTGTTTAAAGTTTGTTTATTTTTTGTATATTTACGACCTTATTGTAAAAGTTTTTTTGATTTTTTTTCCGAACTCTCCATTTTTTTTTTTTTTTTTCCCCTTTAATTTTTACTCTTTTATTCTGTTTTTACTCCCTTTAATTTTTTTTATCGTTTTCCTTTTTAATCCTATTTGCTTTTTTTTGAATTTCGTTTTTTTCTCCTCTAATTTCCGCAGTTTTTTCTTCTCATTTCTACCCCTTTTAATTCTAGTTTTTCGTTTAATTGTCTTTTTTTTTTTTTTTTTTCGTCCTGTTCGTTATTCTGTGTTTTGCTGTAATTTCTTATTAATTTATTTATTTGTTTTTGCATCCTTTTAATTTTACGTGTTTTTTGCTTGTAATCGTTTTAATCTATTTTCTTTTGTTTATTGGTTCGACTCGCTTAGGGTCGGCCATTTTTATTTTTTTGTGTGTCTAGCTTCGTCTGTCTTCGTTACGTTTTTTTTTTTTGTTTATTGACGTCAGCCATTTTTTTTGATTTTTGTAACTAGCTTTGTGTTATTGTTTCGTAATTTTTTGTTGACGTCGGCCATTTTGATTTTTTTTTAGCTTCGGCTTTTTTTCGAAGTTTTTTTTTCTGTCTAAAGTTTTTTTTGTTTATTACGTGTTTGTCTTTTCGCCTTTAGGCGATATTTGTATTTTATTGTACGTTTAGGTGAACCGTCTAATTGTTTTTTGGTGTCCATAATTATTTTATTTTTTTTGAGTTTTTTCCTTTTTCTCTCGCCCATATATTTATTGCCCCTCCCCCCCCCTCCCATTCCCCCCATTTAAAATATGGATAAGAAGGAAAAAAAAAGTACCTTCTTTTTTAATCGTAAAAAGAAAATTAAAATGCTTCTCTTAAAAGAAGTATAAGAAAGCACCTATTTAACCCTAAGAAGGACCCACCCGATAAAGACAATAAGGAGGAATATCCTGACCTCCCAAGTGTTCCCACAAACGAGGAAATTGTGGAGACATTGAAAAAAGCCTCCAAAAATATGGAAGCTGAAAAAAGCGAAAATACAGACAAAGAATCGGACAACACAAAAACGAATGCAGAGGCCGGGGAATCGCCCTCTTGTTGGAAGTCCCCTCCTAAATGCATAATCAATTTAGTGGAGTTCTTGGAGCGTGCCAAGAGTTACGCCCACCTTGTTGTTGAAGGTGGTCTTTTGGAAGACCCCCAAGAATTAAAAAAGAATTGATAAAAGAATAGTGTCAGTTTTCGTCGTGGACAAGCGCACGCGCAAAATTTGTCGCTCGACGAAAAACACAGTGTTGAAAGCACTAGAATCCTTCGGGTTCAAGCCCCTTAGAATAGTTAAGGGTGCTAAATTTTTCATGTGGGACGTACTGTTGCCCACACCAGAAGATTGTGTCGCCGCGGCTAGCCGCGAACTAATCAACAACGAGTTGATATTGCGTACCGAATACGAAGGGCGACGAAGGACCAGGGTAACAGTATACGAGGTCCCTCCTCAGGTTATCGGGGAACATCTGGCCGCTTTCTTCTCCCAGTACGGCGAGATTCTGGGAGCTTCCTGCGATAGCCTGAACGGGGGGTGGAGCTTTGATATCATGTTGGACGAGAAGGCCTTCCGCTCCATCCCCAACTGTCTGGATGTTGGCGCCTTGAAGTTACCGGTCATAGTGACGGGTCGAAGACCGGTATGCTGGAGGTGTGGAGTGACTGGTCATCTCTCCTCCTCCTTCCCAGAGAAGAAGGCCTCTGGAAGTCAAGCGCCAGTTACACAAGATCCCCCTCTGACCGCGTCTCAAAATTCCACCTCGCCTGTAATGGGCGTACCAGCCTCCGGGTCCGGGTCGGTTAATCCTCCGGTCGGCGCGTCACCTAAAGCCACATTCCCCAAAGAGCCTTCGCCCGCTGCCGGTGCAGTTGTGGAGAAGGGGGAGGGGGAATGGCTGGTGGCTGGTAAAGCCAGAGGGAAGCGCCGGACAGCGGGTCCTCAGTCCCCTGAAGCCCCAAGGAAGAAGGGCACTAACAGTCCCACTCCCACTAGCAGCGTTAAGGGCGATGCCCCGGCCTCTAAGCTCACTTTCGAGGAGATGCAGACAAAATTTGACCCTGGCTATGAAAAGTCAGAAAAGATCAAGGAGTTAAAAAAGAAATTAGATGCAAAGAAAAAAGACCCAATCCCTTCATCTCCTGCTAGTCCCTCCCTTCACCAAAAGAAACAACCCCCCACCCTTCACCCATTTCACCAGCCAAAGCCAAAACCCACAGCAGAGATCCCAGCCCCTATAGACACAGGTCTTTTCACACCCCCATGAATACTCCCACTCCTTCTCCCGTCAAACAAAAATCTACCCCCCTTCATACTCCCAAGCAATCACCGGCAAAAAATGCCGAAATGCCTCCTCCTGCTACAAAGCGGCTTAGAAGCCCCACTAAAGAGGAGAGAAAGGAAAGAAAGAAAAGGTTCCTTTATAACACTGGCGAGAAGGTGTGCCGGATTTCCCCAGCACAGGCCGAGAGAGCCAGGGATTATGGCAACAGGGTCAAGGATTTAAAGTACCTGCTCTCTATCAAACAGTTTGGCGACAAAGATATTGAAGACCCAAATAACTTCCCAAATGCCCAGAGGGTCCTGACTGTTATTAGGTCAGGACCTGCGGCCAACCAAACCTGGGCGATGGTGGAAGAGGCGGTGAACACGTGCAAGATGCCTCTACCCATCGCCATCGTGGATAACGAGAAACTAAAAAAGCTACAACAGTTCTGTGCAGGGAGGGTCCCCATTTTAGTTCACCCATCCCTATATAGAGCTCTCAAATTGACCTTCCCCTGGGATATCGGCGGTATCTCCCAAGACGGCACCATCAACAATGTGATGGGCCATGGATCTATGGGAGAGGCTGTCGGTATCCTTACCCCGGCCATGTTTAATCCTGGTAAACAACCCTAATCGGACTTTCTCATGGCTCTCTGGTTAGCTACTTTAAATGTGCGGGGCCTGAGGTCCGAGTCTCGCAGGGCGAGGCTCTCTCGTGACCTTCAGCGCCTCGGGGTGAATGTTTGTTGTGTGCAAGAGACCCGTTTTTCTTCTCATGACCGTGAGGATATACTGTCTAGAGGGTTCGCCCTTTATTCAGCATGTTTTGATGGTCGTTCGAGGGGTGTCTCTTGGCTAGTGAGCAAGTCTTTGAAGGCTGCATGTTCCCTTGTCTTCGCAGATCCGGCGGGCAGGCTTTGTGTGCTGGATGTTACTATAAAGGATAAGGCTTTACGTCTCATTGGGGTTTATGCGCCCAATATTCATGCTGAGCGGCCTGCTTTGTTTCGGCAGATCGAGCCGTTTCTGACGACTTCTCGTCGGGTAGTCTTAGCGGGGGATTGGAATGCCGTCCTTGACCCTGAGATTGATCGTATAGGTAAAAACCGGGTACTAACAATCCTGATGTGAAGGCATTTCGGGACTTTATCGGCAGGTTTGATCTTGTCGATAAGTACCGGAATGAGCACCCTCAGGAGGTAGCTTGGACTTGGACAGCTAGTGGCGACTCGGCTCCTGGCTCGCTTGCGAGCTACCTGGACCGAGTGTTAGTTAGGAGAGTCGACGTAGGGCTCTTAGAGTGTCCAAGTTTCCATTATATAGTTTACACGGATCATAGGCTTGTCCGGGTCCGTGTAAACTTAGATAAGTTTAAGGTTAGATTGGCTGGTTACTGGAAATTTAACTGTTCACTTTTCGGTGAGCAGGATTTCCGGGACCAGCTGCTACTAATGATTCAGAGGGAATTGACGGGGGCGGTTGTGGGTAACGCCTGGTGGGGAAAATTAAAATCAAAAATTAGAACGTTTGCTGCCGATTTTAGTCGTCGACTCAATCTAGATAGACGAGCGGCGCAAACGGCTTTAGAAGATAAAGTTGATCGGGCTGTTAAATCCCGTGTTAGTGGGGACATAGTCTTAGCTAAGGCAGAGTTGGCCTCCTTGCTTATCAAGAAGGATCAAGCTCTGGTAGTTAGGGCTAGGCTAAAAGAATGTCTTCTGAGGCGGCGAATATGGCCGCTGAATTGCGTGCAGAGGAGAATAGGAACGCGGATAAGCGACATATAGCGTGCGTCACATTGCCGGATAAGCGGACCGTGACTACAAGCGCGGGCATATGCGAGGCCTTTCGGCTTTACTTTCAGGATCTTTTCACCAGGGAGCCCGGTCTGAGCTCTGCTCAGTTCGATGCCTATTTGGCTGACTTTCCCTGCCTTGAGGCAGCTGAAGCGGCTAGGTGCGAGGGTCCCATAACAGAGTCGGAAATCTGGGAAGCGCTGAAGCAGGTTGGCCTGGATAAGTCTCCGGGACTAGATGGTCTTCCCTACGAAGTGTACTTGAGGCTGTCGCCCATTTTTGTTCCTTTGCTGCAGCTGATTTTCAACCACCACTGGATGAGGCAGGGTCTTTACCTCGACGCTTCACCAGGGGTGTGATCAAGTTGTTGCGTAAGGACAAGAATGGTGGGGATGGGTTAGGGAACTTTCGCCCTTTGACGATGTTAAATACTGACTTAAAGATTTTGGCGAAGATCTTAGCCAACCGTTTGCAGCTTGTCCTGTCTCGTCTGATTGGCCCCGAACAGACTTGTGCTGTGAAGGGCAGGACGATTCAGGATAACCTTCATATGGTACGCTTGATCTTAGAACAAGTCGACAGTGAAGCCGCGCTGATCAATTTAGATCAGTCCAAGGCCTTCGATAGGGTTGACCATCGGTTTCTGGAGGCTGTCCTGTCGGCGGCCGGTTTCGGAGCCGACTTTCGCTCCTGGATCCGACTCTTGTATGCGTCCCCGGTGCGCTGGTGGAAGTGAATGGGGTAAGGTCGGAGCCTTTCGTATTGTCTCGCTCCATTCGTCAAGGTTGTCCGCTATCGCCCTTGCTTTACGTTCTTGCGTTGGAACCATTCCTTCGCAAGTTAAAGGCGAATCCGGTCCTGCGCGGAATTTCCCTGCCTGGCGCTACCACCTCGGCCAGGTATTCTGCCTATGCTGACGACGTTTCGGCTCTTGTGTCGAGCAGAGCCGAGATTGACGAAGTCAGCAAAGAAATCAGTGGGTATGAGATGGTAACAGGGGCCAGGATCAACCGCGATAAGTCTGTGGGCTTGCGGTTGGGTGCGTGGAAGGGAGTTTCTCTTCCCGGACCTTTCCTCTGGACGGATGGGCCGATCAAGATACTCGGCGTCTGGTTCGGTCCTGATCTCCAGTTGGAAATGAACTGGTCGGAGGTACAAGGGAAGGCCGAGGTCGCGGTTAATCTGTGGTCTCGGAGGAGACTTTCCCTGAAGGGAAGGGCGGAAGTATGTGTTTCACACATCTATCCGATCCTCCTCTACCGACTCTCTGTGCTTCCACTCCCGTATGCCCGGCTAATGTCATTAGTCCGGACCTTGTTCTCTTTCTTATGGAAGGGCAAGGCCCCCATGGTATCTCGCGAGGTCTGTTGCCTCCATCCCTCTGAGGGCGGTCTGGGGATGCCTAGCATTGAGATCCGTCAATATATGCTTCGCATTACCTTTTTAGACCGAATGTGTCGTGGGTCGAATGAAGAGGGTGCCTTTTGGAAAGAAGACGTCCAGAAACATTTTCCGTCCCTGAAATGTGTGCACTCGTGCGAAGAAGAGGCCAGCCGTACACCACGTGCCGAGTGCTCTTTTTATCGTGAATGTCGTCGCGCTCTGAAGCTCCTCTTACGGGCTTCGGATGGTCTCTCCAACGCCCAGGCGTTGTCTCGTAAGGCATTATATCAAGTTTTAGTTAGGGGGTCCGTTCAAGATGATCTAATTGGCGAGCTCGGTCTTACGAAGCAGGAGGCTCGCTCGATATGGCCTTGGGCGCCCGGGTTGAAATGCCTCAATAACGATGAGGCATCACTCACCTGGCTGGTGATTCGTGAAGCCCTCTGGGTCGGCAAGAGACTTTGTTCAGCAGGCTTGGAGAAATATCCAAACTGTCGTCGTTGTGCGGGGAAGTCGAGACTATTGGTCACGCCTTCTTTCAGTGCGAGGCGGTAGTGCCGTTGTGCAAGTTTGTTGAAGGCCTCATGGTTCGCATGCTGCACGGAAAGTTTTTTTGTCCTGGAAGCCAGTTCTGTTTGTAGCAATGTGGTGCCGCAGATGACGAAGGCTGAACACTATGTGTTCTGTTGCTTACTAGGGGTTATGAGAGTCGTGATTTGGACGACGCGTCAGAAGGATTCCATGAGGGCGAGAAGTTCACTTCTTCCCAACTGATCTTGTTCTTTAAGCATCAGCTTAAAGTCAAGATCAGGACGGAAAAACGGCGGCTCACCTCATCGGAATTCAGCAAAAGGTGGGTGATTCTTGCGCGAATGTGCCGAGTAAAAGGGGCTGACCTTGAGTGGCATTTGGATGCCGGTTAGGCATTAAGAATATTGTTTTCCTGGGTTAAACATAGGTAACCCATCCCTGAGTTAGGTTAGATTAGGTTTTTGGATTTTTTTTTTTAGTTTTTTTTTCTATTCTGGTAAACTTAGCTAGGGTGTATTTGCTCATTGGTCCCTTTTTTTTTCCGTCCCCCTTTTTTTTTTTTCCTTTGGTTTAACTCCCCATCCCTCCCTCGTTTTTTTTTTTAGGTGGTCAGTGATGTCAGTTCTCTGGTAGATGCAGGGGCGCCTTTCGTTTCGTGTGTGTGTTTTTTCGTATTTGTTGTTGTGTATGAATGAGTGTGTGCCTGTGTGAATGCTTGGGAAGAATGAGTGTGGCCTTATTTTCATAAGTTCCGCATCGATTTCGTCCAGTTAACTGATATTTCTGCCACATTCAAGAGTTTGTGGGGTGTTTTATTACTAACACTAATTTTATTTGGTTTCTTGTAAATATATTTTGTCATTTTTGTATATATTCATTGGGGTTCATTTTTAAAAGTTGTTGTTTTTATGCCCCTCCCCCCACAGACAATACTTTGTACATAAGGGGATTATTTAGGTTTTTTCATGGAGTCAAAGAGGCATTTTGGTGTTTGTTGTAAGAAAGGTATGGATAAATGTGTTGTTTTGGTGAAAGGATTATTGTTCTGTATGATAGGGTCAGTGATTGTGGCTAGCTAAGTTTAATCTAAGACAAGTGATGACCGTCCTTTACCCCAATCCCCTTTTCGGCCTTGTGCCACATTTGTACATATGTGCAATAAATAATCAGTCTAGCCAACTCGGTGTACTTGTTTTGGCTTTTTTCGTTTTTTTTGCTTTTGACCGGTGTTAGACATTTTTTTGTCATTTTAAGGACTATTTTTTCTACCTTTTGTTTACTGCCTTGTTTATTTTTGTTTTTTTATTTAATTATTTACCTATTTTTTGTTTTTCTTTTTTTTAAATTTTTCATTTTTCCGAACTTTTTTTTGACCTTTTTCTGTTTTTTTTTTTTTTTATTTCCTTTCCCTTTTTACCGTTACTTTTTTTTCTGTTTTTAGTTATTTCTGTTTTTTTTACGTCTAATTTTTCCAGTTTTAATTCTAGTTTTTATCGTTTTTTTTTTTTTTTTTCGTCGTTTTTATTTATTTTGTGTGTAATTTCTTATTAATTTTTTATTTGTTTGCAAAAAAAAAAAAAAAAAAAAAAACGTGTGTTTTTAATATTTGTTTGTAATTTCTTTCCCTCCTTTTTTTTAACGTTTATTGGTTCGTTTTTTTTTTAGGGTCGCAGCCATTTTTATTTTTTGTAACTTTTCGTCTGTCTTCGTTACGTTTTTTTTTTTTTTTTGACGTCGGTATATTTATTAGTTTTAACTTTTGTGTTATTTTTCGTAATTTTTTTGTCGTTTACTTTTAATTTTTTTCTTTCGGCTTTTGTCGTTTTTTTCACATTGTTCACATTTTTTTTTTTTTTACCATTTGTTTTTTTCTGTTTAGGCGATTTTTTTTTATTGTCCTTTTGTCTGTTAATTGTTTTTTTGTCCAAATTATTTTTCCCTCCCTTTTATTTTTTTTTTTTCTCTCCGCCTATATATTTATTTTCCCCCCCCCCCCCCCTCCCCTTCCTTCCCCATTTATTTAATATGGATAAAAAAAAAAAAAAAAAAGTACCTTCTTTTTTAATCGTAAAAAAAAAAAAAATGCCTAAAAAAGGCTATATAAAACACCTTTTAATCCTACAAAGAAAGATCCCCCCGACAAAGACAATAAGGAGGAATTTCCTGCGCTGGACCTCCCAGCAACATTGATGCTGCTGGGGAAAAAGAAAAAAAAAAAAAAGAAAAAAATAAAAAATTTCTACGGAAAAATGGCAATAATGAAAAGGACTCAAAATGGAGGCCAATAAAAATTACAGAAAAATTCCAGATAACAGAAAAAACCGCAAACTGAGCCTGAGGCCGGGGAATCGCCCTCTTGTTGGTCGTCCCCCCTAAATGGCGCATTATCAATTTAGCGGAGTTCTTGGAGCGTGCCAAAAGTTACGCACACCTTGTTGTAGAAGGTGGGCTTTTGGAAGACCCCAAAGAATTGAAAAAAATTGACAAAAGAATAGTGTCAGTTTTCGTCGTGGACAAGCGTACGCGCAAAATTTGTCGCTCGACGAAAAACACAGTGTTAAAAGCACTGAATCCTTCGGGTTCAAGCCCCTTAGAATAGTTAAGGGTGCTAAATTTTTCATGTGGGACGTACTGTTGCCCACATCAGAAGATTGCGTCGCCGCGGCTAGCCGCGAGCTTATCAACAACGAGATGATATTGCGTACAGAGTACGAAGGGCGACGAAGGACCAGGGTAACGGTATACGAGGTCCCTCCTCAGGTTATCGGGGAACATCTCGCGGCGTTCTTCTCCCAGTATGGCGAGATTCTGGGAGCTTCCTGTGATAGCCTGAACGGGGGTGGAGCTTTGACATCATGTTGGACGAGAAAGCCTTCCGCTCCATCCCCAACTGTCTGGATGTTGGCGTCTTGAAATTACCGGTCATTGTGACGGGTCGAAGACCGGTATGCTGGAGGTGTGGAGTGACTGGTCATCTCTCCTCCTCCTGCCCAGAGAAGAAGGCCTCTGGAAGTCAAGCGCCAGTTACTCAAGATCCCCCTCTGACCGCGTCTCAAAATTCCGCCTCGCCTGTAATGGGCGTACCAGCCTCCGGGACCGGGTCGGTTAATCCTCCGGTCGGCGCGACATCAAAAGCCACATTCCCCAAAGAGCCTTCGCCCGCTGCCGGTGCAGTTGTGGAGAAGGGGAGGGGAATGGCTGGTTGCTGGTAAGGCCAGAGGGAAGCGCCGGACAGCGGGTCCTCAGTCCCCTGATGCCCCCTAGGAAGAAAGGGCACATACAGCCCCCACTCCCTCTAACAACGTTAAGGGCGATGCCCCGGCCTCTGAAGAATCTTTTGAAGAAAAACAAAAAAAATTTGACCCCGGTTATGAAAAAATCCAGAAAAATTCAAAGAGTTGAAAAAAGAAACTGGATTCAAAAAAAAAAAGAACCAATCCCTTCATCGTCCTCTAATAGACCCTCCCTTCTCCAAAGAAACAACCCCCCCTTCGCCTATTTTTCACCATCTAAAGCCAAACCCCACCAGCAGAGATCCCAGCCCCTATAGACACAGATCTTTTTATACCCCCATGAACACTCCCACTCCTTCCCCCGTTAAACAAAAAACCCCCCCCTTCATACCCCCAAGCAATCACCGGCAAAAAAAAATGCCGAGATGCCTCCTCCTGCTCCAAAGCGGCAAAGAAGCCCCACTCAAAAGAAGAAAAAAAGAAAGAAAAAAAAAGATTCCTTTTTCAACACAGGAGAGGAGGTGTGCCGTATTTCCCCAGCCCAGGCCGAGAGAGCCAGGGATTATAGCAACAGGGTCAAAGAGCTAAAATACCTGCTCTCTATCAAACAGTTTGCCGACAAAGATATTGAAGATCCTCAAAAACTTCCCAAATGCCCAGAGGGTCCTGACAGTTATTAGGTCAGGACCTGCGGCCAATCAAACCTGGGCGATGGTGGAAGAAGCGGTAAATGCCTGTAAGATGGCTTTGCCCATCGCCATTGTGGAAATGACAAATTAAAAAATTACAACAGTTCTGTGCAGGGAGGGTCCCCATTTTAGTTCACCCATCCCTGTATAGAGCTCTTAAATTGACCTTCCCCTGGGATATCGGCGGTATCTCCCAAGACGGCACCATCAAGAATGAGATGGGCCATGGGTCTATGGGAGACGCGGTCGGTATCCTTACCCCGGCCATGTTTAATGCTGGTAAGCAACCCTAATCGGACTTCTCATGGCTCTCTGGTTAGCTACGTTAAATGTGCGGGGCCTGAGGTCCGAGTCTCGCAGGGCGAGGCTCTCTCGTGACCTTCAGCGCCTCGGGGTGAATGTTTGTTGTGTGCAAGAGACCCGTTTTTCTTCTCATGACCGTGAGGATATACTGTCTAAGGGGTTCGCCCTTTATTCAGCATGTTTTGATGGTCGTTCGAGGGGTGTCTCTTGGCTAGTGAGCAAGTCTTTGAAGGCTGCATGTTCCCTTGTCTTCGCAGATCCGGCGGGCAGGCTTTGTGTGCTGGATGTTACTATAAAGGATAAGGCTTTACGTCTCATTGGGGTTTATGCGCCCAATATTCATGCTGAGCGGCCTGCTTTGTTTCGGCAGATCGAGCCGTTTTTGACGACTTCTCGTCGGGTAGTCTTAGCGGGGGATTGGAATGCCGTCCTTGACCCTGAGATAGATCGTATAGGTAAAAAACCGGGTACTAACAATCCTGATGTGAAGGCATTTCGGGACTTTATCGGCAGGTTTGATCTTGTCGATAAGTACCGGAATGAGCACCCTCAGGAGGTAGCATGGACTTGGACAGCTAGTGGCGACTCGGCTCCTGGCTCGCTTGCGAGCTACCTGGACCGAGTGTTAGTTAGGAGAGTCGACGTAGGGCTCTTAGAGTGTCCAAGTTTCCATTATATAGTTTACACGGATCATAGGCTTGTCCGGGTCCGTGTAAACTTAGATAAGCCTAAGGTTAGATTGGCTGGTTACTGGAAATTTAACTGTTCACTTTTCGGTGAGCAGGATTTCCGGGACCAGCTGCTACTAATGATTCAGAGGGAATTGACGGGGGCGGTTGTGGGTAACGCCTGGTGGGGAAAATTAAAATCAAAAATTAGAACGTTTGCTGCCGATTTTAGTCGTCGACTCAATCTAGATAGACGAGCGGCGCAAACGGCTTTAGAAGATAAAGTTGATCGGGCTGTTAAATCCCGTGTTAGTGGGGACATAGTCTTAGCTAAGGCAGAGTTGGCCTCCTTGCTTATCAAGAAGGATCAAGCTCTGGTAGTTAGGGCTAGGCTAAAAGAATGTCTTCTGAGGCGGCGAATATGGCCGCTGAATTGCGTGCAGAGGAGAATAGGAACGCGGATAAGCGACATATAGCGTGCGTCACATTGCCGGATAAGCGGACCGTGACTACAAGCGCGGGCATATGCGAGGCCTTTCGGCTTTACTTTCAGGATCTTTTCACCAGGGAGCCCGGTCTGAGCTCTGCTCAGTTCGATGCCTATTTGGCTGACTTTCCCTGCCTTGAGGCAGCTGAAGCGGCTAGGTGCGAGGGTCCCATAACAGAGTCGGAAATCTGGGAAGCGCTGAAGCAGGTTGGCCTGGATAAGTCTCCGGGACTAGATGGTCTTCCCTACGAAGTGTACTTGAGGCTGTCGCCCATTTTTGTTCCTTTGCTGCAGCTGATTTTCAACCACTGGATGAGGCAGGGGTCTTTACCTCGACGCTTCACCAGGGGTGTGATCAAGTTGTTGCGTAAGGACAAGAATGGTGGGGATGGGTTAGGGAACTTTCGCCCTTTGACGATGTTAAATACTGACTTAAAGATTTTGGCGAAGATCTTAGCCAACCGTTTGCAGCTTGTCCTGTCTCGTCTGATTGGCCCCGAACAGACTTGTGCTGTGAAGGGCAGGACGATTCAGGATAACCTTCATATGGTACGCTTGATCTTAGAACAAGTCGACAGTGAAGCCGCGCTGATCAATTTAGATCAGTCCAAGGCCTTCGATAGGGTTGACCATCGGTTTCTGGAGGCTGTCCTGTCGGCGGCCGGTTTCGGAGCCGACTTTCGCTCCTGGATCCGACTCTTGTATGCGTCCCCGGTGCGCTGGTGGAAGTGAATGGGGTAAGGTCGGAGCCTTTCGTATTGTCTCGCTCCATTCGTCAAGGTTGTCCGCTATCGCCCTTGCTTTACGTTCTTGCGTTGGAACCATTCCTTCGCAAGTTAAAGGCGAATCCGGTCCTGCGCGGAATTTCCCTGCCTGGCGCTACCACCTCGGCCAGGTATTCTGCCTATGCTGACGACGTTTCGGCTCTTGTGTCGAGCAGAGCCGAGATTGACGAAGTCAGCAAAGAAATCAGTGGGTATGAGATGGTAACAGGGGCCAGGATCAACCGCGATAAGTCTGTGGGCTTGCGGTTGGGTGCGTGGAAGGGAGTTTCTCTTCCCGGACCTTTCCTCTGGACGGATGGGCCGATCAAGATACTCGGCGTCTGGTTCGGTCCTGATCTCCAGTTGGAAATGAACTGGTCGGAGGTACAAGGGAAGGCCGAGGTCGCGGTTAATCTGTGGTCTCGGAGGAGACTTTCCCTGAAGGGAAGGGCGGAAGTATGTGTTTCACACATCTATCCGATCCTCCTCTACCGACTCTCTGTGCTTCCACTCCCGTATGCCCGGCTAATGTCATTAGTCCGGACCTTGTTCTCTTTCTTATGGAAGGGCAAGGCCCCCATGGTATCTCGCGAGGTCTGTTGCCTCCATCCCTCTGAGGGCGGTCTGGGGATGCCTAGCATTGAGATCCGTCAATATATGCTTCGCATTACCTTTTTGGACCGAATGTGTCGTGGGTCGAATGAGGAGGGTGCCTTTTGGAAAGAAGACGTCCAGAAACATTTTCCGTCCCTGAAAAGTGTGCACTCGTGCGAAGAAGAGGCCAGCCGTTTACCACGTGCCGAGTGCCCTTTTTATCGTGAATGTCGTCGCGCTCTGAAGCTCCTCTTACGGGCTTCGGATGGTCTCTCCAACGCCCAGGCGTTGTCTCGCAAGGCATTATATCAAGTTTTTTAGTTAGGGGTCCGTACAAGATGAGCTGATTGGCGAGCTCGGTCTTACGAAGCAGGAGGCTCGCTCGATATGGCCTTGGGCGCCCGGGTTGAAATGCCTCAATAACGATGAGGCATCACTCACCTGGCTGGTGATTCGTGAAGCCCTCTGGGTCGGCAAGAGACTTTGTTCAGCAGGCTTGGAGAAATATCCAAACTGTCGTCGTTGTGCGGGGAAGTCGAGACTATTGGTCACGCCTTCTTTCAGTGCGAGGCGGTAGTGCCGTTGTGCAGGTTTGTTGAAGGCCTCATGGTTCGCATGCTGCACGGAAAGTTTTTTGTCCTGGAAGCCAGTTCTGTTTGTAGCAATGTGGTGCCGCAGATGACGAAGGCTGAACACTATGTGTTCTGTTGCTTACTAGGGGTTATGAGAGTCGTGATTTGGACGACGCGTCAGAAGGGATTCCATGAGGGCGAGAAGTTCACTTCTTCCCAACTGATCTTGTTCTTTAAGCATCAGCTTAAAGTCAAGATCAGGACGGAAAAACGGCGGCTCACCTCATCGGAATTCAGCAAAAGGTGGGTGATTCTTGCGCGAATGTGCCGAGTAAAAAGGGGCTGACCTTGAGTGGCATTTGGATGCCGGTTAGGCATTAAGGATATTGTTTTCCTGGGTTAAACATAGGTAACCCATCCCTGAGTTAGGTTAGATTAGGTTTTTGGATTTTTTCTTTTTTTTTTTTTTTTTTTTATTCTGGTAAACTTAGCTAGGGTGTATTTGCTCATTGGTCCCTTTTTTTTTTTTCCGTCCCCCCTTTTTTTTTTTCCTTTGGTTTAACTCCCCATCCCTCCCTCCCTCGTTTTTTTTTAGGTGGTCAGTGATGTCAGTTCTCTGGTAGATGCGGGGCGCCTTTCGTTTCGTGTGTGTGTTTTTTTCGTATTTGTTGTTGTGTATGAATGAGTGTGTGCCTGTGTGAATGCTTGGGAAGAATGAGTGTGGCCTTTATTTTCATAAGTTCCGCATCGATTTCGTCCAGTTAACTGATATTTCTGCCACATTCAAGAGTTTGTGGGGGTTTTATTACTAACACTAATTTTATTTGGTTTCTTGTAAATATATTTTGTCATTTTGTATATATTCATTGGGGTTCATTTTTAAAAGTTGTTGTTTTTATGCCCCTCACCCCACGGACAATATTTTGTACATAAGGGGATTATTTAGGTTTTTTCATGGAGTCAAAGAGGCATTTTGGTGTTTGTAGTAAGAAAGGTATGGATAAATGTGTTGTTTTGGTGAAAGGAATATTGTTCTGTATGATAGGGTCAGTGATTGTGGCTAGCTAAGTTTAATCTAAGACAAGTGATGACCGTCCTTTACCCCAATCCCCTTTTCGGCCTTGTGCCACATTTGTATTTTAATATACAATAAATATTCAGTCTAGCCAACTCGGTGTACTTGTTTTGCTTTTACACCGTTTTTGCTCCTGACCGGTGTTAGACATTTTTGCTGTCATTCAAAGGACTATTTTTTCTACCTTTTGGACTGCCTTATTTAGTTAAGTTTTTTTTATTTAATTGTTTACCTATTTTTGTCTCTTTTTTTTAAATTTGTCATTTTTCCGAACTTTCTTATTTTGACCTTTTGTTTTTTTTTACTTTTCATTTCCTTTTCCCTTTTTACCGTTACTTTTTTTCTGTTATTAGTTATCTCTGTTTTTATTTACGTCTAATTTTTCCAGTACCCACACCCCGGAGTTTATCTGTTTATTTTTCGTTTCTCGTTTTTTAATTATTACGTGTTAATTATTTCTGTTACCCGTTAGAAAAAAAAAAAAAAAAAAAAAAAAAAAAAACGTGTTTATAATATTTGTTTGTAATTTCTGTCCCTCCTCTTTTTTTTGTTTATTGGGTTGACCGTTTTTTTTTTTTCAGCCATTTTGTAATTTGTAACTTTTTTTGTGTTTCGTACGTTTTCTTTTTTTTTTCCGTGTATTTTTATTAGTTTTATTGTGTAATTTGTAGCTTGCTTGTCTGTTGTACTTGTAATTTTGTTCTTTCTTCGTTTTTGTGAACCTTGTTCACATTTTCTCGTCTGTCCATTTGTTTTACCTGTTTACATTTTTGTTTTTTTTTTTTTTTGCACGTCCTTCTGTCTGTTGATATTTGTCTTGTTGTTAAGTAAAACCTTTTTTTCCTCCCCTTTTATTATTTTTTTTTTCCCTCCCTCCGCCTACAAGGCGGTTTCCCCACCCGTATTTACCCCTCCCCTTCCTTCTTATTATTTAATATGGATAAAAAAAAGGAAAAAAAGCCACCCTCCTTTTTGGCCATAAAAAAAAAGCCTAAAAAGGCTATACGTAAACACCTTTTTAATCCTACAAAGAAAGATCCCCCGGACAAAGATAACTTAGAGGAATTTCCTGCGCTGGAGACTACTTCCCCTAGCAACATTGATGCTGCTGGGGAAAAAGAAAATGAAAAAGAAAAAGAAAAAAATAATAATATTTCTACGGAAGCCGATAATGGCAATAATGAAAAGGACTCACCTATGGAGGCCAATAATGGCCAAATTTCAGAAAAAATTCCAGATTCCAGAAAAGAACCGCAAACTGAGCCTGAGGCCGGGGAATCGCCCTCTTGTTGGTCGTCCCCCCCTAAGTGCATTATCAATTTAGCGGAGTTCTTGGAGCGTGCCAAAAGTTACGCACACCTTGTTGTAGAAGGTGGGCTTTTGGAAGACCCCAAGAATTTAAAAAAAATTGACAAAAGAATAGTGTCTGTTTTCGTCGTGGACAAGCGTACGCGCAAAATTTGTCGCTCGACGAAAAACACAGTGTTGAAAGCACTGGAATCCTTTTGGGTTCAAGCCCCTTAGAATAGTTAAGGGTGCTAAATTTTTCATGTGGGACGTACTGTTGCCCACATCAGAAGATTGCGTCGCCGCGGCTAGCCGCGAGCTTATCAACAAGGAAATCATTTTGCGTACAGAGTACGAAGGCCCGACGTAAGACCAGGGTAACGGTATACGAGGTCCCTCCTCAGGTTATCGGGGAACATCTCGCGGCGTTCTTCTCCCAGTATGGCGAGATTCTGGGAGCTTCCTGTGATAGCCTGAGCGGGGGTGGAGCTTTGACATCATGTTGGACGAGAAAGCCTTCCGCTCCATCCCCAACTGTCTGGATGTTGGCGTCTTGAAATTACCGGTCATTGTGACGGGTCGAAGACCGGTATGCTGGAGGTGTGGAGGACTGGTCATCTCTCCTCCTCCTGCCCAGAGAAGAAGGCCTCTGGAAGTCAAGCGCCAGTTACTCAAGATCCCCCTCTGACCGCGTCTCTAAATTCCGCCTCGCCTGTAATGGGCGTACCAGCCTCCGGGACCGGGTCGGTTAATCCTCCGGTCGGCGCGACATCAAAAGCCACATTCCCCAAAGAGCCTTCGCCCGCTGCCGGTGCAGTTGTGGAGAAGGGGAGGGGAATGGCTGGTTGCTGGTAAGGCCAGAGGAAGCGCCGGACAGCGGGTCCTCAGTCCCCTGATGCCCCTAGGAAGAAAGGCACATACAGCCCCACTCCCTCTAACAACGTTAAGGGCGATGCCCCGGCCTCTGAAGAATCATTTCAAGAAAAAACAAAAAAGATTTGATCCCGGTTATGAAAAGTCCGAGAAATTAAAAGAATTGAAAAAAGAAACTGGATTCGGAAAGAAAAGAACCAAGCCCTTCTACGTCCTCTAATAGACCCACCCCTTCTCCAAAGAAACAACCCCCCCCACCATCGCCTACTATTTCACCATCTAAGGCCAAACCCACCAGCAGAGATCCCAGCCCCTATAGACACAGATCTTTTATACCCCCCCATGAACACACCCACTCCTTCCCCGTTAAACAAAAACCCCCCCCCTTCATACCCCCAAGCAATCACCGGCAAAAAATGCCGAGATGCCTCCTCCTGCTCCAAAGAGGCAAAGAAGCCCCACTCAGGAAGAAAGGAGGAAAAAAAAGATTCATTTTCAACACAGGAGAGGAGGTATGCCGTATTTCCCCAGCCCAGGCCGAGAGAGCCAGGGACTACGGCAATAGAGTGAAAGAGCTAAAATACCTTCTCTCAATAAAGCAGTTCGCCGATTTGGACATCGAATATCCTCAAAATTTCCCAAATGCCCAGAGGGTCCTGACAGTTATTAGGTCAGGACCTGCGGCTAATCAAGCCTGGGCTATGGTGGAAGAAGCGGTAAATGCCTGTAAGATGGCTTTGCCCATCGCCATTGTAGAAAATGACAAATTAAAAAAATTACAACAGTTCTGTGCAGGGAGGGTCCCCGTTTTAGTTCATCCATCCCTGTATAGAGCTCTTAAATTGACCTTCCCCTGGGATATCGGCGGTATCTCCCAAGACGGCACCATCAAGAATGAGATGGGCCATGGGTCTATGGGAGACGCGGTCGGTATCCTTACCCCGACCATGTTTAATGCTGGTAAACAACCCTAATCGGACTTCACAATGGCTCTCTGGTTAGCTACGTTAAATGTGCGGGGCCTGAGGTCCGAGTCTCGCAGGGCGAGGCTCTCTCGTGACCTTCAGCGCCTCGGGGTGAATGTTTGTTGTGTGCAAGAGACCCGGTTTTCTTCTCATGACCATGAGGATATACTGTCTAAGGGGTTCGCCCTTTATTCAGCATGTTTTGATGGTCGTTCGAGGGGTGTCTCTTGGCTAGTGAGCAAGTCTTTGAAGGCTGCATGTTCCCTTGTCTTCGCAGATCCGGCGGGCAGGCTTTGCGTGCTGGATGTTACTATAAAGGATAAGGCTTTACGTCTCATTGGGGTTTATGCGCCCAATGTTCATGCTGAGCGGCCTGCTTTTTGTTCGGGCAGATCGAGCCGTTTTTGACGACTTCTCGTCGGGTAGTTTTAGCGGGGGATTGGAATGCCGTCCTTGACCCCGATATAGATCGTATAGGTAAAAAACCGGGTACTAACAATCCTGATGTGAAGGCATTTCGGGACTTTATCGGCAGGTTTGATCTTGTCGATAAGTACCGGAATGAGCACCCTCAGGAGGTAGCATGGACTTGGACAGCTAGTGGCGACTCGGCTCCTGGCTCGCTTGCGAGCTACCTGGACCGAGTGTTAGTTAGGAGAGTCGACGTAGGGCTCTTAGAGTGTCCAAGTTTCCATTATATAGTTTACACGGATCATAGGCTTGTCCGGGTCCGTGTAAACTTAGATAAACCTAAGGTTAGATTGGCTGGTTACTGGAAATTTAACTGTTCACTTTTCGGTGAGCAGGATTTCCGGGACCAGCTGCTACTAATGATTCAGAGGGAATTGACGGGGGCGGTTGTGGGTAACGCCTGGTGGGGAAAAAATTAAAATCAAAAATTAGAACGTTTGCTGCCGATTTTAGTCGTCGACTCAATCTAGATAGACGAGCGGCGCAAACGGCTTTAGAAGATAAAGTTGATCGGGCTGTTAAATCCCGTGTTAGTGGGGACATAGTCTTAGCTAAGGCAGAGTTGGCCTCCTTGCTTATCAAGAAGGATCAAGCTCTGGTAGTTAGGGCTAGGTTAAAAAGAATGTCTTCTGAGGCGGCGAATATGGCCGCTGAATTGCGTGCAGAGGAGAATAGGAACGCGGATAAGCGACATATAGCGTGCGTCACATTGCCGGATAAGCGGACCGTGACTACAAGCGCGGGCATATGCGAGGCCTTTCGGCTTTACTTTCAGGATCTTTTCACCAGGGAGCCCGGTCTGAGCTCTGCTCAGTTCGATGCCTATTTGGCTGACTTTCCCTGCCTTGAGGCAGCTGAAGCGGCTAGGTGCGAGGGTCCCATAACAGAGTCGGAAATCTGGGAAGCGCTGAAGCAGGTTGGCCTGGATAAGTCTCCGGGACTAGATGGTCTTCCCTACGAAGTGTACTTGAGGCTGTCGCCCATTTTTGTTCCTTTGCTGCAGCTGATTTTCAACCACTGGATGAGGCAGGGGTCTTTACCTCGACGCTTCACCAGGGGTGTGATCAAGTTGTTGCGTAAGGACAAGAATGGTGGGGATGGGTTAGGGAACTTTCGCCCTTTGACGATGTTAAATACTGACTTAAAGATTTTGGCGAAGATCTTAGCCAACCGTTTGCAGCTTGTCCTGTCTCGTCTGATTGGCCCCGAACAGACTTGTGCTGTGAAGGGCAGGACGATTCAGGATAACCTTCATATGGTACGCTTGATCTTAGAGCAAGTCGACAGTGAAGCCGCGCTGATCAATTTAGATCAGTCCAAGGCCTTCGATAGGGTTGACCATCGGTTTCTGGAGGCTGTCCTGTCGGCGGCCGGTTTCGGAGCCGACTTTCGCTCCTGGATCCGACTCTTGTATGCGTCCCCGGTGCGCTGGTGGAAGTGAATGGGGTAAGGTCGGAGCCTTTCGTATTGTCTCGCTCCATTCGTCAAGGTTGTCCGCTATCGCCCTTGCTTTACGTTCTTGCGTTGGAACCATTCCTTCGCAAGTTAAAGGCGAATCCGGTCCTGCGCGGAATTTCCCTGCCTGGCGCTACCACCTCGGCCAGGTATTCTGCCTATGCTGACGACGTTTCGGCTCTTGTGTCGAGCAGAGCCGAGATTGACGAAGTCAGCAAAGAAATCAGTGGGTATGAGATGGTAACGGGGCCAGGATCAACCGCGATAAGTCTGTGGGCTTGCGGTTGGGTGCGTGGAAGGGAGTTTCTCTTCCCGGACCTTTCCTCTGGACGGATGGGCCGATCAAGATACTCGGCGTCTGGTTCGGTCCTGATCTCCAGTTGGAAATGAACTGGTCGGAGGTACAAGGGAAGGCCGAGGTCGCGGTTAATCTGTGGTCTCGGAGGAGACTTTCCCTGAAGGGAAGGGCGGAAGTATGTGTTTCACACATCTATCCGATCCTCCTCTACCGACTCTCTGTGCTTCCACTCCCGTATGCCCGGCTAATGTCATTAGTCCGGACCTTGTTCTCTTTCTTATGGAAGGGCAAGACCCCCATGGTATCTCGCGAGGTCTGTTGCCTCCATCCCTCTGAGGGCGGTCTGGGGATGCCTAGCATTGAGATCCGTCAATATATGCTTCGCATTACCTTTCTGGACCGAATGTGTCGTGGGTCGAATGAGGAGGGTGCCTTTTGGAAAGAAGACGTCCAGAAACATTTTCCGTCCCTGAAAAGTGTGCACTCGTGCGAAGAAGAGGCCAGCCGTACTCCACGTGCCGAGTGCCCTTTTTATCGTGAATGTCGTCGCGCGCTGAAGCTCCTCTTACGGGCTTCGGATGGTCTCTCCAACGCCCAGGCGTTGTCTCGTAAGGCATTATATCAAGTTTTAGTTAGGGGTCCGTACAAGATGAGCTGATTGGCGAGCTCGGTCTTACGAAGCAGGAGGCTCGCTCGATATGGCCTTGGGCGCCCGGGTTGAAATGCCTCAATAACGATGAGGCATCACTCACCTGGCTGGTGATTCGTGAAGCCCTCTGGGTCGGCAAGAGACTTTGCGCAGCAGGCTTGGAGAAATATCCAAACTGTCGTCGTTGTGCGGGGGAAGGTCGAGACTATTGGTCACGCCTTCTTTCAGTGCGAGGCGGTAGTGCCGTTGTGCAGGTTTGTTGAAGGCCTCATGGTTCGCATGCTGCACGGAAAGTTTTTTGTCCTGGAAGCCAGTTCTGTTTGTAGCAATGTGGTGCCGCAGATGACGAAGGCTGAACACTATGTGTTCTGTTGCTTACTAGGGGTTATGAGAGTCGTGATTTGGACGACGCGTCAGAAGGGATTCCATGAGGGCGAGAAGTTCACTTCTTCCCAACTGATCTTGTTCTTTAAGCATCAGCTTAAAGTCAAGATCAGGACGGAAAGGCGGCGGCTCACCTCATCGGAATTCAGCAAAAGGTGGGTGAATCTTGCGCGAATGTGCCGAGTAAAAGGGGCTGACCTTGAGTGGCATTTGGATGCCGGTTAGGCATTAAGGATATTGTTTTTCCTGGGTTAAACATAGGTAACCCATCCCTGAGTTAGGTTAGATTAGGTTTTTGGATTTTTTCTTTTAGTTTTTTTTTTTTCCGATTCTGGTAAACTTAGCTAGGGTGTATTTGCTCATTGGTCCCTTTTTATTTCCGTCCCCTTTTTTTTTTTTCCTTTGGTTTAACTCCCCATCCCCTCCCTCGTTTTTTAGGTGGTCAGTGATGTCAGTTCTCTGGTAGATGCGGGGCGCCTTTCGTTTCGTGTGTGTGTTTTTCGTATTTGTTGTTGTGTATGAATGAGTGTGTGCCTGTGTGAATGCTTGGGAAGAATGAGTGTGGCCTTATTTTCATAAGTTCCGCATCGATTTCGTCCAGTTAACTGATATTTCTGCCACATTCAAGAGTTTGTGGGGGGTTTTATTACTAATACAAATTTTATTTGGTTTCTTGTAAATATATTTTGTCATTTTTGTATATATTCATTGGGGTTCATTTTTAAAAGTTGTTGTTTTTATGCCCCTCCCCCACAGACAATACTTTGTACATAAGGGGATTATTTAGGTTTTTTCATGGAGTCAAAGAGGCATTTTGGTGTTTGTTGTAAGAAAGGTATGGATAAATGTGTTGTTTTGGTGAAAGGATTATTGTTCTGTATGATAGGGTCAGTGATTGTGGCTAGCTAAGTTTTTAGTCTAAGACAAGTGATGACCGTCCTTTACCCCAACCCCCTTTTTCGGCCTTGTGCCACATTTGTACTTATGTGCAATAAATAATCAGTCTAGCTAACTCACCGAGCAATTGCCTAAATACTCCACGACGTTTCGAACCATAATTTTGCCGCGCTTTTCAAAGAACATTCACTGACTCACT
Source organism: Acanthosepion pharaonis (assembly GCA_903632075.3). Taxonomy (NCBI): domain Eukaryota; kingdom Metazoa; phylum Mollusca; class Cephalopoda; order Sepiida; family Sepiidae; genus Acanthosepion; species Acanthosepion pharaonis. Next base: position 47,853 of record CAHIKZ030002085.1, on the reverse strand, counting down.
TCGAACATTCGACGAACGACTCTTGAAACTTTTCACTTAATTTCTTATGCATATTGATTTATAATCATTACAAAAATAAGAAATACGAAAGCGAATACAAATACAAACTACGATTAAGGGTAGACTACTTTGACAAACTCTTTTGCAAAAAACTCTTAATTTTATTATTACAATTTTTGATACAAACAAAAAAAATAGCAAACATTACGATACAAGAGACATTAACCATTTCAGCATACACATACAATTTACGCACGCAACTCATACAAATATTATTCCAGTTTGTAAATGTTTAATTGTATATAAATGTTGTATTGTTTTGATCTATATATGTCTCGTTTTTTTTCCTTGTTTGAAATATCACGATTGTTTGTATATTCCAGTGCCACAATTGTTATATTTTACCTTCCTCTATTTAAAACAAATTTTTCCTTTAGAAAATGCCTCCAGACCCTTCTAAAACCAACGTCCTTGAAAGGCAAAAAAATCAAAAGGCAAAATTACCAAATATCATTTACTCTCTCTGCAAAACGTCCTGTTCAGCATTTCCCCGTCCCTTCATGAAAAAAAAACCCTATCCCAGTCCTTCCTCTAAAAAACATATAAAGGCAAAGGCTCAAATACCATATCATTTGTCTATTAAAAAAAAACTATAGGAACCATATAAAAGGTGATAAGACGTAGAAGAGCCCCAAAACTTTCCGGGTGCAAAATGTGATTTCACAGTCGTCCGAAATGGGTCGGGATCGCGGCAGACATGAGATATAGTCGAGGAGGCCATCAACTAGAAGTCTCACCCCCAATTGCCATCATCGAAAATGAAGAAATTAATAAGCTGAAACAGTTTTGTTCAGGGAGGGTCCCAGTTTTAGTTTACCTCTCTCTCTTTAAAACTTATCCGTGGAACATTGGTGGTCTCTCCCAAGACGGTACTATCAAGAATGAGATGGTTCAAGTGTCAATGGGAGAGACTATTGGTGTCCTTCCCCGACCATGTTTAAAGCAGATGCCCAACCCTAATCGGACTGATCATGGCTCTATGTCTCCGTGGCCGTCGGAGTCTCGCAGGGCGAGTCTCACTCGCGATCTTCAGGACGCTCGAGAAGTTTTTCCCGGCTAGTGAGCAAGTCTTTGAATGCGGCGTGTGTTCTTGCTTTCGCAGATCCGGCGAGCATGTTATTACCATAAAAACCGTTTTTGATAACATCTTATCGTGTCGTTTTAGCGGGCGATTGGAATGCCGTCTTTGACCCCGACATAGATCGTATAGGGGAAAGATCGAGTACTAACAACCCGGATATGAAGCCATTTCGTTAATTTATTTAATCTTTTCGAGACTACTTTCAGGATCTGTTTACCAGGGAACCCATGCTCATTTCTACATCTATTTGGCCAACTTTGGATGAAGCGGGTGGGTGCGCTGAAGCTTGTTGGCCGGAACAAAACACCGGGATTAGATAGTCTTCCTTACGGACAGTACTTGAGGCAGTCGCCCGTTCTTGTTCTCTTGCTGGAACTGATTTACAATTGGATGAAGTAAGGGTCCATACCTCAAGCTTCACCAGGGGTGTGATCAAGTTACTACGCAAAAACAAGAACAATGAGGATGGAATAGGTATCTTTCGGCTTTTGACGATGTTAAATACAGAGTTGAAGATTTTAGCCACGATTTTCAGGCTATCTGTGTTGGCGCCGAACAGATGTGCTGTAAAGGGTAGGACTATTCAAAACACCCTTCATTTGGTACGCTTGATCAAGGAGAAGTGGATAGTGAAGCCGCATTGATCAATTTAGATCAGTCCAAGGCGTTTGATAGGGTTGAGCCTCGATTTCTGGAGGCTGTGCTTTCAGCCGCCGCTTTCGTACCTGGATCCGATTTCTGTATGCATACCCCGGTGCGCTGGTAGAAGTGAATGGAGTAAGAGACGGTGACAGGGACCAAGATCAACCAGGATAAATCTGTTGGCTTGCGGTTGGGTGCGTGGAAGGGAGTTTCTCATCCCGGGCCTTTCCTCTGGACGAACAGGCCGGTCAAGATACTCGGCATCTGATTCGGTCCCGATTTCTGCTGGAAATGAATTGGTCGGAGGTTTAGAAGAAGTTCGGTGGTGCAGTTTATCTGCCGTCTCGTGGAAATCTTTCCTTAAAGGGGAAGGCGGAAGTATGTATATACCCAATTCTCCTTTACGACTCTCCGTACTTATACTCCTGTATGCCATACTAATGCAATTAGATAGGGTCGTTCTCATTCTTGTGGGAAGGCAAAGTTCCCGAGGTATGTCGGGAGATCTGTTGCCTCCACCCTTCTAAAGGCGATCTGGGTATGCCAAGCGTTGAGTTTCTTCAACATACGCTTCGCATCTCTTTTCTAGACCGGATGTGTTTGCAATTGGATGGGAATGTCGAATTATGGAAGTGTAACAGAGAGACGTTGATGCACATGAATGCACACACGCAAATATAACGTTTATTGATCGAAGATGGAAAACACGATCTTCCGTGAAAGTTACAAACTGTGTCAGCGCTATTAATAGGAAAGAATCTAGAACAATGATATATGAAACCGGAGACGGCTGATGGATAAAGAATAAATTTCAAATCGGGTTGGCGAGGACTTGTTTATAAACAAATGCAAAAGGGCAGAAGGCGATGTTTAATTTGGGTCATTAAAAAAAATAGACGAAAATAATATTTTTGATAAAAACATATTGAAGTAAATTGAACCGAGGAGGTAAGATCAGTGTATGCTTACCGCTAGCGAAATCTGATCTAAACATAGGCTGTATCCGCTGAATTTGGTCATCGAAAAGACAATTGAAATGAACATTGAACTAATTAATTTTATCCACTAAGAGATTTGAAATAGATCTGAATTTAAACTTTACTTATGGCGACACTCGTGTTAAGCGCGTGAACAACCTGGCTTATAACCTTCGGTTTGCTATATGAACGCGAGATTTGCTGAGTTGGGGAGTCTTGGGCGTTAGACGAGAGTGACGTTGAGAGAGAGAGAGAGAGAGAGAGAGAGAGAGAGAGAGACTGACTGTCGTTGCAGTGAGTCGGTCCAGTGGCGAGTCAGTGATAAGGACTTTAAGAAATATCATCGTCGTTGTAGCAGTCGCATTGAAAAGTCGCTGAAACTTAACGTTTGTCACTTACGACAACCAACTGAAAAGCTACACTTCCACGTAGGTCTGGAATTACGAGTCACATATCCTCCCAAGTTGATTTGGAACGAGTTAATCACACACACACCTCTCTCTGTTGGAATAATGGGTAGAGGGGTGGTCCTCTGTTCTTATGTTAATTGCTTTTCTATCCTTTCTGTAAACTCTTTCTACTGTTGTTGTTTTCTTATATAAAAGACATCAATATTTTACCCATTGTTGTTCGGCTTCTGCAGATATTATTTACTTGTTTGCCACATTCTAATTTTCCTGCTGCCCACCCTCACAGCCATGCCTACATCCCCAATCGACCGAGAACGTATGGACAACACCCCGCTTACTGGATCTAAAAACTAACACAACGTGGGCAGCAGGCGGAACTTGGCCAGTGACCGGTCGAACAATCTACGGGTAGTCAGGGAGCGTGCGACCAGCTACCCCTGAGTTCGGTTCAGACCGAGTGGGCACCTCAACCCTAAGAGCAAGACGCCCGAGGTTGAGGGGCTGAAGAGACGAGTGGTAGATTTGGTTGCCATTCACCAGGATTCACCTTGCGTTACCACGGAAAATAAGGCCAGGAACAGCTTTGAAGAAAAGCCAGCCTTAAGTTATACTCAGGAAGAAAGGAAGTAAACACCAGCAAAACAGACTTTGTTGCATCTAGTCATTAAGACCAGAAAGAACTCTAGTCTGCGGACGATATTAGTAAAAAAAAGAAAAAAAAAAAGACATGAAACGGAAACAAAACACGGAGCAGCGTACCTCAGGTAAGTCACTTTTTGGTTTCCTCTACTCACTCATTGCACTTAGATCTGCCAGTAATATTGTTGATTTTTGTCGACTCTGTACGCAGTTGAAGCGCCACCGCCGTGTTAAATAGTTTCCTTGTTTGTCGTTAATCTCTCTTCTCGTGGGAAAGTGGTAGGATGAGTGTAGCAGAATCAGACGCCACAACCGACCTTAGGGACGAGAGGGTTCCCGAAATAACGATATGTTTCAGAAGGCTGATAGGTAGTATGAAGCTACCCACTTATAAAGGAAACCCTGCAGACCTGCATGAATGGATTCTCTCCATCCAAAAGAAGCAGTTGATTTATGGCTTATCAGATCAGGAGATGGTGCTCTTGGCTTACGACGCCGCAGCCGGGCAGGTGTCTAAGTTTATAGGGGCATGGCACAAAGAAAACCCAGCCGCGACATGGACAGAGTTTAAATCCTCTCTGGTACGGCAGTACGCAACTGGGCGTACATGCATTGAGGCAGTCAGGAAACTATTCCGGCTGCAGCAATAAGAAGGAGAGATAAATGAAGAATTTGGAGAAAGGATCGCAGGGCTAGCAGCATTAGCCTTTCTGGAGTTGGCGACTCGGAACAGCGGCCCTATTCAGGCCTTGTTAGCCGATGTATAGGTAGATGCACTAAACGACAGGGACTTGAGGGGCGATCTTGTGAAAGGAGGACCGGTCACCCTGGACGCAGCCATGGAAACGGCTCGGGCAAGGTAATAATAAAAGAGAAGTATCGGGAGCGGATCCGGATAAGGGACTCGAAAGAGGAGGTAGAAGAGGACTGGGAGGTGGAGGCTGACCCCAATAGTAAGGCCTGGGATTTGCGTTATGGTTTTTTCAAGCCCACACCGAGCCGATATGGGCTGGTGTGTTGGGCTTGCAAATACAGTGGGCATCGGGCCCGCGACTGTCCGACAAACTATGGAGGCGACCCGAGATCTCTGGGGCCGAACTGTACGACTTGTGGCGAGTTCGGTGTACGATGGAAGGGGACCGCAAACTAGGGATAAAGCGAGTTAATACGCTGGTGCCTCCTCCCAAAAAGGAAAGGGGTCCGGGAAACGCCAATGGGTCACCTGTGAAAAAGTAAGATGCAGGGTGGTCCCAGTGCGAGTAAGACCACTGAGATGCTGGACGTGTGGCATGGTCGGACACTTTTCGGCAAGTTGTAATGAGCGAAGGTGTTGGTGCTGTGGAGGAGCGGGTCACCTGAGACGAACCTGTCCTCGCAGGAGAAAGATGGACCACACTGAACGAAACAACCCTAACTCGAATAGAGGGAAGGAATGGGTTGCTAGTCCAAGCAAAGACAGTCATCCGAGCTCTACCCCACCCAGGAGGGCCCCTAGACAGAAATGGAAGCCACTAGAAAAAGTTGAACTCCTGTCACCGACTCCCATGTCTCGGTTGACGAGAAGACAAGGAAAAAGTGGAGAACATACGGGAAGGAGAAAGGCACAGGTATACCGTTTGCTGAAGGAAGGGCCAGATTTCACCTGTGATGTGTTGTTGGGAAACAAGAAGGTGAAGGCCCTTGTCGATACGGGAGCTTCAGTGTCGCTGGTTAGCTCCAGGGTTTTTAGGCAGTTGGGACTGAAGACAAAGCTTAGTCCTGTCGATCTACTAATAAGTCAGGCTGATAGTAGCAGGATGAGAATAGAGGGGATGACGTGGCTACCTTTCCAGTTGGCAAGCTTAAGGTTTATGTGGCACCAGATTTGTGCGGTGAACTAATTTTTTTTTTGGGGGGGGGGGCGACTGGCTTAAGCAGAATAAGGCACAAATCAGTTTTGACCCCGCCACCCTAACAGTAGATGGAGTAGAGATACCGTTGGGAGAGGATAATTATGAACAATTGTCAGTGGTGGCCCAAACAGATATAAAGCTCCCCCTAGGACCACTGTATTTGGGAAAAGCCAAATTGTAACAGAGGGAGTTCTTAACATCGACCTGTATCAAGTAGCCCCTACTGAGAGATAACCGTATGCGATTCGCTAGTGAGGGGGTCAAGGACCGTTCCCTTACTGTTAACCAATACTGCCAATAAAACTATTGAAATAAAGCTGGGAGAGGAGCTGGCACAGGCGTGCCCAGTGAGAAAAGTCGAACAGGTGAGAGTATGGAATAAGAATAGGACTGGAGAGAAGATAGGTAGCGATGAAATAAAGGAAGAGGATATAATAGCCTCCGAACATTATAGGGGAAAATTGAAAATTGAGCGGGTTGCTGAACAGTAATCGAGAAGTAATAGCCATTACTGACAAAGAATTGGGACAGACAGAGACCGTAGAAATGAAGATAGACACGGGTGACCACCCACCTATTAAGTTGAAGCCGTATAGAACCCCAATCCACAAAAGAAAATTAATAGAGGACGCAGTAAGTGAAATGATGGAATCAGGGATAATCGAGAGATCCAAATCTCTCTGGAGTTTTCCCATAGTCATTGTGGAAAAGAAAGATGGAGGGCATAGGTTTTGCGTGGACTTTCATCAATTAAACGCCATTACAAGACCGCTGGCAGTGCCCCTTCCCTTGATTGATGATATTCTAGCTCTTTTGGGGAAGTCGAAATGTTTTTCCACCTTAGATTTGAGATCGGGACATTGGCAGGTGGCCCTTAGTCGAAAGGATCAGGAAAAGACCGCCTTTACCTGTCACATGGGTCTCTTCAATTTCAGAGTTATGCCGTTTGGGTTGGTGAACGCCCCGGGCGTATTTTGTCAGTTGATGTCCATCGTGCTAAATGGCACGGAGGCCTTTTCCATGGCATATCTGGATAACATTATGGTGTTTTCGAAGTCCCCGTAGGAACATTTGGAACATCTGCAGGTGTTCAACAGGTTAAAAGAACATAGACTAAAGCTGAAATTATCAAAGTGCCAGTTTATGAAAGAAGAGACGAAATACTTAGGGTTCATCATAAATAAAGAAGGGATAAAGACGGATCTAGACAAAGTAGAGGTTATAAGGGCCATGCCTGCACCAAAAACCGTAAGAGAGATCAGGGGATTTATTGGAGCCATCGGATATTATCGGAGGTTCATACCAGCCTTTAGTCGACTGACAGGCCCTCTAATAGCGTTAACTAAGAAGCATGCTAGGTTTAAGTGGACCGAGGATTGTCGGCGTGCGTTCCAGGTTCTAAAGGACCAGCTGACAGCTATACCCCTGTTGGCCTACCCAGACCTGAGTAAACCTATGGTGCTATACACGGATGCTAGTGATAAGTGTATCGGGGCGGTTCTTACACAACCATGTCCCGACAAGGATGGTCCAGTACCAGGTGTGCCTGAGGAAGTGCCGATTTACTTTCTGTCTCATCGACTCTCCGATACTCAGCAAAGATGGCCAGTAATAAAGAAAGAAGCGTTTTCTATCCTGTATGCTGTGCAGAAGTTGAACTATTATTTGAGTGGGGCAGTGTTTACCATTAAAACAGACCACAAACCCCTCAAATATTTATTAGAGGCGGAGTGGACGAATAAGAAGATACATCAATGGGCGTTGAAACTAAGTGGATATAACTGCAAGATAGAATACTTGGCAGGGAAGGATAATACTTGTGCTGACCTGTTATCAAGGATTCCGAAGCAACTAGAGACTGAATCTGTCAGGTTGGAGCCGGGTGTGGATGATAAGGCATTCCATATTAATGTGATCAACTCACAGGCACTGAGGGAAGGACTTGGTTGGGAGGATCAGGAAACGAGGGAGACAGAGATTATTTCCGACCCCCACTGGAGAGACATTATTAGGCAAAGCCAAGAGGATAGAGAGATAGCAGCTATCAGATCCAAGGTAGAGGCAGGGCGTACCTCCAAATATATGGTGCATGATGGAATGTTGCATTACCTTGCAGGTAGAGATGAGGAAGTAAGTCCAAAAATAGTGATACCTAAGAAGTTCTGAGCCGAAGTTCTGGACCAGTGTCATAGGAAGTTGGGACACATGGGAATTGATAAGACATATGGATTAATAATGAGGAATTATTATTGGCCTAGGTTGTTTAAAGATGTTGTGGACCATGTAGAAAAATGCGTAACATGGCAAGTACAGAGTCGAAGGAGTAGGGAGGCCCCGTATGAGAAACGGATGTCTCGAATTACCCATTTCAGAAGGTAAGCATGGACATTTCCGGGCCCTATGGAGAAACTGTGAGAAAAGTGAGTTTTGTGGACTGGCTAACGAATTGGCCTGAGGCATTTGCCATACCGGACAGAGATAGTGCTGAACGAAATATTCCCCAGATATCGGGTCCCTGAACAATTGGTTACCGGAGAACGTAAATCAAATTATGAGGGAGACGTTGAGGGAATTGAACATACATCACATAACCACCTCCCCATATCATCCCCAAAGTAATGCGAAAGTGGAAAGATTTCATAAAACCCTCGCTGATGTGTTAGCTAAACTAGCTGAGGATAATAGGGAGAATTGGGACTTATTCGTAACCCAAGCATTGGCGGCCCTGAGGTTCTCCATAAACGAGACGACAAAATTTTCCCCCTATTATTTAGTATATGGCCGGGATGTGGTCTTACCTATAGACAATCTATTGCGACCTAGGAGGAAGTATTTAGGGGAGGATCACCATGGAATAGTCCTAGAACAACAGCACAAAATGTTTACGCAGGTGAGGAGAAGGATTTGGAGAGCCCAGAAGAGGCGAAACGACAGGATAAACAAGGGCAGGGGAGAAGACTCCTTCAGATCGGGGATCCAGTATATTATAGAATACTTGAGAGAAGGTAAATTGGGCCAGAGATGGAGCCCATATTGTAGAATAGTAGAGCAGATGGGTCCGGTTTCCTTTGTGATATGGGACCAAGTGACCGGGAAAGTAAAGAGAGTGCATGAAATAGGAGAATGGGAAGGAGCCGAAACAAGAACTAAACAGAAAAGCTTGAGGAGAACTACGTTAGTAGAACCCGAAGACCTGGAGACGGAGAGTGAAAGCGAAGGGAGTGAAGAGATTGAAATTAGCCCAACTACCCTTCGAAGGCTGAGGGAGGCAAAGCGGACCCCAGCGGGACCTTCTGAGGAGGCAGTAATTGACCCTAACCTTAGGGAAGAAGAGGAACTGAGTGAATGGGAAGAAGAGGATGAAATTCCGTTAGCACAATTGCAGAGTGAATTGCGGGCTGGAGAAGCGCCTAGTGTTAATGGGGAATTACCACTGAAATTGCAGCCCTAGCTCAAAGATTAAGTGAAACCAGTACAATGGTTGTGCCGAATGAGCGACAGTCTGGGGTTGACCTGGCATTAACATCGGTGTTGTGGATTGTGTGGAAGGGCCCCCATGCATGCGCGGCACTGGTGGTGGTGCGGGTCGGCACTTGATGGGTTGCTCTAAGATATAACCACCCAATCGAAACCAAAAACAGGATGATTGAGTAAGACGAATTCTTTTCTCCATATGTTGCAGACATGGACGAGAGGAGGCTCACGGTACTGATGATGCTGGTTCTGGTAGCTTATACCTCGGAACACAGTGAGAATACTATATTTAAGAAGACGAGCGATGTGGTTATAACTCGATCAAAGTGGTTGATAACGTTGGTAATAGACCTACGACCGTATGAGCAGTTGCTGGGACAGTTGAGGGCTGAGGTGGACAAACTAGATACAACCAGGATACAAGTTGCGAGAGAATACTTGCAGACGCCGGTATACCATCGTATATTATACCCCGTAGCTCAAGAGTCATTAATAATTGAGAGACAATGGAAGGACATGAATTACTATTTGAAAGGAATAAAGTTCTTACGGACCAGGCAGAAGAGGGCAGTACTACCTATAATGGGAAAGGCATTGAGCGTGTTGTTTGGTACAGTCTCCGAAGGCGAAGTGAAGGTAATTAAGAGGAAACTAAAAGTGGTAGAGCAGGAGCAACAAGCCATGGCTCAGTTGGTTAGAGAAAGTGTATCCATACTAAACATCACTAGGCTGGAATTAGTTAAAAATAGAGGAATATTAATTGGCTAATTTCGCACCTACAAGCGCTTAGAGTAGAATATAACTACGTCTATAACCACAGGGTTACAGAAGTTAGAAGGGTTCTTGCAAAGATATTTTCAATTATTGGCTATAATGAGTAAGGTACGCCTGACAAGTCATTCCTTAACGGTATTGTTGGAGCATGTGAGAGCACAATTAGATATGCTGTCGCTGGGACACCTGTCCCCGAGTATAATAACTCCGGAACGATTGAGGGAAGTACTGCTAGAGATACAAGCCAAGCTACCCCAGCACCTTCGATTACCGGTCGACCCCACCCGGCAGCTATGGAAATATTATAGCGCCTTGGGATGTACTACCTGGCTGGAGGATGATAAATTAGTAGTACTTGTGTCAGTGCCATTGCTGAACAGAGGTAGTACCTTTGAAATTTACCAGGTGATGAATCTCCCCCTTCCCTATCCAAAGCTAGAGCCGAAGGTAAGAGCAGTAGCTAGATACAAAGTGGAGACGGAATTTGTCGCCCTTAATCTGGCCAGGACGAAGATTATGCTCTTAACAAAGGGAGAAGCAGAAAGATGCAAGAATGACGCCTTAAATACCTGTGGGTCTGTGAGTCCAATCTATGTGACAGGTAGCCACGATCTGTGCGTACTAGATTTGTTTAAGAAAAATAAGAAGGGAATTAGGGATCATTGTCAGGTAGAGCTATTAGACGGGGTGATGTTGCCGAAGGCCATCAGTGTCTCCGACGGGGTTTGGGCGGTGGCTACACAAGAAGGGATTGAATTATCTAAGCTGTGTGCGGAGGAGTCCACTACTACAATAAGTATTTTTTTTTCTACAATAAGTCTTGTTTTTTTGTAGAGCTACCTCTTGGCTGTGGAGCTCATGGTCTATCTATCTCCTTGCCCCCCACCCTACTACCGGGCAGAGGAGACATTTGAAGAGAATGAGGCCTTATTAGGGCTAGTAGGAACGAATGCCAGTGAATGGGCGGAATTGTGGGAGCCCATTATTGGGGGGATTCCTAAGATGTCTCTAGAAAAGATGCCAGCGTTGTTAAAGCCAATCGATAAAATTGATCTTGGACGATTGAAGTCACAGTTAGATAAGATAGATATACCGAGTCCTATCTGGAGAGAGAACTTCGTTGATATAATAACATGGCCGACCGTTGGGGCAATTATATTACCAATGGCCGTAGCCTTGCTAGTTTGGCGGTGGATGAAGAGACGTACGATATCGTTGACCGGGCAGAAAAAACTGGCAGGGCAGTGCAGAGGTGAGGAAGGGATTCCAGTTAGTGCACTTTACCAAGGTAGGTCCGACCAGAGTGCATCAGAACCCCTAACTAATATTGAAGAAGAGTCCACGATTGTCGTGGAAGAACCTGAACCAACAAAAGATTTGACAAAGCCTGTTGTGAAGGCGAGACACAATCGGAGGGACAGATTTACGAAATAAATCGAATTTTTTTTAATTTTTTTTTTTTTGTAACGAGACTAAAATAATTGGTAAGGAGTGTTGCGAACTCCAATAATTAAAAAAAAAGTGGGGGGAGAACACTCAAATGAATGAACTAGAGGAAAAGGTTCCATGACAAGAGGTTGCCAGACCGTGAACTTTCACTTAAAAGGGACCTGATGAACCATAAGGAGAACTGAAAACTGTACCTTTGCATGCTGGAAATAATTCTTATTTTTTTGTTTTTTGTTTTTTTTGTTTGGAGTTCGGGTTGGGAGGTTGTATCCGCTGAATTTGGTCATCGAAAAGACAATTGAAATGAACATTGAACTAATTAATTTTATCCACTAAGAGATTTGAAATAGATCTGAATTTAAACTTTACTTATGGCGACACTCGTGTTAAGCGCGTGAACAACCTGGCTTATAACCTTCGGTTTGCTATATGAACGCGAGATTTGCTGAGTTGGGGAGTCTTGGGCGTTAGACGAGAGTGACGTTGAGAGAGAGAGAGAGAGAGAGAGAGAGAGAGACTGTCGTTGCAGTGAGTCGGTCCAGTGGCGAGTCAGTGATAAGGACTTTAAGAAATATCATCGTCGTTGTAGCAGTCGCATTGAAAAGTCGCTGAAACTTAACGTTTGTCACTTACGACAACCAACTGAAAAGCTACACTTCCACGTAGGTCTGGAATTACGAGTCACATATCCTCCCAAGTTGATTTGGAACGAGTTAATCACACACACCCTCTCTGTTTGGAATAATGGGTAGAGGGGTGGTCCTCTGTTCTTATGTTAATTGCTTTTCTATCCTTTCTGTAAACTCTTTCTACTGTTGTTGTTTTCTTATATAAAAAGACATCAATATTTTACCCATTGTTGTTCGGCTTCTGCAGATATTATTTACTTGTTTGCCACATTCTAATTTTCCTGCTGCCCACCCTCACAGCCATGCCTACATCCCCAATCGACCGAGAACGTATGGACAACACCCCGCTTACTGGATCTAAAAACTAACACAACGTGGGCAGCAGGCGGAACTTGGCCAGTGACCGGTCGAACAATCTACGGGTACTCAGTGAGCGTGCGACCAGCTACCCCTGAGTTCGGTTCAGACCAAGTGGGCACCTCAACCCAAAGAGCAAGACGCCGGAGGTTGAGGGGCTGAAGGGACGAGTGGTAGAGAAGGAAGACGCCCGTAAGAACTTCCCATCCCTGAGAAGTTTTGTGCGAGGAGGAGGCTCGCCGCTTTTCTCGGGCGAGTGCTCCTTCTACCGTGAATGTCTGATTGCTCTAAAGTTCCTCTTACGGGCGACGAATTGCCTCTCCGACGTCCAGGCGTTGACCCGTAAGTGCTAGTTAGGGGCACGTTCAGGATTATTTGATTGGCGAGCTCGGTTGAACGAAGCAGGAGGCTCGCTCCATATGGCCTTGAGCGCCTGGGTTGAAATGCCTCACTAACAATGAGGCATCACCCACCTGCCTGGTAATGTGAAAGGCCCTCTGTGTCGGCAAAAACTTTCTTCGGCGGGCTTTGGAAATTCTCAGAATTGCGTCCGTGAGTCGGTGGAGACTCTTGGGCACGCCATCTTCCACTGCACGGTCGTAGTCCCGTTGTGCAAATTTGTTAAAGACATCATAGTTTGCATTCTGCGCGGAAAATTCTTTGTCCTTGGGGCCAGTTATGTTTGTAGCAGTGTGGTAACGTCGTTAACTAATGCGGAGCACTATGTGATCTTGTGCTTACCAGGTGTTATGCGAGTCGTGATATGGTCGACGCGACAGAAGGACTTCTATGGAGACGAATAGTTTTCCTCTTCCCAACTAATCTTGTTCTTTGGGCATCAGCTTAAAGTCAAGATTAGGGCGGAAAGGAAACGATTCCCTCAATCAGAATTTGGCAAAAGGTGGATGAGTCTTGCGCGCCTGTGTCAAGTAAAAGAAGCTGACTTAGAGTGGCATTTTGATGCCGGTTAGGAATCAGGATATTGGGAGCCCTGTATTAAACACTGACAGCCCCGCCCAAAATAGGGTAGTTTAGGCTTGTTTTGTTTTATTTTTTACGCTAAGTTAACTTAGCTAGGAGATGTATGTTCATTGGCCCCTTTTATTTTGGCCCCACTTTCTTTAGTTTAATTACCCATCCTCTCCCCCGTTAGTTGACCAGAAATGTCAGTTCTCTGGTGGGGGGACACGTTTTTCTAATGTGTTCTTTCGTAATTGTTGTGTCTGAATGAATATATAGTTGGTTTTTAATTCATACAAGTCCCGCATTAATTTTGTCCAGTTAACTGATATTTCTGTCACAATTAAGGATTGTGGGGGCTTTTATTACTAACTCCATTTCGTTTAGTTTCTTGTATATATAGTATTATGCATATTGTAAATATTCATTGGAGTCTTCATCTTTAAATGTCGTTTTTTCCTCCCCCACCCACCACAATCAAATTGTACATATGGGGACTAGTTAGGATTTCATAATGACCTTGAGGTATTATGATGTTTGTAGTAAGAATGATAAGTAAGAATGTGGTATTTTGATGCAAGGAACATTTTATAGTTTGCTTGGGTCAGTGGTTGTGGTTAGCTAGATTAAAGATAAGACAGATGATGACCAGCCTTCCCCATCCTCACTTTTGACTTTGTGCCACATTTTTTGCATTTTTCCAAAAATAAATATTTAGTTTACTTCTAGCTATCCACGTACAGACAAATTGTCGTTGATAAATGCATTCGTCACAGACGGCATCAAGATGTTGTTAAGCATCTGACTGACGAATTTTACTGTCTGTTGCGAATATATCAAGACAAGAGTGAAAATGTACTCTGTGGCGATATCTGCTAAATATGCCTACAATGCATATTTAGGCATGCCTGTCAACAAAAACCCTGGGCACCTGATTTCACTTGCGAACTTTGCAAAATGATTCTATAAGGTAAGATGGGACGTTTAGCTTGTTTGGACAGTAGAATTTTTAAATGTAAAATTTTGGAATTTTTTAAATTTCAATATTTTTTACTTTTATTTTTTAAACCAGTGTTATTGAAAAATATGTATTAAATATGTTTCAACCATCGCGCATTAGTATCCATAGTATCATGAATGTTTCCTATACTGGATCACTAGCAAGAGACATAAAAATGCGGAATATTAGGAATGTTCAGTATTCAACATTCTGTATTTTTGTGGAATTTGCTACATTAATTGTAGAATTAGCATCACAAAATTATGTAGTCAGCGCACGAGTTTTAGAAATTAAAAAAAAAAATCAAAAATGTAATTTTTTAGAATTTTTCAATAACACTATATAGACACAAAGAGTTTACACTTTTCAATCTAGGTTCTCATATAAAGCAAAGTCCAATATTTGTATTTTTATTTTGCTCTTTTTCAGGGTAGTACAGAGAGGAAAATAGAGGAAATTCGCAATTCTAAGAATTTGGAAGAAACCAACTGACAACTCAAGAGATTACTTCTTCTGCATGTTGAAACCTTTTAAACGTCGAGCTGGCAAGAATTCGCCTGTTATCTCAGTGCCACACTGCCCGTACCCAGTCCTCCAAGAGAGAGCAGCCGTCTTCAGAAGAGAACAGCAATCTAAAAGAGGATGAAGTCATAGATCCTGATTATAGAGGCGCAGCTGAGAAGAGAAATCCATACTACTTCAACAAAAAAACCTCATAGATCTTGGTCTCACAATATCCAATGTCCAGCAGTGGAATTTTTAGATGAAAGTGTGCAAGTCTTAGGTCAGAGAAAGCGTTACTAGTGTTTATCAAGCTTTTTCACTCGTCAAGATGGACTTTGCTTCTGTCACAATATGACCGGTCTGTTCGAGGCAATTGTAATCGCCTGTCACCCCAGCGAATGGCGCCTCTTCATCGACTGCTCATCCACGAGTCATACTGCACTGTAACGGGAAAATGTATCTGTTTCTTCCCCTGGCTCACTTGGCAGTGTCAAAATCTTGATAGATGCCTTGAAATAGGAAGAGTACGACTGAGAGGTTATCAGAGACTTCAAAAATGATAGAGAGGTTATCAGAGACTTCAAAAATGATAGTCTTGATGAGTCTCCAAGGCGGCTACCAATTTTCCGTGTTCTCTTTGTCTTTGGGACAGCAGGGACATCGTGGCAAACTACCACAGGCGGGATTCAGTGTGGGGAGGAACATCATCAAATGGGAGCCATTGTTGGATCCCCGGAAACTGTTGTTTCCTTCACTGCACTTAAAATTGGGCCTTATGAAACAAATTGTCAGATAAAGAGTCAGCATCCTTCAAATACCTTCAAAACTTCTTCCCTAAGCTGTCACAAATAAAGAATATCACAGTGTGCAAGGAATTCCGCAAGAAGCTCACTAGGGCGAACAAAGCAGCGTGGAACAGCTTTGTTACAGTGGTTCGAGGCTTCCTGGGGAATCACAAAGCCGAAAGCTGTGTGGAATCTGTTGAGACCCTGGTGAAGAATTACGGCAAAATGGGCTGCAGGATTCCCCTCAAATTACATATCGTTGACGCTCATACAGGACATACTGGACTTTGAACGCCACTACCAAGGATCGTATTACGAAAATATAATAGAAGACTATATTTGGGAATTGAGTTGTGAAAATTATTTGCAAGGATATGTGTAAATCGCGAAAAACTTGTAAATTTTTGTTGTATCTCTTGTGTAATCCGAGAATAAATAAATGCTACATTTGAATCATATATTGTTTTGTCCCTAACTTCACATTAGACAGGTAAGGTAATAAACAAAAAATACAAGCAATGAAATAGACTCAAAACATCATTTCACTGGCTTTTAATTACTAGTTTTGATACATCTAGTCTAGTTTAATATAAAAATAAAATTAATTATACCAAGTTTAATAAAAGCGTATTATTATAAGGAGCATATGGTTGCAAAGGAAAGAAACAAAGATTTCAACAACGAGTATTGGTCAGCATACCTAATTGCGTGAAAGGTGCAAAAATTGTTCATATGTGGTTCCTTTGTCGTTAGGAAGACAAGCGCTTAGGTGCAAGGGTGCTGTCGGTAGGGCCGAGAGTTGACCGATTGCTTCGGTTGATTGTCCGAGGTTACGATTGGGGACAGGAGATAGGGCTGGAGCAGATTTGTAAAGCAAGTATAGTCATTTGTGGGGTTTGACGCACGCCTTTCTTCAGGGTTGAAATCGACACTGATCTGTCTGTCGTGTAACGAGGCCGAAGTGTTGAAGCCGAAGTGTTGACAGATATAGACTCCCAGAGACATTTTTTTTGGAGGGCGGGAATGTTCATGAATTGTTCATGATTGGCTATTGCAGTTTTGGATTTTTTGGACCAGATGTGATACATCTGCGCGGAAGACGACTTGTTTATTTTGTGTTTTGGTTTCTGATCAGTCACATCCGGCCAACATGTCTGGTGAAATATATATGTAAATCAGAAAGAGATCTTGATTATGTAGTGAAATGAGTTGACAAGACTGGTATTCCTTAACAAGGATTTATTTAACGAAACATTCCCTGACTAAGCAATTCGTCAACTGAAGAATGCCAGTACGGGAGGTAATTACCATAACAAGAACGCCAAACACAGATAAGTATAGTATATTCTCCCCTCCTTTTTATTTATTTACTTACAGTTCTTGATATCTCTTTGACTTACGAATTTGCCGTTGGGATCGTCTGGGTATCTCGGGATTTCTTGACATTACATGAAGTGGGTAGTCTTTAGATCACTTGGAGAAGAAGTTGTAATCTCTGGGTTAATGGCATTTTGTAAATCGTTGCTATCTACTTCAGGTTTTTCATCTGAACTGTTTTCATTAGTGGATGTAGAATCCCCACTTTGTAATGAATTCCTTGCTAGTGCTAAGTCACTTATAGATATTGTAGATTCGCGTCCATTGGTGAATCTTATGTGAGCATATTGTGAGTTTACTTCCAGTAATAGTACTTCGTCAACCAGTGGTTCATACTTATTGTCTCGGACATGGCGACGCAGAAGAACAGATCCTGACGTAAAGAACCAAGCAGGTAAGGAATAGCCGTTGGGAGTTCGCCGTTGGTATGAAAAGAGTCTTCCATGCAGTGGGCATTAGTAGCAGTACAAAGGGGAGATCTTATGGAGTGTAATACTTCAGGCAATACTGTTTCCCATTGCAATTCTTTCAGATTTCTTGAGGCTAAGGCGAATGAGATGTGTTTCCAGACAAGGCGATGTCCGACTAGTAGCGATTCCAAGATTGGTGAGATATTCGCGTAATTCTCTTGATACGAATGATGTTCCTCTATCTGAATGGATGTAAGAGGGCATTGCAAATAGTGTAAATATCTGATTTAGACTCTCTGTTACTGAGTCTGTATTTGTGCTTGTACATGCAAAGGCAAACGCGAGTACTCAACCATCACCGTAAGCAAGTGGCAGTTTTTCGAGGTTGAAGGAAGGGGTCCCTGAAAGTCAATGCTGAGTCGTTCCATCAGTTGTGTTGCTTTGACCAGGCGTCCTGATTCTGGTGTATAGAAGCACACATTGCACACACCGTACACACTCTTTTAACATTTTCAATAGCGTATGGAAGATTTCTTACTTTAACAAAATGAGCTAAGCTGATTATACCGAGATGACAATGATTTTCGTGTATTTCTTGTAGTTTTCCTATGGTGGTGACTGCATTGCACTGGACGCGTAGAGAGCCTATCAGCTGGGATATTGTTTTTTTTCCTGGTCGGTACATGATGTCATACTCATAACACCCAAATTCCATTCTCCATTGTTCGATCTTGCTGTTCTTGACCTTTCCATGCCATCGAATATGAAATTAACAGCTTGCTGATCTGTGACTATCACAAAACGCCGCGCTGATAAATGATGTGATCACTTTTTGACGGATTCAACTATTGCACAAGCCTCCTTTTCTACAGAAGAATGTTTTTGTTCTGTAGTCGTTAGTGTACATGAAAAGAATGCCACTGAGCGGTTTGCTTGATTCTGAGTGTTCGCAATAGCAGTATCAGAGACAACTGTTTCTTCTACAAGAAGAATGTTTTCATCGACCGAGTATAGTAAGGCCTTTTCAGTTTCTTCCTTTTTCAAATGTTTTTACCGATTCTGAATCAAGAGGGAATGAATCGTCTGTTATTAAGGGTCTAATTTTGTCAGAGAATTTGGGTATCCACCGAGAGTAGTAAGGGAATAATCCAAGCACTCGGTGCAGTGAGGTTTTGTTCTGAGGAATAAGTAGTTCTCTTAATGGTCGTAGACGTTCTGCATCAGGTTTAAGTAGGCCATGTGATATGTTGTAACCGAGAAAACCAATGGATGTTTTAGAGAAAACAGATTTATCTTGGTTGAGGGTGAGGTTTTACCGTGTAGCAATCTTTTTTAAATTTTTCCAAGTTCTTGTCATGTTCTTGCTGATTTTTCCCAACTACGACAATGTTGTCTACATAGGCATACACACCCGTTAAAATATTTTCCTTAATAATATTATCCATTATCATTTGGAAACAAGCGACACCGTTACTCTAATGAATTCTACAAAATTGGTAAAGTTTACCATTAGCTTCGAATGCTGTGTAGGGCTTATCTTCTTTTTTTTTTTTTTTTTATTGGTATCTGGTGATATGCACTCTTCAGATCCAATGAGCTGTAAATATTATATTTTGCTATTTCTTGAGCCAGATCATCCATTCTTGGTAATGGTTAAGCATCTAATCTGACAAATCTTTTAATTGTCCTACTGTAATCGAATACAAGTCTCTTTCTTTGACGCTCATTCGTTACTATTAAGACTTGAGCCCTCCAAGGGGATATATTTTCCTCAATTACATGCTCCTGGATAATTTTCTCAATCTCAGTCTGTATGAAACGCCTGTCACGCTCTCCAAATCTTTTAGATTTAGTTGTAATAGGTTTACAGTCTGGATCAATGTTGAAGAATAAAGATGGCGTGTCCACTAACTTAGAGGGTACGCTACAGGAGATAGGATGAGAGATTACGAAATCTTTCTTGGAGCCACCGAATGCAAAAGATATGGTGGAATGTTGTGACATGAAATCTTAGCCAAGAATAATATCTGAGCAGACGTTGGGTAGGACTGAAAGTTTCTCATTTGGGTACTATTCACCTAGTAGGCTTAAGTCCACTGTATACTGTCCTTTGATAGAGACATTAAGTGATGATGATGCCATGGATAAGTTACCAGTAGCAGGTTTCATCTGTAGTCTGTGTTTCCTCACATAACCGTGAGAGATAAAGGATCCTGAGCTCCCCGTATCCATTAGGGCCGTGTCGGCGCCATATTTTTCCACTAACATATATAATGCAGCCTGTTTTAGGGATCCTAAGGAAGTGGATGTAGTATTTGATCTCATCAACATTGTCGCAAGTCTGTAAGAGCATGTTGTGCAGATGTTATTTTTGGGCTCGAACGACACATTTTTGAGAAATGGCCTTCTTTTTTACATTTGAAACAAATAGCATTTCTTACTGTACATGCGCTTCTATTATGACGAGATCCTCCACAACATGTATTAACGGGATCCGTTGACTGGGCACTGGTATTGGCCTTTTCCCGAGAAGCTGCAACTACAATTGTTGTATGAGGTGATAAATGCATTTCTAACGTCGTCACGATTTTGTGCAGCATCAACAGATTTAAAGTTACATTCTTTCGCTAGTAACTGTAGTCTTTGTACGTATTCATCAATGTTTTCCTCCTCTTTTTGGCCGCAAATGGCAAGTAAATGTCGGACGAAAACTTCGTTCGTAGGTTTTACGTTCAGTTCTTTCAGACGGTTAACAGCAGCATAGAAAGTACTATATTCTGCAATATATTCATATACATCTGAGGAAATACAATTTATCAGGATACCGAGTTTATCTAAGTTGGTATGGATGTTAGGGTCAATAATTTTGCGTAGGAACGACGAGGAGATTCGAAACCAGTGGTTAAAATTCTTACTTGACGATGGTGTCCAAACGGTCTGGTTTCAAGTGTTTATCCGTACTGTTGAATTTGTTTCGTTAAATAAATTGAAATGAGCTGACAAAACTGGTATTCCTTAATAAGGATTTATTTAACAAAACATTCCTGACTAAGCAATTCGTCAATTGATGAATGCTAGTAAGGGAGGTAATTACCATAACAAGAAGGCCAAGGGCAGATAAATATAGTACAAGTAGTATAACAGTATAGAATAAAAAAAAATATTAAACTTTTGATTGAAGAATTTATTTTTAAACTAATACCAATTTTTTGCTTATGGCACTACTAGTGTTCAGTATTTCTTAATTTCTCACGCGCTAAGAGTGAAATTATACACTACTGGTTTTGACTTATAACATCACAGGTTACCGTGCATAAAAAGCCATAAAAACGCCATAAAAGGGGTCACACGAGGAAGTACAACAGCAGTTAACAGGAGGCCATGGAAGAGACCTGTCACGGTCAGTCAGCAGCAGTCAGCAGGAGGAGCGCCATGCCAACCAGCGAGAACTACTATGAGAGATCAACCCAGATCTTCAGCCGGCTTATAGACTATACCACAAGGTAGCTGTTCCAAACCCACACATTCCTATTGAAATAAATCACGTAAATCTATTTCTGCTATTGTCGTATTTCTTTCTTGCAACCATACGCTTGTCTATAACAATTATTAAACTACATTTTTCGATTTTTTAAATAATTTCTTTAATAATAAAAACTAAAACAAAAACAAACTTACTGACAGTAACGGAATGAATTTCAAAATCGCAGTGAAAATAATATTTATTTTTTAAAGATAAATATTATAAGAGTGTAGAATAACATTTCTGTTGCCTCCAGTTTTCTCCTCATCCCATTTGTCAAAGCAACCACTGACATAAAGAGTATAGCAATTCAGCACTCTAATGAAAATTTCATGTTTCTTAGAACTTTTTTCAGCTTTCTTTTGGAATGCCACTTTCTTTCTTTATTCCAATGCATGTTTGGATTTCAGCATCCTGCTTTCCCTTTGTGTAAATAAATTTGAGATAATTTTAAATTTTTGCACTTTGTTTTTAGTGTTTCCAATTCATAGTTCGCATTTTGGGCTATTACTTTTGCTGATAACCAGGGCCAGTCACCCGCAACCCAATCCTATGATGCTTGCCTCCTCACTCTACTACATCTCAATTTTCATAAGGTAGATTTCATACAAATTTTATTGCAATGTGACCTAATTATGTACAATAATGGATCATATACAATATAGGTGAACAATTCAACAATTAAAATTGAAAATAAATACAATGTACAGGGTGCGTTGGATAAGTTGTCATCTAAATTACACAAAAATGAAAATAACACTGATATCTCATTTTAACAGACATATTTACCAAAATTACACAGAAATATCTTCAAATACTAAAGAGTAAATTTATTCATCGTTGGATTCAACCACTGCCTTCAGACAACTATGGAATCACCTGCAACTCTACTGAACGGTTTTCTTGCTTAAGTTGGTGAATGCAACTGTTGCGGACCCGGTAATGTGCAGCGCTGGGTTATTAGAAGGTGGCCTTGTGCCAGACACTACACCAAACTACCGATTCCACAAACAATGTATACGAAAATGCGTGAACGAACAGAGAAGGAAAAGTAGTTAATCAACAAGTGCATAAATTACAAATATTAAAAAGATAGCCTGAATAGAATGACAAAGGCGTCTGGTTGCAAAACAAGTGTAATTTTTATTAAATTGAAAACAAGTAGGTTATCTCGTCGTACGAGATCAGAGAAAATGTTCCGCGCCAAAACAGGAAAGCAAGATGAACAAGGCGGGAAAAAGGGTTTATCAAAATGAAAGAAGGTTCTGGAAAAAGGACTCGTTAACACGAGGTGTAGGTGTGCACAGATAAAAGTGTACTCACTGTGGATTTTGGCATTGTAAGTGCGTGTAGTATTTTTGTGTTTTTATCTTTTTTATGTTCAGGTTCAAAGTAGTGAGAAAGTTCAGTCGTCTCAGATTTTGGGGTCAGGCATTGAATTAACTGCTGAAAATTTTATCAGATTGATGTGGACGTCTAGCCAAAAGGACGAAGAGTTATTTGTAGTTGGTTGCATCGTCTTGGTGAAATTACTTATGGCGAGTCAAGAGAGACGAGGAATTATTTGTAATGAGTTGCATCGTCTTGGTGAAGTTACTTATGACGAACCAAAAGGGACGAAGAATTATTATATCTGTCTGTATCATGGTTAACTGACGAGTCAACTTGCTGGATCGAATTTTTTAGCCGGACTGAATTCGAACGATTAGTTTGTCCATGACGTCAGAGAAAAACGCGGGAAAAAACGGTAATTTAAATCTGTTAGACTGGTGACATCAGCAGGAGCTGGTCATCGACATAACTTACTCTAGTTAAAACAAAAAGATGGCTTACTGCTATATTTAGCTTAACGAGAGAGGAAGGGGTGTAATCAGTAGACGCGCGTGCACACACGCACAAGTGTCGAAGGAAGGGAGGAAAACTCGCGCGCGCGTAAAATGTAGATGGAATTACTGTATTATTCCATACTACCATAATCCTTGCCTTCAGTTCACCTTTGGTGTTACAAAGAGTTTTGTTGGTCTCTCGCTCAACTGTGCCCCACACATAATAATCAAAGGGGTTGCTGTCTGGGGAGTTAGACGGTCAGATGTAAGGGGTGATGTGGTTGCAGAAATTGTCTGACAGCCGTGACTGTGTTGTCCTGCTTTTGTGGCATGATTCGGTGTCCTGTTGTCAGACATAGGGTCTTCCAGCAGCCACCCTCTTGAGCCATGGCAGCACTACCCCCTCAAGGCACGTGTTGAGTCTGGGGCCCTCGCCAACAAATCTGGGTGTTCTTTTCTTATCAGAATGATCAGAGTGAGTTTTCTGAGCTGCTGTACCTTCGTAATCACTATTAGACTCAACCAACTCTTTCCATATCCTCTGCACTGTCCTCAGATTGACACCCAAACACTCTGAAATGTTTGTATTGGAACTTCAGGTGCGAATGTCAAGCAGTACAGTATGCCATTTCCAAATTTCAAATTTCTGGTTGAGTGAATTGCATCATGGTGCACTTTTTCTCATAGATGGTGCCCAATGAAATGGCGATAATTTACCCATTGCACCATATATCAATACTAATTAAAGATACATCATAACAGATCATTCTGTCTCCAATATATCAACAATGTTTTGTGTCAAATTTTAACATCGACTTGAGATTTTATTAAAGTTGAAATCATGGTTTGGACAAAAAAACCCATTTTTCATCCTTTAATCGTCAGTTGTTCTTATTTTAATTTGTAACATAAATAAATGTAGGTAGAAAAAAGCAAATGTTTCTAAGTCACAAAGCACTGCCTGGAGCCCCCAATCAGGATTCCACCTATGGTCAGGTTGTTTGTGGGTAGTATGCACCAGCCCCGCTGACAACCATATGGTTAGATTAGTATAGCCACAACTCATTAGGTATTCAAACATAGGGTTAGTGATTAGGTACGCTTCAAAACAATGGTTATATTTCAACCATATTTTAGTTAGTGGTAGAGTTAGAGATTAGGGTTACTTCAAACCTAGAGTTAGCAACTAGGTATACTTTAAATCTAGGGTTAGTTCTAGGGCTGGCAAGTAGGTTTATTTCAACCCTAGTTTTAGTGTTAAGGTTAGCAATAAATATAATTCAAAATGATAGTTATATTTCAAACTTAGTGTTAAAGCTAGGGTTAGTCATTAAGCATATTTCACAACTATATTATAAAGTATATAACAAAGTTAGAGCTATTTTCTTCTATTTTTTTAAAACTAAGTTAAGAACTAGGGTTACCTAGGGTACATTTCAATGTATTGTAATTATTTACTCTATTTATATTCACTCATCTGTTGTCCTCATCTTTGGGGATTGCCATATATACAAATTGGAATTTCAAACCAAACTGTTTGCTGACATGGGTAGATTGTTCTAGTTCCTTGTGACATGCCTCTCTTCTGGATATCTCTTTAACTCAACTCCTGGTACCCATAATGTAGTGGGTAAAAGTGTTGGTTGAAGTAATCCAGTGACTTGACACAAAGAGTTGTGAGTTAAATACCTGGCTACAGAAGAGGTGAACAAAAACTTAGAGAGTTGAGTTAAAAGGAAAATAACTGATACTGAGATATCTGGAAGAGGCATAGCACGTGGAACTAGAACAATCTACCCCAGAAATAATGGGTTTGGTTTGAAATTCTAATCGCCTGAAGAAGGCCGGAGTGTACAACAGCTGAAACATCATGAATAGAGCAACAAGGATGAGGACAACAGCCTGAACAATGTAAATAGTGTAAATAATTCAAATCTCCAATATGAATTATAGGTTTCTCCTTATAATCCATTAATGACCACTGTTCCATTTTTATGATGGTTGGTAGTAATGAGGTAAGAAGATAAAATCTGCATCTTATCTACCTCATATTTTGGGGTCTAATCAATGAACTCAATTGCATCATGAGGAAAATCAATAAAGGAATGAAGAATTATAATCATAATAATATGATCTGACAGTGCAATTTATCAAAGATGCGATGCAAAAATGTTGTATTTTTATTTGCATTGACAGTTACAAAATATCGGGTAGGGTTTGCACTGAGACAGGATTTCTGAAAGGTTCAAGAATGACCAGGACTATCTTTCTAGATTCAATATGTTAACCATCTGGAAAGGAATCTTTTTTTTACTAAACATTCTGGATGTTTGGACAGTTTTTTTCTCCAATAATAGGGAGAAGAAATGTAGAAATATTGTATAATCAGTTTTTGTTTGTTCTCTTGATATTTTTGTTTACCAGCCTGACTATTTGAGAGATCTTATTAGAGAAAAATATGTGATCTCAGGTAGGATTCCAATAAGGGAAATCATCATTAGATCTGATGTGCTTTGATCTCTCCTGCTACAGAGTGCACCAATGACCAAGCAAAGTTGAATAGTGCCTTTAAATACAGATTTTTCTCTGACTTTTGAAATAGACATATCTGATCAATTTCATATCCTCATGTAAACAAAGCCATTTGTAAAGAAAGGAGATAGATTTTTTTAATTTTTAATCTGGAAGATTTTTATTAATTAAATATTATATTTAGTGGATACTCACATTTAAGTAGACACTCTATTTATTAAACAGTATATTTATCTACCAGCTTGAATATTTGAGAAATCTTACTAGCGATAAATATGCACTCTTCAGCAGGATTCAAACCCAGCGTTCCCCTAGGAGAAACCATCATTAGATCTGACATGCTTTGATCTCTTAGCTACAGAGTGTGTCGATGACCAAGCAAAGTTGAATAGCACCTTTAAACTTTGGTTTTATAGGTATCATGCATATATGACAGATAAACCCTGTATTTTTGACTAGCAGTAGAGCCCAGTGTTGTAACAGTAAGAGATAGATCAAGTATCGACCATCATAAAGACTGAAAAATAAAATTGATAAAGATTATTGCTTAACGTTAACGTTGACGGACACGCATGTCTTAATTAGTTTTTTTTGTTTTTTTTTACGAATTGGTCAAACCCAAGCTCAAACAAAAACATTGTTTTCAATTGCTATGAGTCTACCGATTAAATAGAATTTGATAAACAATTGTCTTGTAAATGGAATTTTTAAAGCATTCTGAATGTAAAAATAAAAAAGTGTGCAAGACAATAAGAAACACTACCTGACAAAAAAAGTGAAGTTTTGTTGAAATCGGTTGAAAAATGTAGGAAATCTCTCTCTCTTATAAAGTGCCCCAATCTGTATGATTTAAAACCAGTTCTTTCCAATGCTGCACATCCATGTGGAATGCATTCAGTTTATCTTTCAGATTATCTTTAAACTTCTTCATAGGCTTGTGTTGTGGACACTTTCCTGTCTTCAGTTCCCCATAGAAAAGTTGTTTAGGGATCCTATTATTCCCCATTCTCACAACATGTCCTGTCCATATGGTTGAAGATTATTATTGCTTCAATATTGTTGCATACCGAACTTTGGAGGACAGCAGTTTCTGGAATCAAAGACTGCCATTTGATGTTAAGGATGCATCTCAGACATTTTTGGTGTAATCATTTAAGCCATTATGTCTCCAGTATGTTGTCCATGTTAAGACATAGACTGTATACACGCTTTAATCTTGATAGTAATGTGTCCCTATCTGATCAAACTCTACTTTCCAGTTTACCAAATGCAGCAGCTGCTTTATGAATGCATGAAAAAATCTCAGCATCCAGGGCACTGTCTTTTGATACAGTACATCCAACGTATGAGAAAGTGTCAATAACCTCCAGCCTGGTATTTTTCACAAGTATTGTTGGCTCTGTAGGGCATACCAGTGGAGAGATGGACGTCACTTTTGTCTTCCTCACCAGCAGTAGAGAAGCAATTCATTATGTGTTGTACATCTTCCTCCAAAGTGGGTTATGAAGTCTGCATTATCAGCATACAGCAAATCTCAAAGTTCTTGGATATGGTGTTAAACCTTCTGAGATTGAATACTCTTCCTGATGTTCTAAACCTCAAGGAGATGCCCACCTCACCATCCTTGAAGGCATGTGATAAGAACACAGCAAAGTAGACTGAGAAAAGTGTTGGTGCAAGAATGTGACCTTGCTTTACCTCATTGTCCACTGTAATCTCATCTGAAAGTAATCTGTTGAATGTAAGACATATCAGTATGAGAATAGATAATTGTCACCTACGAAGGGGGATACAAAGTTTCATTATTCACTCATTGATGCATCATGAATGCTCTACCTTGTCTCCATCACAGAGATGTTTGGCAAACTCAGCATCATCATCATGTTTCTAACATTTTGGTTTGCCAGACTAGAATATACTATATTCTGGTGACACTTCAAAGAGATGATCCTCATCAGACAAGTAGGTTTCTGAGAGAGCACCTATATCAATGTTCAGGCACTGCAATTCTTTGGTAACAAGATCCAAGGCATGATAACTAGTAATCACAGGTTTTCATGAGTTTTGCCTCTTATTAGATATCACATACATATATGCACATACACATCTGACAACATGCTAGATGGCTCTTGATCCCACAAGAAATTTTATCTGCCTTTTGTCAGGTTTTTTTTTCATCCTGCTGGCCAACTAGCCACCTACATCAACAATCAAGTCTAGTGGGGAAACTGGTTGATATATATATATATATATATATATATATATATATATATATATATATATATATATTGTTATAGGCCCCATTTTGTCCTACTTCTTTACTCTTATACTATAAAATACAAAATCTAACTTAAAATGATGACTTAAATCTGTAGCTACTAGATGACCTTTTTACCATACAAAAAGCTCCCATTCACAAAACACTTTAGACTTCATAATAATAGAATGGAACTTTCTAGAAACTTCTACTGGGTCCAAAAACCATATATAAACAGGAGTTCATACGAACTAGCCAGTTGCCTTCTGAACCCACAGCCATGACTATTGAGGTCAACTCCAGTCCTTTTGATTCAAGAACAAAGCTTTGACCGAAAGAATCTAAATTCCTACAGTCTTTGAAAAGAAAAAAACTATCAGTAAATACTTCACCCCTTTCCTTGATATTATTGACCAAACTCTTTTATTTTACATATATGTGAATTAATCAAACTATTTTTAAGAAGAAAATAATTTAATTCTTGGACTAGTGATGAATTCCCATCCATCGCCTTAATCTTAATTACAGTGGATTTCCTCTCCCACTCTCTTGTATAGTTACACATTTAAGCCAACTACTTTCTGGGCTATCCCACGCTTAGTAACTTGTTAGCATTTCCTAACTTATATTGTTTTAAACCTCATCCCTATATTCTAAAATATATTGTATTATATGTAAATTAAAATCCGCATTTCATTACTAGATGTAATCTCTTTTCTTCAACCTTAATTTCTACGTGTAGAGGACTGTGTGGGTTTGAGTGTTGTTGAATTAAGGACACGTACTGTTTATTCCTGCTAGCAGAAGGTCCAACTACAAGAACATACCGGACTCAAGTTGAGGTAAAGAAAACAAACAAGGCCGATATATATATGTCAACAAATATATGTATTAAACAACAAATTTACAAGTAACAAAGACATCAACACTTGTGTTTGTGTATGAGCGTAAAAAGTTTGTATTTTGGTGAATGTTCATATGTGTCGGAGTTACCTCCTCTTTCGCTCCTTAAACTGAGAGAACAGGTCATTTCGACCTTGACCTCTCGTTTGTGCCTCCTATACACTGTTAACCCGTGGGAGAGACTAGCAAGTTCCCTTTTTAGTTAAGTTATATTACAAACCTTGTTGTAATATACTGCTAGATATTTTTAGTCCATAGTTCCCTTTAGCTAACCTCGACATATTTTATTATAGAGACTTTACTGTTAGCTTATCCAATTTACTTGCTGGTCTCTCATGTCACAAGACAGTGGCTTCTCACTAAATTGTCCGTGAAGTGCAGGGCGGAGGTGTGTGCTACATACATTCTCCCTCTTATCCTTTATCGATTGTCCGTATTTCCTCTCTGTGATACCACAGGAAACCATTTAAGCGCTCGATAACCTCCATTCTATGAATGTATTCTGAATCTTATCGATTAGAAAAATCTGTGCACAAAATCCGTGTCATTGGGGGATGGGGAATGCCAGCCACAAACGTGCAAGGCATTGACAGGAGATTCAAACCATGGCAAAGAGATTGTTCGAGCCGCCTTCCCTACCCTTATTATCAATCCCCCTTCATCGCCGGCCGAGGTTAGAATCGGAAATTCATTCGCAGTTTTCAATTGGCCTTGTGTGGCCGTCCCTCGGTCCAGTGACCTTTCTCGGCCTAGGAAAGTCTTCTTCGCGAATATATTTATGAGTTTCGCTCTCACTGGTCTTGGGCGCCAGCGGATTACCTCAGTAAAGTTTTCGCTTAATCTGGCTCAATCGGCTGCCTCTCAACGACAGGGCCTTCATATCTTGGCAATTGCCAGACTGAGATCATTGGCCTTGGTCTTAAAACGGCTTCGCACGCCATCTTCCAATTATCCGATTATGGGACCATGTCGGCGATGATATTTAAAGTATTTACATATATTTATTTGCAAAAGGTTGAAAGAACTAAAACATTTTAATATTTTATTAATTTTGTTTGAAGTTAGGTAAAATATTCTTGGGATACTTGCAATATTCCTTTGTTGTTGAATTATACATTATTCGAACTGTCCTACTTTTCGCCATATTTCACAACGCTTCGGGTTGTAGACTTTCTTCTTCAGGTTCCACGTCGAACCAACCCTTTATTTCGATGGGGTAGACTGTTCTAGTTCCATCCATGTTTGATGGATGTCAGTTAATCTCCTCCACTGCCTTCTCCACTGCCTTAACCGGTATTGAACTCACACTCTTTTGGGTCCTGTCACTGGATCTAACCAACGCCTTTATCCACTGTGTCATGTGTCCTTGAGGACATCTGGGTATGAATTTCTGGGTATTATAAACCTAATGTCTTCAGCAACCATTTTTACCAGTGCTCATATTGCAATTTTGCTGTTATCATTGCATGTTTTTACCAGAGCTCATATTGCAATTTTGTTGTTATCATTGCTTTTCTCTGGCACTCCTTATTACTGGTTCCCATATTGTATTTATTTCTATGCTTGGTCGGCTCAGGAGATTTTTGTGGCCTAGCATATGTGCTGATTCCTTAAGTTTACGAATTTTCCAATGGTGTTCCTTGTCTATGATCTCAACATGATCCCACAGAGGGCGGTGATCTCCCTTCTCTCTCCATATGTGGTCAGCCACGCCTGATTTTTCTTCCCCCTCATGTTACAGCTTTCTGGTGTTCTTGAAGCCTTACCTTGAGGGGGCGGCCTGTCTCCCTTTATATTCCTTTCCGCAGCTGCACGGGATAGCGTACACACAGTCTTTAGTCATGTTCTCCTCTATGGGGGGGTCTTACTCGGGAGAGATATCTGCGAAGTGTCGTCAAGCTTTTGAAGGTTGTCCTGATGTTATATGGACCGCAGATCCTTTGTATTTTCTCTGATAACCCCTTCACATAAGGCAGGCAGACTGTTTTCTGAGTGTTGTTGTTCTCCTCCTCTTGTACCCGCCTATCCCAGTTTTTGGGGGCTGCTGCTATGTACCCAGGGTAGTTGTTACGTTGTAGGGTACTACTTATACTGACCAATTCTTTATCTAACGTCTCTGGGTCGCCACTTATGACTTTTTTTCTCGGTGTTGTAAGCAACGGACGATCCCTTTCTTTACGCTGTATGGATGGTGGGAGTTGAAATTGAGGTACTGTCCGGTGAATGTTGGTTTACGGTATACGGATGTCTTGAACCCATGCTCTGTTCGAGATATTAGAACATCCAGGAATGGGGTGTGTTGTTAATCTTTTCTCCATTGTGAACTGTATCGAAGGTCTTATTGAGTTCACATGGTCCAGTAGAACCTGAATATCTTCCTGGTGTGGCCAGAGTATGAAGGTGTCATCTACGTACCTTAACCATATAGTTGGCTTTAGAGATATAGATTCTAATGCCATTTCCTCAAAGTATTCCATGTATATATTTTGCCATTGCTGGTGATAATGGCGAGCCCATTGCTAAGCCCTCATCCTGTCGATATATGTCCATCCAATGGATCCCATTCCGAAGTAATTGTTTGTGTCAGAAAGTCAACATCTCCATCAGATTATCTTTGGAAAACTGGTCCGTTCTTTTAAAAAAAAAAGAGTCAGAGGTCAATCTGTCTCTGACTACTGAGAGAGTATCTCCTCCGTGGGTACCTTGGTGAACAAACTCACCAAGTCCAAGCTCACCATCTGGTTGGATAGGATTGTTCATTTTTGATTATTCATTTTTTTAGCGGATTTTTTCATGACATAAAATTATAGTTTTTCCGATTGCTGGGTTTTTTATTTCCTTTTAAAATTTATTTATTCTCACATAATTATTAACCAAATGCACCCCATTATTTATTTTTTGGTCATATCAACAATTAAAATCACAAATGGAACATATATGAAAACTTGATATTATACTTTTAAATAATGTATATATGAGGTTATTATTATATTTATTATACGTTTTGCCTTGTATCTCAAGGTAGTAAAAATTGTTTTTAATAGGATATTATGACATAGTTTGAATATTTTCATAAATAAATTAAAAACATTGAATAACACCTGTCTTTAAATATTTTTTGATTTTCATGAAATCTGATGATTCCAATTTTTTTTTTAATTGAATGTCATTCTTTAATTCCTGGATGTTTTGGAACGTTTCATTTTCAGAAATTTAAAATTTGTTTTTGTTTTTAAATATAGTAACTGATGTTCTCAGGAAATTTTTAAATTTCTTCATTTCACACAACTTCAGTCGACAATTGGACTTGTTTCATCAACTAAGATCTTGATAAATATTCATGATCGACGTATCAATATTTTTGGACATTATGTTTTGAACGTATTTATTTGTCATTCTCTGAAATTTCATTTCAGTAAACATATTCTATAACTATTTATCACGTACGGCTTTGAATCCTCATAAATGCAATTTTTGCTACATAATGGTCATTTTATTTTAAATATATCTGAATATTTATATATTTATATTTTTTGGTTGAACAGATGTTGAATTCATCCAACCCTTTAAATAGCATATATAATTTTAACTTTTTAGACCTGGAATTAAATTGGTAATTCTTTAATTTTAAAAAAATTAGCTTTGAATTTACATTTGTTCTGATTTTCCTTTGTATATCATTTTGTTGGATTTTTTTGTAAAAATATAATATTTTCATATTTTAATTAATTTCTTGATGTACCTTTTATATTAGCAAAAATGGTTTTTAATGTCCAACATTAAAGGGGAATGGATATATGCAATTGATGAAATGTTATAATATCTGTAAAAAAAACAATGGCTTTTAATCCCAAAAAATTTTATTCCATATTTTCATTAAAAAGACAAATATCATTTTTAAAGAGTCCTGTATCAAAAAATTTAAATAATTTTTGAATATGCATTATTTTTTAACTATTGATTTTCTAAATTAAATAGATGTTTAATATATTTTTTTTTTTATTGATATCGAATTCAATAATCATTTAAGTTTTTATTTATTTTTAGATAGATTTCCTAAATTAGAATTTGAATATTATTTTATATATATTCAAATAATTTTCTCTTATTGAAATTGCCATATTTTGTTCTGATAAAAACTTATTATGTTGCATATTAGAATTAAACTCATACTTGAAAAATAAACGAAAAAAATTTTTTCAAAAAATAACCATTCATTTGCCATTCATAAAGAACTATAATAGTTGTAAATAAGATTACTGGCCCCTTTTGGAACTCCACATAAATTTTTGGCATTCAATCATTTCAGGATTTTGGGTTTTTAACATTTTATTGATCATTAATGATTTTAAAAAAAATTCTTTTTATGATTTAAAAAAGAATTAACATTTTGATTCTGAATTGTTTTTCCAAATATTTTTTGCATGGATGATATTTTTTTTCCTGATCAAATATTCTTCTTTCTCCTGAAATGAATAAATAAATAAAATAAATAGAATAAAGGTAGATGGATTTTTAAAATCCTTAATTCAAACGTTGTTCATAAATATAAAAAATTCCACCTGAATTTCAAGGGTATATCTTTATAGATAATTTTGATTTTCCCTATTTTTTTTATTTAAATGGATCATAAAAATTAAAAATCCTCTTTGGTTTTTGAATCTTGATTTAATCCTGTTCCATTTAAACTTAACAAACTTTATTTTAGTTATTTTTCCGTCCCATTTTAAATATTTTAGTAGGTAGGTAGGCAAAGTTCTTCTGTAAATCCGATGTTTTTTTACACATTTTGGCTAATTCGATAAATTTATTGGTACGATGAATTTCAGATTTCAATTTCTTAAAAAGACAAATGGAATCGTTTAATCCTAATCTTGCTTTAAAAATTGTTTATCCTTTCCCATCATACCTTTCATTCAATTAATTAATTTTATATAATTATTTTTTTTTTATTTCATTTTGTAATAAAATTTGAATCAATGTTGAAATCTCGCCGATTTGAAGTGATTCTTCATATTCATGATTTATATATAAATATTCATTATATAGATTTATTATATGTTTATTCTATTAGATATCAAATTTTTTTTCATTCCATTTCAATTAAACTTTTTTATTAAACACTAAATAAATATTGATGTTTTTAAGTTAATAATAATATGTCTACAATGGATAATTATTGAAGATCAATTTAAAATTGTAAATGTCATTTGTTTAAATATAATATGCTTCCTTCTCTGAAATTTATAACTCTGTCAATGTTCTTCACTAAATTTCTCCCATTTCAAATTCTGTCTTAACCTCTTTATTTTCTTTTTCTATTACAATATATATGATAATTTCCCAAGGCAGATTTATTTTTGATTCTTCATTCCGAAAAGGTTTCTAAAGCCTATACTAAGATGCAAATGTACTGAGTTTGTAAAAAAATAAAAAAAAAATAACATTCTGTTGAAATGAACATGAAAATCAGGAATTAAATAAAAAAAAGATAACGATTAACATTTCACGATACATTTTTTTCTATTTTTAAATATCAAAATTGGCCGGTAAAAAAATTACGGAAGATATTTATAAAAATTTTTTTTAAAATATTTTTTAAAAATTTCATCTAGATAGAATTTGTTATTTTTTATCTTTGCAATTTAGAAATGGTAAAATGACTTAGAAAATTTTCTATACGCTTTTAAATATATATTGTAAATTTTTTCAATCCTTCATTGAAATTCAAAAAATATAAAAGATGATAAAATGTATATATATTATATCATATATAAGATTGGTCGATGTCGCAGTGATAATATATTAATCATAAAAATAATCATAACAAAATGCATGAAAATTCTATGTTAGAGCGGTTTATAGAAATTGAAACCGAGATGCAATATATATATATTTATATATTGCATATTATTCTTTTTATTTTTATATATATCACTAAATTTTTTGGCATTAAAATTTGAAAAGTATTATATTAAAAAATTTAAATTTCAAATAAATCTTGTTGATACGAATTGAAAAAAAATTATTTTTCAAAGATTATGACGTTAAGATTATCGATAACGATTTTACCATTAGACATTTAAGTTAAAATTATTTAGTTTTCTACTTCTAAGCATCTACGCATTTGTGTGGAATTTTATAATTATCAAATTGGAAATTTTGATATCAAAAAATTTCTCCAAAATATCGAAATTCGTTTTTTGAAATGGAATTTCCTAATTTAAACAGATAAAAAACTAAGAATAGATTGATCATCTGAATATTTGCCATGAAATTCCATAGAGAAATGATTGGCACTGATATGTTGTAACTTTTCTATTTATAAAGGGTATATATTATATAATAATATTTTTCCAAAAGACATCTTATAAAAAACAACTGCTGGAAAGTTTGAATTTCACTGTGCATCAAGAAAAATTTCAGATATTCGTATGTGTTGTTGTTTTTAGAATAAAAAACTGAAAGGTGTTACCCTGTTGATGAAAATTTTTTTTAAAAGTTGTTTTTATTATGTCAGCGAACGCTCGTTTAACACTTTCTTAATTCATTTCATTTTATATTCTAGAAACTTTTATAATCGCATGATACAATTATATTAACGCCACATTACAATACTTATTTTAACCATTTCAAATATCTCTAGCACAAATAGTATTCAGGACTAATAAGTTTTATCCACTTGAATAATAATTCAAGATATATGGTAAATGAAATATTTAAATAAAATTTTAAATGAAAATTTCATTCATAAATTGCTTTGTTATAATTAAGGAAAGTTTTAGAAAAGATGCCAACCGTGTTGAAGGCCAAAATAAATGCAAATTTCAAAAATGAATCTGACGTTATAAATGATTTCTCTTAAACAAAAATATTTTCTTTTTGCTGATTAATAAAAAATGGAATCACTGTGAATTTTTCACTAATGATCTACAGTTAATTAATAAATAAAATTTTAAAAAAAATTCCAATATAAAATTTTAAACCTTAAATTATATCAATATGAAGCAGATAATATATGTAAATTTGAATAAAATATATAAATTGGGACTTTTTTAATCTCAAAATTTTTTGGAAGAATTGAGCTCAAATTTCACATTTATTCATATAGATTCCATAATATAGGTTTTACTTAATTAGCTATTATGTTTCTCTAACTCTTCAAATGTTGAATGTATAACTAATTCTAATTTCTATTTTCCCATCTTTACACTATATTAATTTTATCTTATAAATTGTCCCCTG
Source organism: Acanthosepion pharaonis (assembly GCA_903632075.3). Lineage (NCBI taxonomy): Eukaryota > Metazoa > Mollusca > Cephalopoda > Sepiida > Sepiidae > Acanthosepion > Acanthosepion pharaonis. Next base: position 12,147 of record CAHIKZ030002085.1, on the reverse strand, counting down.
TTCTGTCACCCATGAGAAATAAAAATAATTGTTTGTTGTACGGAAAATAAGGATCTACGTACATCAAATCGTCTTTAAATTAAGTGGCAGCAGAAGAATTATTGTTGAACTTTTAAAAGGTAAGCTTAAACATTAATTCAATACTTAAATGCAGCAATCAATTTTGAGTTCTAAAGTTAAATTTAAAGTGAATACCAGTTAACCTAAAAAAAAGTAATTTTGGTTACAAAAATCAAAAATTTTGTTTTTAACACAATTTTTTTAAATCACATAATACAACCCTGAATCTGCTCAACAAAACATATCTTAACGTATTTTAAAGGAAATTATTTAATATATTTTTCTGTTTATATGTTATTTTTATGCAGTTTGTTTAAGAAAATATGCTAAATTTAATTAAACAGTATTAATTATATTTACCAGCCTGAATCTGAATGTTATTTCTTGAACATTCAGGAAATTGTATCTATAAAAATAATGTGTAAACAGAAAATATATTAAATAATTCTGTCAAACTTAGATCCATTTCAATATATATATATATATATATATATATATATATATATATATATATATATTTTATATTTTTCCTGAAGACTCAAAATGTTTCTCGATTTTTAATGTTTATGGTGAGAATACAAAATCACACAAAACTCAGATAAAATTTTCATATTGCTGAGCACCAGCTGTCTAATTGTTCATAAAATGGTTTGTCAATTTATCTAAAACCAGATCTGCAATGACACAATCAGTGAAGGAACAGTTGGCAAAAGACAGACAGCAAACCAAACCAGCCCCGATCAAATTGGACATAGACACATGTTTTGTGATAAAATATCAGTCTGCTCATCGATTTTTTTAAAATGCAATGCCATGACAAAACTAACTTCTCTCTGACAAAAGGAACTCCTATATCTCTATCACTGGGTTTTAAAATTACTGTTATCAGATGTAATTGGCCAGCAGTCACACTCATTTCATTAGCATTTGCTTCACACACACACGCACACGCACACACACACACACACACAATGGTGATATTGGTGTACTATACCACTTGAAAACTTCCTCAATTTTTTTGAAAAACACTTTGAAACATTGCAAAGTCACTTATGATAAATTCTGAACAATTGAACTATTGATCCACAACAAAGAACATTGATTTGTAATATGTAAATACATGTATCTGACTGTATAAATGTTACTGTCATATATAGCTTGGTCTTCTTCCTTTTCTGCAATGATCTTTTCTCTATGTTGCATAAAAAATTGTGTTGTATTTGTGGACACAACAGTCAGGTTTTATCTTCCACTTAAAATACAGGCAGACAGACCCCACAAAACTACATTTATTAGAAAATATATTCAGTTTAAAGACACTAGGATTGATAAAAAGATTTGGAAACTTGGTCCTATTGATAAATATTCTTGCTATTGTTAAAAGGATATAAGGGGGGGGGGCAGAGAAGAAGAGATTATGCCAAATTCTCTATCCTGAGTATTATGAATAGCACAACTGAAAGCAAACAAGGTTCATACTCTGAATGTGAAATTTAAAAGAAACAAACATTTATTATAATGACATGAAAATAATATAAATAGCTTAGAATACAAAATTTACAAAACAAACTTACACATAATTTTCCGTTGTGCACCACACTTAAGTAAAAGTAGTAGTTTCTAAATTGCAAATTTATTAGCCTCATAACAATTATAGTTTTCAACAAAATATTCACTTACATCCATTCATTCAGCTGTTGAAAATCTTTGAAAAGGATGACAAATTTGCAAGTATTGCTGGATAATTTATAGGCAATACTTCAGCTTTGCAAACCAAAACTCAAAACTGAGACAGATCTTGTACTTTCAAAAAGTTCAAAATTAGGGTTAATATCTCTAATTTTGTGAATTTTCTTTTTGTTTTCTTTTTGCTTCCTTCTTTTTCTTTCTTGTTCTGTCTATTTCTGCTTTTGTTTCTGTTGAAGCTTAAATAAGCATGGAATAATACAACACAAAATGTACGTTAACAAAATGTATTGAAACAAAGAATAGGTACACAATATTTACAGTTAGTTTGGTATATTCTTGGGAAGACTGTTCCTGCATAATGGGTTGACTAAATCGCAGTCGGGCAGAGTCTCTGGATTCAATTTCTTAATCTCTACTATCTTCCCCGTCTTCCGGTACCAACCCATATTTATATGGTCGGTAGTCCGCTTATGTAAATTAGGTGTATCATACACAACAGTTTCTTCCCATTTGGAATTGTCAACTTAGCTTTGCTTATAAAAGAAAGTGTCTGTTTAATTATGATTATGAATGTCAAAAGAAGAAGAAATTCTTAGACCAAATCCCTAAGAATCTTTCAGCCATTCTGAATAGTGTAGTAAAGTATCTGTTTAAACTATGCCTGCTCTTAAACTTTATTTTAGTGGGTTTTCAGAATTGAGCTCCACAAATTTTATACATGTAACTTTTTAATAAACAATCAGGTTTTATTTGGTGCTTACTGGCTATGTCTCTTACTCTAGGTTCAATTGATAGCTTATCAATATTTTCAATGCAATGTGTTTTTATTTTTTTGCTTACTGTCCAACTGGCAATATGGTTTCTTTTACATCAGAGCTGATAAACAATCTTTTTTTTACAAATGTTTGAAACCCTTTGATTTTTATTCATGCCATTTTTTATTAACTGCCTAGCTTCATTATAGCAGTTTTTTTTTTATTTACAGAATACATATTAGAAACCCTCTTCTGTTAATAAATGTTTTTCAAAACACTCTTCTCAAAAGAAAGTGTAATATCAAACCTAGTCAATTGTATAATTTTTTTTTATTTACCCTTTAATTATTTTTATATAATTTTTCATTTCACTTTTATTATATAAATTTTTATATTGATTATTTTTTTAATTTTAGTTTATTAAATTTTTTTTTATACTTCTACTGAAAAATGAGCTTATAATCATACAGTGATATATAATCCAATACTTAAAGTTAATAATTAATAATTGATTATAAGCTGGTGATTATTCTGAAATTACTTATTCCATTATTATTCTTTTTTTAAAAGCATTATGTTGTTTTGACTCTAATGAAAAAAAGGTTCCTTTTTCTTTCTCCTTTTAAATATTTTTTCAAAACACTAAAAAGGGTTTTTTTACCAGTTGATCATCTTCTTCCCTTTTCCTTTTAAATGTTGTTTCTTCCTCTCATTCTTTTTATAACAAAAATCTGAGAGTATCTGAAATCCCTGTAGTGTACAAATAACCTGCAATAATAATTCCAGTAAAATTTTTTAGGTATTCTTATTTAATGTTTTACATTGTATTCCTGAGGGTAGAAGCAATTAATTTAAAAATTAATAATAAAAACCTAATTTAATTTTAATAATTAACATATTTTTAGAATTTTAAAGAAAATTTTATTTTTAAACAGTAAAATAATTTACTGCTAAATTAAGCAAACAAGAAAAAAACGTTTTTTAAATAAAATTCTAATGTAAAAAAAAACTATATAGTTATTTATAATAAATTATAAATATAGTTATTTTATTTATTATTTCTCTCTTTTTAAATTTTTTTTTTTCCAACGTTTTTAAGCTAAGATTAACCGGCCAATTAAAAAATAGAAATCATCTTCCAAACTATAAATAAAAGAAGTCAGCCCAGGTAGTGTTAATTACATTGATTCTTAATTTTTCTTTTTTTTTTTTTGCTAATAATCTGGCTAAAAAATTACACGTAACCTGATATTTAATAATTTTTTCAAATTGCCGACACTGGAAATAAAAAAAAAACTCTTTTAATAATGTTCTATCGATATCTGAATCTGTCGTTTGTATAGGCTGTCTTCCCCTTAATTTTGTGTCAGGTGTCTTGTTTCTACTGGTTAACCGTTATGGCGAATAATCGTTCTCTTTTTTTTTCCACTTTGTTGTTATCTTTTTATTTTTTTTTTTTTTCAATTTGCACCCATTTAGTAAGCATGGATTTTTGGTAAGTAAAAACGGCAAAAGGAAACATATTCGTTATGCTATTTTCTTTTTTCTGGTCTATTTTTTTATCAAATCAAAAGGAAGCATTACATTCAGGAGACAGTATGTATGTGTACTGTAACAGTAACACAGTAATAGTGATATACACTTTTATTTGACTGAGTAACCATTTACTAAAATGCACATTTCTGTATCTTTTTTAACTCTGTTTTTTAAAAAAAATTAGTTTAGAATCTTTATACGTTTTATGGTTACGGATTTTTTGTTTAGCATTGAAAAAGGTTTATGCTACAAAAAAAAAAAAATTTATCATATTTTTTTAAAAACAATTTTTTAAAAATAGGCCCCCCCCCTGTATTTTTTTTTTTTAATATTTTTTTTATAATTTAATAAAACAGAAATTAATAATTTCAGTCGTTTTTAGGTGTTGATATCTGGATGATCAGACAAGACTGAAAGTATTTTATAAAATCGGATATTACTACACTCTGCATTTTTTTTATTTTTTTTATTATATATTCAAGAAAATATTTTTTCTGAACATGTTTTGTTTGTGTGTCGTTAAAAACATCGTAGTAAAAATCTTTCAAAAACTATTTTCACGACCCTCCCTCCCTAAAACTGCTTTAATTCAATTCTCCTCCTCCTTAAATAATTTTGACATTTAAAGCTCAATTATGATTTTAATTTTAAAACATTGCTTTTTTCCTACCGTTTAAAAATAAAATTTCAATTTTTTTGTGTAATTAAAGGATTTTTTGTATTTTTGTAATTAAGACGAAGGCAATACATGTCAATGTTGATTTTATATTTCTTTACTTCAGAGACGTAGATATTTTTTTATCCCACCTGTTAAAGCACTTTGCGTGATCGGCATCATACGAAATTATAAGTATAACGCATTTTGTTTGAGATAATTAGAAATAGCCTTGCTTAAGAAAATGATATCACTTCGAACCTAAAATAAATTAATAAAAATCCGTTTAATTTTACTCCGATATATTTATTTTTTACTCAGACTGTGACCCATTGTCTGTAGTGTAGACTTGTTGTAGATTAATTCAAGCTATGTTTTGAATTTTACACTGAAAAAGAAAATTGAACAATTTCTTGTATTGTTTCATTAAAACCACCTTCCGAGAACATTTTCATTTTTTTTTTTTAAATACAGACTTACATTTACAGCCTTCATGTAAAATTTGTTTTTCTCGACTACTTGAGAATATTAGAAATAAATGAAATCCTTCTGTCGCAGACTTTTTTATGTGCGCACAAAATACGAAATAAAGTACCTATTATTATTATTGTTAATAATAATAGTCATTAGGATAGAAAATGTAAGCTTTTGATAAAGATTGGTTGGACACTGCTTAAAAATAGATTGGTCCACTCAGAAAAATTTTTTTTTTTGGTGGGGGGGGATAATTTGTTTGTAGATTAGCGTTTTTTTTATTTATTTATTTATTTATTTTTTTAACCATCCTTAGGCCGTGACATTTGTCAGAAACGAAAAATATTGATTTGTCGATTTATAAGGAGGTCCTGTTTAGTGTCAGATCGATCCACTTCCTACCAATATCCATTTTTTTACAACACTTCGTACATGCTCATCCTTTATTTTATCACAAATTAAATTTGTTACACAGAAAAAGAGAAACAATGTTATATATCTCCTGTCTTTTTCGCCTAAAAATCTTTAAATTTAAAATTTTAGAGGGATTAACGAAAACTGTTTTATTTTCATAAAAATGAACACAATGGCTAAAAGGGTTTAAAAGACTAAGAGCTTTTTTTTTTTTTTTTTTTTTTTTTTTTAACATTAAAATGCCGCCACATCTGAAACCTTGAATTTAATTTCCTAAATAATATTCATAAAGTGCAGAAAAAATACATTCAATTAGATTTAATTGAATCTTTTCTTTAACATGCCCTATCAGTTTTTATACCTTTCAATTAGTAAAATTCACTTTGAAATTTAGGTTTTTCTGTGTTTTTTTTTTTTTTTTTATCTCCTAAAAAAACCTAGAAGGCACATGTTCCTTTTTTAGTTTTAATTGTTGCACTAGAATTGAACTTGCTATCCTGTCTGTTTTGCTAAAAAAGTGTATATCCTGATGAAAAATTTTTATCGCGGAAGAGTTTCTTATTAATAAGAGGAGAGAACAAAGTATCTTTTAAAATTATTTTTTAAAAATTTTTTATTCCTTTTTAGCACGTTTGAAATTTTGGTTGAAAATCTTTTTAGTTTTTAGAGGTCGACGTAATTCAACATTAGGTTATTTTTAGCGCCCTTTTCAAGTTGAAAATACATTACAATTTTTTTTTTTTTTTTTTGACATTATTTTGGAAAATCTTGCAAAAATAAAAATAATTGTCTGATGTTAAATGAAACTTTCAGAAACTATTCACAAATGATGGAAAATAAATGTTTTCTTTTTTAAAGTCATGGCAAAAATATATTTATTACCCCCCCCCCTAACATTTTGAAAACCCTAGAAATTCAATACTGCTCAGTTTAGTGATTAAATTAGTTAAAAGCACAAGGCTTTGAGGAAAGCAAATCTTTTTTTAATTGGACCTGAAAATAAGCTCTGAATTGTAACATAAAACTCAATAAAACAAATATTATTTAATTTCAAATGCTTTTATGGATAATTGTCTGAAAGCAAAAAACTTTCTCGATTATTTGTTATTTCTTAAATTTTATTTTTACATTAAAGTTGGTAAATATTATAAAATTAGTGAAAATGCTATTCACTTTAGTGACTTAGTCAATATGGTGTTCTCTAGCTGTATAAGTTGTATAGCTTTAACAATCAGAAAAGCCATATAAAAAAAACTTAATTCCAGATGGCTTTTCCATTAGAAATTGGAATTAGTTTTATATATATATATAATCCCAATTTCTAATGGAAAAGCCATCTGGAATTAGTTTTTTTTTTTTTTTTATACTGTGTGGCTTTTCTGATTGTTATAAACTATCCACAAAACGGCTGTAATTCAAATGTACGGAAGATCAGAAAGAATACAATAAAAAGTTGCGTTATTTGAATTAAATGTTGTCACTTTTTTGTCCTTCCGTGTGGTACTTGCCTTATGTAAGCTGTCAATACATGATGAAATCATCACCCATCAAATGACACCAAATGTTATGATCTGTTTTATTTTTTAAACTACATCTTTTCTGAGCAGAAAGTAAGTAAAGTTTGTTTCAAAATATTTTAAATAAACAATTTCTAATTTTCTTAAAATAAATTTTGAAAAAAATAATTTTTTTTTTTTTTTTGAAATGGAGATTTTCATTTTGTTTATAAAATGGAGAAAAATGGTTGACATGATTGAATATCTGTCAATATTGGTGACTCAAAAAAAAAAGATTTTAATGAAAATTTTGGATGTGCTAGGAATGATTAAAAAACGAAAAAAAAAAATATCCCAAAAATATTTTAATCTTACCTCTAATAACATTTAGACAAAAAATTATTTTAATCAAGTTTAAGGCTCTTTTTATTCATGCTATGCTCTTTTTTAGTGATCTCTTGGAGGTACCTAATTAAGGACGTTTTTGTTTGAAGCCAATTTTTTTTTTTTTTTGCGGTCAAAAGTGAATTTTTATGAGATTTTTATTTTTTCAGTTTTAAATGAAAAATGTGAAAAACTTGATAAATGTTTTAAATTTGAAACTCTGGAAATGCTCTTATTAAAATGGTCTATTTTTACAGATCATAAATTAGAAAGCTTACTACAATCTGTTACATGGATCTGTTTTTAAAATAATTTTTTATTATGCCAAAAAATGTATTAAAATTGTCTCCAACAAAACTATGGAAGCACGTTTCTGAAAAAAAAAGTCACGTGTCCTGGAGTTATTTCCCCTGATTGCGAGGAATCCTTCATGATTATACTTTCATGCTGTTAGCACTTGTCAAGTTCTCTGTGTGACCATTAACATCACATTTTTTTAAATTTTTCATAAAGAAATAAAATCTTATTACATAAATGAGTTACCTGTTTCATTTATGAAATATGATAGCATTTTATTTAATTTTTATATTGTCTCGGAAAAAATTTCATAACTTGATTCAAAAATTCCCCCTCAAATGTAAGGAAAAAAAAAAATTTGAAAGTGTATCTTTTTATTTAACTCTACTAACCAGGTTCACTTAAAATTAGTACAAATTTTGTCACTTCTATCCTACCATCTGATAAATTCCCCTGACGTAAGTTGTCAATACATTGATGTACATCAATTCACACTTCCCAAAACCAATCACCACTGTTGCACATGTCTCTCTATAAAAAAATGTTTCTGTTAAAAAAAAAAACAGTAATTTTTCTTTCAAATTATATTAAGTATACTTAAAATTTTCTAATTCTCCTAAAACAACTTTTGAAAAAAATATAATTGAATGTTACAAGATTTTTAAACAGGGAATTTCACTTTTGTTTAGAAAACTATCAATAATGGCTGACATGATTGATTTTATATCAATTTTGATGACTCAAAAAAAAAAAAAATTTTAGCTAAAATTTTGGATATTCTAGAAAGGATTAAAATTAAAATACTCCCCAAATTCTTTGGTCTTTCCTCTTTAATGATATAAACATTTAGACAATAAAAAATTTTAAGGTAAGCACACACTCTCAAATTAGGTATGAACCTAGAAAACAATGGAAAAAATTAGTTCTGCTGATTTAAAAAAAAAAAAATTGTATTTAAACTTATTTTTGCTCTTAGAAGTAATTATTTTAAAGGTATTTTCTAGAAGTGAATATCAATTTGTATGTCTTCATTGTTTGGTGTTTACAACACTTTTCTATTTATTAGGGTTCATTTAAAATTCTCCAAATTATTTTTTGGAATAATATCATTATGTATTAAATTTTAACTGACTCTATTTTTTAAAGTAAAATCGGTATGGATATATAATATATATATATATATATATATATATATATATTTGTCTGTACAGGATATTTTCAAACCTGTGTCTTTGCCTAACGTCATCTTATGATAGCTTGTCAATGGAAACAGTCACTAAGAGTTCAGGGAGTTCAACAAGTTTGTTTACAAGTCTACATCATTATAATACACTGATGTACAGATGTCTTAACTCATCTTATGTGTTATTGCATCTTTTTGTTAAATTTCTTTGGCGATGGAGAAATGGTGATGTTGGTAGACTTGAATATCGGATATTGGAACATTAGAACACTGTTCAATCTTGAAAATCAGCAAACAGCAGAACAGAAAAAAAACAGCTCTGGTGAAAAATTTTTCTAAAATCGCTCATTGATATTGCAGCACTCTTGGGAATTTTTTTTCCTTGATGAGGATCACTTAATGGAGGTGAAATCAGCATACATTGTCTTCTGGATAGGAAAACTGAAAGGTGAGAAAAGAGGAGGAAGTTGCTTTTGTTTCCACTGTCCTCTTGCTGACAAGATAGACTGCCCCTCCAGTATCAATGATCATATCATGAAGCTGCATGTCCCTCCTTTCTGTGTATTCTCTGACACTTCAAGCAATTACTGAAGAAGCAATTACAGTTTCATGGGTCTCTTTTAGAGACCATAATTGGCATTCGAAAAGAGGAAAAGCTAATTTTACTTGGAGATCTCAAGCTTGAGTGGGCAGAGAGCACCAGGCATGGAATGCACTTGGCTGCTACAGAATTGGAAAGCTCAATAACAATGGTCTGAGCTCTACTTGATTATCTGTAAGTTTTTTTCATCAAAAAAAGAAACACACGGTGACATGGACCCACTCAAGATCAAAACCTGGACACATGATCGACCATATCATTACCAGAAACTGTGATTTGAATGATGTCTTCAGTGTCCGTGCTTTACGCAGTTCTGAGTATGATACAGGCCATAAGCTGGTCCAGGGAAAGTTTAAATTGCAGGTCAGAAGGAAAGTACTTATGGCCGGAATTAAAATACATGAATGTGGAGAAAATGAAACAGCCTGGTGTCAGTCAGCAACTTTCTGATGCCCTTAACAACACCAACATTGATGTATCTTGGGATAATTTCAAGGAGCAGGTCTGTACAACCGGCATTGACATACTTGGGCTAAACCAGAAGAAATACAAAGCCTGGCTTGCAGAGAATGATGACAAAACAACCAACTGCTTGAGACAAAGGTTCTTAATTGGTCAAGTATTTCTTGATCCCAATCTGAATAACAAACCAAAGGTTGAAAAAGATGCACAAAAGCAAACTGGCAAATTAAACGAAACTTCTGGTTAATTTAATATAAATATAGTTTGGTCTAATCATATCAACTGAAATACAAAAAGACAGCATCTCATTCTATGATTAGGACTCTATACCTCTCTTGAAAAGATTAGTATTTGGTTCAAATTCAGCCTCTGTGACTCCTCAAATCCATTAGATATCAGTCTTAAAGAAAAATTCTGAAGGTATCTTTTAAAAAATTTTCAGGTATTGTTCAGATCTGTTTTAATCCTCCAAAGGTATATGAAACTGCTATAAAAAGGGAACAATCAGTTTGAATCAACATTTGGTTTAGATATTTAACCATCTAAGGAAGAAACTGACCTGGCCATTAGTCAGATTAATTTTGGTAAAGCTCCAATGATGGATGGCATATCTGGAATTCAATAAGAACACCCTTAAATTGAGTTACAGCTGCTCTGAAAATCTTGAATGTATAATAAAAAAAACACAATAAGATCTTGAACAAACTCCATTATTGAATAGGATTAATCTAAAACCCTGCATTTTAAAAAAGACAATAAAGGGAAAAATTATGTAATTGTAAAGAAACCTAGAAGACTGCCCATTTAGAAAATAAATGCTGCATTAAATCTGTATATATATACCAATGTACTATATCATCCATGAGAGTCATATATACCTTATATGATATACATTGGGTCCATGAAGAATAATTTTAAAAGATAGAGGCAGCATAAGTTATCTTTCAATAATATAAATAAAAGAAATCAGACTTCCCTATCTAAATATTTTTGGCATCTGAAGGAAACAAATAGGACACCTAAAGTAAAATGGAAAATTATAAACAGGGCTAGAACATGAAAAACTTGGGATGACCCATGTCCTTTGTGCCTCCATGAGAAATTGCACATTATTAAGTTTCTAAATAATAATAATCTATTAAACAATAGACATGAGTTAACGGTTTTTGTTGACATCATCAGATTCATGGTTTGAATAATTAAAAAAAAACAAACATCCCATAGCCCAAATATACCCAAAAAAATATAATAACTATATAACTTTCATAATCCATAGCCCAAATAAATAGTTTAAATACCCTTAAAAAAAAAATAAAATCTTTATGAAGTCGTCAAAAAAACAAACGTTACGGCAGTTTTTTTTTATATGCACAAATCCCTTTCATAAAAAAAAAAAAAAAAAAAAAAAATCTCCATAGACACGCAAAACCAGACTAGGTTAATACATCTTCCGTTTCAAATTTAGACACCTCCACCTTTCCCTGACTTGACATCTATGAAAGTAACTCTATACTGATACTTATTATTAACACCCAACACACGCCTACCCAATTTAAACAATTCGCTTTAGCTGTTACCATGGAAATTTTGATTTCAATTATTAAAACACGTAAATTTCAGAAATAACCTATTCCAAAAAAATTTCGCTTGAAAATGGAACAGATATTATATTAATATTATATATATTATATCTGAAGTTTCCACTGATATTTTTTTTTAAATTTGCTACATTATGGATCTCCATGAAAGGAATTAAATGGCACCTGTTACACATCCCAAGGTCAAGGGGTTCCTGAGATATGACCCGACCTTTTTATGAAATGTGAATAGTGACCAACTTTAAAAGATGATATCTCAGCTGTTTATGGACCTACAAAGTTCATTCATATATCATTCTAAAGTACTTGGATAGATCTACAATTTTATCTGCGGATTTTTTTTTTTTTTTTTTTTTTTTAGAGGTCAAATAAAAAAAGTTGACCTTGACCTTTGATCTGACTTATCTCAAAAAACGTTATTTTAATTTTTTAAAAATTTTGACAAAAGATTTGTCTATCTTATGACAGTATATATTCAAAATTTCATGATGGGCATTCTGCTAGAACTGTTGCAACAAGCTTTTTATAGGACTGGGCAAAATT
>CAHIKZ030002084.1:260000-368965 GCA_903632075.3 Acanthosepion pharaonis | reverse complement strand
ATAAATGCTATGAATCTAATTTTGACACTAGTACTTATCACATAAAATTTCAACTTTTTTGCACTGAGTGCAGTGTTGGTTTTCTAAAATAAATTTAAAAATTAACCCCTCGCTCCTCCGTCCTATTGTGCACCTCCAGACCAGATATAACAGCAATACTTCATTTTGGCCTGATCTGACATTTTTTTTTTGTTATCAGTTATTTAGCACACCTTATATGAATAAGAATTATTGCGCTTAAAAATAAATTCAATTAATTCATGCCTAAAAAATGAAACAAAAGCGGTGATGTTATCAAATGTGACTCATAACACCATGACGGCTTCTGTGCACATACAAAAACAAACACACATTTGTATGTTTATGACTGGAGAAGGATAAAAAGCCAGTGTTTCATTTACCAGACACGCTGGAAGGTGGTAGTAGAAAACAGTTGGTTTCAAGATGGTGGCTACTTATAATCAAATAGTTGGGTTTTTTTTCAGAGATATAAAGAGAATGGAAGAGGACTTTTTCAAGGTTAAAGAAGACAAGTCAGATTTTACTTTAGTACTCATAATTATCCAGATGATACAACAGTTTATAGGTGCATATCTAAAAATCTGGATGACTAAAACCTAGCACCTCATCTCTCCTCTGACTCCACCCAAGTGGTTTATTGAGGAAAGAGTGGCTTGTAAAATTCAAGCTTCCAAAACCAAACTAGTATCATTTTACCATCACTGGGCACACTTTGAACTTTCATCTAACATGATGGATGGGTCTCCTCTCAAGGAGACTTGAATGTTTATTAGGACTTGTTGCAGATTTGAATCAATCTACAAAAAAAAAAAAAAGTGAGAAAAGTTTTAAATATGAAAATATAAAATATTTATATTTCCATGTTTTTATAACTAAATTTTTCTCAGCATATATGGAGTGTTAAAGTTCTTAACAGTCTTTGTTTGTAGTTGTTTAAAAAAGAAATGTAATGTATATGTGAAAAAAGAGCCAAGGGAGAAAGTGAAGGGGAAAGTGTAAGTGTCACGTAGCTTGGTGAGGAAGACAGGTGAATAAGTAAAGGAACTTATTTTAAGCTGTGGTGTCATGAATCTGTTACAATATGTTGCCACCCTTCTCTCCTTACTGGCTTGTCTAGTCTAGAAGGGATCATGAAGCGAGTTTTTTTTATTGTCGACAGGAACGCAAATACATTTGGTTGAAAAGAATATTTATTTTAAAGGAGTAACTTATTAACCGGAAAAGGCACAAATATTCCAATTCAGAAACCATTTATTTACCATTTGATGTTTCATGTCTTGCTGTTTATTTTCGTCTTTACTCCACAGACTCATCCCAGAGCTCAAGTGGGACATATACATTACCTCTTATTGCTTATTGGTATTGCTTATGCTTGTTGGTTGGTCCATTGTGCCACCCAGTAAGTATCTGACCCCCCATCCGCTCTGTTTTACCTCGTTTTTACAGTAGCCAGATCAGACCAAAAATTAATTATGGCTGTAATATCTGTGATGAATCTGCCCAATCTTCCCTTGCCTATCTGAATAGAGTCCAAAAGTGTCTATACAGCCTTCTGGATAATTAATTATTTTTCACCATACAACCTCTTTCCCAAAGACAAAATAAAAGATATGTTCTTCATTCTGCGATCAAGGACACAACTTCCTGTCCTTTGTATTGCTTAATAAATATTGTCTTTTTGTTCTTTCTCCTAAACCCTGTCCCACCATTTATTTACTCAAGATGATCCTTTTTCTATGTGTCATACACCTTCAGAGAGTAAGTGATTATGGCCCTCCACAATTTCCTGTCCTTCATACCTCTTAATAAATACTATCTTTTTTCTTATTTCTCCTAAACTCTGTTTCACCATCCATTTCATCAAGCTCATCATTCTTCTTCTATGTGTTGTATATCTTCATGGTGTAGACGATCATGGCTCTCCACAATTTCTTATACTTTTGTAGCTCTTACTAAATTTTGTCTTTAGGGTATTCTCCTAAACCCTGTTCTGCCATTTATTTACTCAAGATCATCCTTTTCTATGTGTCATACACCTTCAGAGAGTAAGTGATCATGGCTCTCCACAATTTCCTGTCCTTTGTAGCTCTTAATAAATTTTGTCTTTTTCTTATTTCTCCTATTTCTCCTAAACCCTGTTAAGCCATCCATATACTCAGTAAGTATAATGTTCCTTTTTGTTTACATTTTCTCTAAAATTCCATTGCTCACAGCTTCGTTCCATAGTATCCTCAGAATCCTTCTGTAGAACCACATTTCTGTTGCTTCACTTTACCTCTTCACCTTTTGGAAGATTGTCCAGCATTCAGTGCCATACAAGAGGAAAGATATCACATAAGAGTTAAGTACTCTTTTCTTTGTTTCTGTTGCTTCAAGTCTCTTCTTCATCTTCGGGGAGGTTGTCCAGAATTCAGTGCCATACAGGAGGACAGATATCACGTAACAGTTCAGCACTCTTTGCTTTGTTTCTGTTGCTTCAAGTCTCTTCTTCATCTTTGAGGAGATTGTCTAGCATTCACTGCCATATAAAAGGACTGATATCGCATAATAGTTCAGTACTCTTTTATTTATTTTCTAACGAAATTTTAATTTTCCGTTTTTAATACTCTGATTAGCTTTTTGAAATGCAACTTTCTTATTTAAATTGTTAGTCGTTATTCTAACGTTTTCTTTGAATTCATTCTTTGTCAACCTAATTATCAGCAATATATGTGTTTATGAATATCATTTTATCTTCTTCCAGGATATTGTGCCTAGTAACAGGTAGTCAAGCCATTTACTCTATAGTTTAATATCTTATTATAATTCTGCCTGAACCACCATTAGATAGTTATGCCTTGTCAATACATAATAAAAAATAGATTATTTCATTTATATCACATGGAAAGATAGAAAACACATATCAGCGATGCCACTTGGTTTCAGTGAGAAAGTGAAAGGAAGGAAGACATAAGTGTTTAACGTCTTTTAACAATACCTAATGAATAACGGACTGTTTTGGTTTGATCACAGGAAAGACAGAAAAGATATATGAGAGACGTCATTCGGTTTCAGTGAGAAAAAGAAAGAAAGAAAAGAAAGGAAGAAGGGAAGCTCGAAGTATTTAACATCTCCTGACAATACATCATGAATAACGGACTGTTGTGGTTTGATCACAAGGAAAGAGAGAAATGTTATTTCAAAGTGATCGCTTGGTTTCAGTGAGAAAAAGGAAGGAAGGAAGGAAGGAAGGAAGGAAGGAAGGAAGGAAGGAAGAAGGAAGGAAAGCTAGAATGTCTAATGTCTCCTGCCAATACCTCATTAATAATGGACTGGTTTGTTTTTAATCACAGGGAAAGACAGAAAACATATATAAAGGACGTCACTTGGTTTCAGTGAGAAAAAAAGAAAAGAAAGAAAGAAAGAAAAGAAAGAAAGAAAGACAGAAAGGAAAGGAAAATTTGAAGCTGAAGTGCTTAATGTCTCCCCTGTCAATGCCTAATGAATAACGGACTGTTTTGGTTTGATCACAGGGAAAGACAGAAACGATATATCAGAGACGTCATTTGGTTTCAGTTAGAAAAAGAAAGGAAAGAAGAAGGGAAGCTAGAAGTGTTTAACGTCTCCTGTCAATACCTCATGAATAAAGGATTGTTTTAGTTTGTTCATAGGGAAAGTGTTAAGTGGTCCACCCCTTTTTATACAAGTGGACTCGCCCAGTGTGTACTTGTACTGCTGCCGGTGAATACCCGGGAGTTAGAGTGTGAGGTAACCGCTTTGTAGGAGTCACAGTTGCGAGCACGTAGACTCAGAAGGAAGTCATACTTCGATACTGAATTTCCTAGACTGTATATAGATTATTATTACTACTAACCGCATTTCTGGATCTACTAACCGTATTACCAATTGTATTATTACGTCAATACATGTATTTGCTATATTTCATTCCTGCGTTTGTCATTCATTTTGAGACCGGATTTCATCCCGGAATCCACAACAAATTGGCGACGAGCGATTCGAAGTCAACGAGAAGAAGAAATAATTTCATTTTCCCTCGTCCACAACAAATTGGCAACAAGCTGTTTGAACTCATACAAGAAGAACAAACAACAAAAATTTTCCCTCGTCGTCCACAAATCCCCATGGCGACAAAGAGTTACGAGGGATTAAAATTACGTAAAATTGAGTTATCATGGAAGATTTTAAAATATTTTGGTAGAACTGGTAAAACACCAAAATGATCAACAATTACAAATGCAAAAAAACCCAAAAATGGTTACAGCTAAAGAAAAAATGGCAAAAAGCAATTACTACAAACGCCAAAGGAAAATCAAGAAAGACAAACAGATCTCCAGGAACTAATATTGAAAATAGCGGGTAACAAGCAATTAGATATTGAAAAAAAGGCAACATTTTCGCAAGAAGCAGTGTGGAATACCATAGAGATTTTCAAATATTCTCTAGATGAGGACAAAAATTTTGAGATTACTTCAGAAGACATGAAGACATCTTTAACATAGACTGTCAAAATTGGACAGAAGCAAAAAAGCTACGTCTATTGCTTAGAAAATTAGGAACTGAAGAATATACAAAGTTCGTGGATTATATATTGCCAAAAGACGAACGAATTAACATTTGACGAAGCAGTTACATGTCTTAAAGAACTCTTCAGTCCCAAAACATCACTCTTCCATAAGGAGGTGGAAATGCCTTAACCTGGTAAAGGGCGATAATGAGGATTATTCCACGTTTGCCGCAATCGTAAATAAACACTGTGACGACTTCAAATTAACGGAATTAACCCCGAACAATTTCAAATGTCTCAACATTGTTCAAGGGTTAGTTTCAACAAAAAGATAGTTGAAATGCGTAAAAGAATGCTTGCAAAATTACAAAATGAACCTGGTTTAACATTACAGCAATTATCGGAAGATTGCCAGAAATGTTTTTCAAATAAAGAAAGACGCAAAGGACATTGAAGAATCAGCTGTTTCTCATATACGTAAGTTAAACAAAAGTCTACGTTCTTCACCCTCCCCGAAAGAAAAATAAAATTTTACGACAATGAAAAAAGATCTCATCATCCCCGAAAAGAAAACAAAAAAATTTATAATAAGAGAAAAAGTACAACATACAGGACAAATTATGACGAATATCAAACAAATATAAGCCCCCTCCATCAGCATGTTATCAATGTGGAGGATTATATTGGAACAACGATTGTCGCTTCAGATATAAAAACTCTCTTGAATGTGGAAAAAAAGGCCACAAGGCATCCCAATGTAGAAATAGAAAAGATACTAATAGAATAAGAGTCACAAGGATGCATAACGATGATAACACCAATGTAAGGAAATATGTGAAACTGAAAATTTTAAATAAAAAGATTAAATTACAACTGGATTCGGGTTCCGACCCAATTTGAATCAACTTACAGACATGGAAAAAAATTTTTACAGACCTACCATGTTACACACACAAAAACATTTTTTACAGATTATTTCTATCGCAAATACAAATAAAGTTATAAAAATTTTTTCAAGTGCACCCGAACTTTATGCACACCCTGTATTTCTAGCCATAAACTATCTTATATATTTATAAGTTTACAATTCATCCTTGTAAGTTTACAATTTGTATATTTTGAGATTCTTAATAAAATCTAAAGAATAATCTGCAATGTTATTGCTTCTGACCTGGAATCTCGGCTTCAGTCCCCATCAACCTAGCTTCCATTTTCCTTTTATTTTATTTCTACATATCCTCATATGTACTTCATATTTCATTCTTTTACGCCTTTGCAAAAATCTCTTTCAGTAACCCTCTACCTTGACTGTCTCTTGGCCAATGTACTGAGTGAAAAATAGTATAAAAAAGAGTTAAAGAGAACTTTTTTTAACCTAATTTTTTATTCTTTGGGTGGATATACAGGTAGTTTCTATAAATGCAGGATGCGATGGGCTAATTGTCGTCTAATTTACGCAAAAATGAAAATAACACTGATATTTTAAAAGATATATTTACCAAAAAATACACAAAAATATCTTTAAATATAAAAGAATAATTTTTGTTTTTAATAAAACCGCCACTGGCTTCTACAAAGCTTCCAAACGATTCGAAAACTGTTGCAAATTTTTCTGCACGGTCTCCTTATTTAGGTTAATGAATGCTGCGATAATCCTTGTTGTTACTAGGAGTTTTGTTGGAATCTCGCTCAACTGCGCTCCAAACATAATAATATGGTGAGTTACAAGGCCAGAGATTAGGATTGATGAGGTTGCAGAAATTGTCTTACAGCCATGACTGGGTTCTCCTGCTTGTGTGACATGATGCAGAGTCTTTTTGCTATATATAGGATCTTCCATCCATCTTTTTTAGCCATGACATCATTACCCGCTCAAGACACTTGATGTAGGCCCTGATGTTGAGTCTGAGGCCCTGTGGGAAGATGAATGGAGGCATACCACTGCCATCACTAGCAATGGCACCAAACACCTTCGTAATCACCATTAGTCTCATATAACGTTTTTTTAAATCTACCATAGATGAACACCCAAACACACTGAAATGTTCGTATTGAAGCTTCCGGTGCGAATGCCAAGCACTACAGCATGCCGTTTCCAAATTTCTAGTGGAGTGCATTGCGTCATGGAGCTCTTATTCTCACAGACGGTGTCCAATTGACCCTACGATACTGTGCAGTCGACAAAATAAAAAAAAACAAACAAGCAAACAACGCGCATGCGCACAATTAGAAACATAAAGTTGCGACGATTTACCCATCGCACCCTGGAAAAGTTTTCGAAACGAAAAACGGAAACAGGAGAATCTATCTAGAAAACAATATATTTTGTACTTTAAAATAAGAGAAAATAGATCAAAATTATTCTTGTTTATAACGGAGCTCGTATCGAGAACAAATGAAAGTAAAAAAAAAACTCTCACAATTGCAAGGAAAAAATAAAATGGAGGCAAGCAGACGATCAGAGCAAATCAAGTTACACCGCATCATCGTCCATGCGGAAGCGTAAAAATTAACTGCGGTTGATTAGATAAATCTGATTTATAATTCAGCAAATAACCCGAACAAAACAGAAGCGAAATAAATAAATAAAATAAAAGCCTATACATAAAAAAAAATGATATAGAATTAAAGTTAACGTAAATAACTGTTATCAGCGATATTTGTACAAAATGAAAATATAGTATTCGACTTTATAAAATTACAAAACAATAAACGAGTCATTCACAATGCAGACACGTCAGCAAATATAAAATGTTACTGGCATGGCACGGCCGTCGATGTAAAAACAAGGGCGTTAATTAGCTCTTTCAGCAGAATCAAAGAGGCATTCAAGCCCCCCTCTTACTACGAATTAAAAATAAATGAAAAAAATTTTTTTTTTTTACATAGGCAAAATTTAAAGATAGAAATACGTTCTTTAAATAACATGCGGGGAAAAATTTGGATTGTTTTCTGCGTTCTTTTATTGGTTAGCGGTAAAAAAAAAACAGATCCAAAAACCCATTAACGCAGAGCAAATTATATATATTATATTTTTCTCATGTACTGAAAATTATCAAGACGAATAAAATACAGCTTAAAATAAATACAGAAACTCCGCCACCCACCAAAAAAAATTATACACACTTCAGAAAATAAAAAAAACTATTCTTTCGTATTTTCATTAAGTTGTGATAACACTGTTTTTTCGACAGATGACATTACATTGGCAGCCCTTAGACAAGAAATTGAAAAGGCATGTACAGCATTCTTACTGGATACTTTAGCCCACGTTGCACAGGCAGTAGTTCGTCGTACTAATAAATATATGGAAGATGAAGCTCGCCATTTTGAGAATTTCTTGTGATTGAAGATTATCAAGGTAATTTGTATTATGCTCGTGATGTCTGAATTTTTGAATTAATGTCTGAATAAATTTAGTATTACTATACATACACAATTTTTTCCTTTCCTAAATCTGTATACATTTTTGGGAGGACTCTGTATATAAATTTTTAGTGTCAATAGGCAGATATTTTCCATTTAAACATGGTTTATTTAAAAGTATAAACATTTTATATGTATTAAGTTTGACCAACTTTTTTCATCTAAATTCCGCAAGAACATTAGTAAGCTTTACTTAAATATTTAGTGCTTATGGCGGTCATAAGCTCACTGATTAGGTAACTATGATGATGATTCCTGACAGTCAAAAGCTCAGACCCGGCAATTATAAAATGTTTTTCTTTCTAAAGCAGTCATTTTTTGCAAAAAATATAAGAGTTTAGAAAAAAGATACTACTTTTCGATATATATATATATATATATATATATATATATATATATATATATATGCAATTTATTTAATATATTATTGTCCCCATATTTGTTGCCATATTTATCAAACGTTTCATATGTTATATATATAAAATTCATCAGGTGGTTGGAATGTCGGAACTGAACCCTTTATCCTCAAAACAATAAGATACAGTGGATAAAGGCGTTTATAGATCCAGTGACAGGACCCAAATGAGTTCAATACCTGGTTAATTACAATGGAGAATTTTGGAGGGAATTAACATTTTAACTTTCCTCCATTATAGTTCCACGTAATTACATGTTTTATGGAACTAGAATAAATCTACCACAGCGATATATATCAAATATGTATTGCAGTTCAATTTATATTATAATGAATCATTCATACAAAAAGTAAATTAGTAAAGTTAATGATATAAAATGATGAAATCCTTTCGCTAACAATATTTTAAAGGCGCATTAACCAACCAGTCACTCGATGAATTTCATGATCCTTGTTTTTTTCAGTTTATAATGTCTTTCTTAAATAAGCAAATACTTTCGACTATACATTCAGTCATCTTTTGGCATGGAAATTATTTTGTTTTGGTAAATTCAGGTAGCATCCGAGACGAAAATTTATCATCAAAATTTTATATCACGGGGTGCGTTTTGTAAGTCGCCCTGACAGGATGTGGTATTATATTGTATGGAGGATTGATTGTAACGGATGTGTTTTGGTGAATGTGCAAATTGTAATAAGTGAATAGGGACGTGAGTCGGATTAGCCAGGTATAAGATAGTTAGTGAAGACCGGCCTCTCCCCCATTTCGGCCTTGTGCCATCATTGTATTGATATGCAATAAATATAAATATGCTGTCTAAGTAGTCCACCTCTAGCAGTGGTTTACCTACTTCACAATCTTGATATTGTATTTTGTTGATGTTATAAAGATTACCATTTCATTTCCAACCTCCGCTTTGGTTTCGTTAATTACGCATTCAGTAAACACTTTCTAGATTACAAAATATATACACACACACGCACACACATATATATACGCACACACATACACACACATACACACACAAAACAATGTTATATAACTTGTTTAACAAATAACCCAATCTTCAGATTCATAGTAGAAATTATTAAATTATTTACTTGCATACAAATTAACACCCTTCATAATCCATAGCCCAAATTAGTAGTTTAAACACCTTACATTAAAAGATAACCCTTTATGAAGTCGTCAAAAAAAAAACGTTACGAAATTTTTTCGTTTTATATGCAAAAATATTTCATAATAAAATAAAATAAAATAAATAAATAAATCTCCATAGACAAGCCAACTTGACGAAAGCTTAATACATCTTCGTTTCATTTTTGAATCAAACTCACCTTCCCCCGACTTGACACCTTTGAAATCTCTATACCGCTACTTATCATTAACACCCTACACTCGCCTATCCATTTTAGACAATTCGCCCATACACTGTTACCATGGTGATTTTGATTTCAAATTTTAAAACAAGTAAATTTCAGATATACGTTATTCCAACAAAAATTTCACTTGAAGATGGAACGGATCAATTTTAATTTCAACTCAATTCAATTTAAAAAAGTATATAGTTTTTTCATGCTCTTGTTTTTCTACATGAGATAAATATATATGTAGCGATTTGGAATCATATTTTAAATAAATAATATATATATATATATATATATATATATATATATATATATATATATATATATATATATGTTTTATTTTTAGGCATTTCCTTCTTTCATGCACCTTTCATTGAATATGACAGACAAAATGGTGCTTTGATTTAATTTTTTATAAAGTTTCTCGTGATCTTATAATTTTTTTTTCTTTTCGGAGGATAAATTGTATAAAATTGTCCAACTGTTCTTTCTTTCCGAGCGCTCTCGGCTAGACATTTCGCAATTGAAAGGTTGAAATATATTAACTGTTAACAAGAAATAGTTTGTTGTATATATGTATTTATATAATGTTTCATTTTCAAAACACGGTCAAAATATTGTGTCCATGTTCATGGTTGATATTAATGAGTTTTGTGTTTTTTTTCTGTTTTATTAATAAGAATTTTTTAAACATTTTTTATTATGCTTTAAAAATTTGTCTTATTAACAGCTTATGTTAGATAGAATAGGATCCAGCCATGTGTAGTGAAATGAGAACAAAAAAAATATATTTAACAGAAAGATGGATCATGTGAGGTTTCATGTCAAACTTGTATGATTTTTATATAACTGTTTTACAATTTTGATTGATCAGTATTCTAATTCCATAATGGACATTTAAATTCGTAAATAATACTTATTCTATTTAATTTTTGTTCTTTATGGTGAATTATTATTTTTTTGGTTAAAGGGTTACTGTTTTAAATTTTTTGTTAAAAAAAGATCTAATATTTTATATTATCTACTGGTTTTTGTACATAAATTATAATGTTCTTAAGTCTAAATCGTCTTAATCCTATTCTTGTCGTTGTTATTTTAAATATATATATATATATATATATATATATATATATATATATATATATATATATATATATATATTAAACTGTTACATTAATAACAGACAAGTTACTTTTTTTAATTAAAGTTACGAACATTTGAATATATTATTTTTTTCTTTTAGATTTTTATGTATATTTATATTTAATACGCTCTATCTCTGATATTGAATTAAAATAAATATATATTTTAAAACTATTTTTCTTCATATATATATATATATATATATATATATATATATATATATATATATATATATATCTGCCATCTTCAAAATTTATGTAAATATATACAGATATATATATAATTTATATAAATAAGTTCATATATATATATATATATATATATTTATTAAATATATAAATTTATGAATTAACGTTGTTAATTATAATACAAGTTATTTAAAAGTGTGCTCTGTTGATGATTATGCTTAAATACTTGTATCTATAAAACACAAAAATTTTCAAAAATAAATAAATATATAATATAATCCATTTCTTAATATATATATATATATATATATATATATATATATATATATATATATATTTTATTTCGTTAATAAATAAATAAATAAAATAAGAAACAAAAAATAAAACGAAAATTATAATTTGATTGTTAAAATAAATAAACAAAGCGACTTCCGGTAAAAATAACCGCCATAATAGAATACCCACAATTATTCCACTAACCCCGTATATATATAAATAGCCGAGAAAATATTATTATATGTGGCTTTCACGATTGCATATATAATCATGAAACAGACTGTTTATCTAAAGTGGTATTCTATGTTTACTTTATATATATATATTTATATATATATATATATATATATTTATTTATATTATATTCCCTATGTTTATGACTTTTCGGTTGTTTAAAAAAAATGTCTACTATACCATTTTTATTTTTAAATAACTTTTTAAGTATTTTAATACAAGAACTTTTGTCTCCCATATCACAAAAACATTTGTGAAATCTGTTGACGCGATAACTAGGCACCTCAAGATGCAAGCTATTGAAATCTGGTGTCCGAAATCGAATTTAAAATAAAACCGCACGTTAAACGCTTTCATCCTATATTCATTTCTTGTAAAATTTATGGTTAATAAAAAAAGTATATGTATATTAAAATGGGGAGTTACTTTTCAATCACCAGGTTTGGTTTGTTTTGTTTTACGGCATATCAAGCTCAAATGCGTTATTTAATGCCAACAAGATTTTTAGGATAGGTTTCTATGAATAGAATAAAATATATTCTTTGTAGGAATCGGGCTTTAGACTTCATTGGAATACTTTTATTAAAGATGGTTTTTGTATAGATATCAAATTTATTTCTGTGTGTGACGTCACCCGGTCTCTCTCCGCGCCCACCGCCGTGCTATCCTGTCCTGACGACCAATGTGACTTGGTATTGGTCGCGGCACCAAATGTGACGTTCTAACCCTTTGCTGATTCGGATGGGAATCTGGTTAGATTCGGTATCAGCTTTGTCGTTCCCAGCTCGCCTCCAACGTCTGGTTACCGAAGTAACTGCTTTGATTTCTAGTCTAACCTACCCACGTTGTGATTTGATCTTAGGTAGACGAAATCAATCAGTCGCCGGGCCGTAATGCAAGCCGAGTCCGAACAAAGGTAACACCGCACAAGTATATGTAAAAGAAAATAAAGTAACAACTCGAAAAGTTCAAATGTGTTAAAAAAGATAAAAATATTTTTATATCTGGTTTCTGAATACAGGACTGCGTCTTTCTCCCAAACCGCTAATATGGATTCGTGACACTTTGCGTTTGTTAGGCGAGTCTTAACATCTTAAGTTGTTTTTTCTTTAAGAAACTGGTTTTTGTGTATCTTCAGGCGATATTCGTAAAACTTGTTTTGGTGGTGTGAGTCTAAGTCGTTCTTCAAAAATAAATTGTTCTTGGTTAGAAGTTGAGGTCGGAATGCGTGGATCTTTTTAGTCAGCTTCCTGCGAGGCTGGTCTCAGAGCTCACAGCTCAACTCTGTCTGCTGTCTGGGTCTCAACTCCAACTCTGTCAACTGCAACTGCGTCCGTCTTGCTGTTTCTGTTTATATGGACGCCGACCAAAACCGGGTGGGGCTTGTCGGGGTTTGAGGTTCCTTGATAATTCTAAATCCACAATAAGGTTTTTCTTTGTTTTCGGACAGGAAAATTTATTACTTTCCATTTTTTGGAAGTCCATTACTTTCTCCTTTTAAGGGAATCGTTCTCCCAAATTCTTCCTTTCTCATATTGGTATCTCACACCAATCCCCTCAGAGGGCGTCAACAGGTTTTCCTTTCTCTCATAGTGGCATCTCACACCAATCCCTTCAGGGGCGTCAACAGGCCTCCCTCCTTCTTCCTAGTTTACCTTCGCCTACCGCTCACGCCACCATTCAGCCAATGAACGCTCAGCAGCGTGGGTGTTTGCAATTATCAGCTCAAAGGAAAAAAAAAAGAAAAAAATTATTTTTTTTTTTTTTTTTCTTTTTTTCTCCCGAGCAGACCTCCCACGACTCGTAGTGTGGTCCCTTAAAATCTCTATCTTAACCGAATGTCATCTGGAGTTTATCAACGAGATTTTCGCCAAATAAGCATTGGGTTGGTCAATGATTTTCGCACTTCTGTCGCCAATTATCTGTTCCGATAACAAACTTTTTTATCATGGCCAGGTCTGACATAAAACAGGTGTTTTTTCCACAAAACCAAATGATATCTCCGAAAGATAGTTAATGGTTTATTCTTTTCCTTTTCTTTTTCCTTTCCTTTTGTGGGTGGTCCAGATGATCCCTTTTCTCGGTCAGTGCCTGACCTGATTAATTATCTCTCTAGCATTCTGTTTTGTAGGCCACTTGACCAATTTGAAATTTTCATTATTGCCATGGGCAGATTTGTTATCTTTTATTCGCCGCTGTCGTAACATAAATCAAATTAAATCCGACAGATCCGATATCTGAATTTTCTTCGCTAATGAAAATAAAATCTTTTCCAATTTTTTTTTTTTTTTAAAATCGCTCAGTGGCTTTTCGTGATAGCTTTTTATCACCTAAATTAATTCTCGCCTTTTTTTCACGCAACTCTAAATAGTGTCAAATCTGGTAATATTTATTTTTTTCAAAATGTATTTTTGGTAATATTTTGTTTTCAAAGATGTATCTCTGCTAATCTTTTTCTTTTGTTTCAAATTATTGCTCGTAACAATTCCCCCCCGCTTTTCAAAAATGCATTGCTAGCAAAATATGCATTTTAGTAATTATTGTTCTTTTTCAAGAATGTATTGCTGAAACTTCTACTATAAAACCGAACTCTTAAACATTCATAGCATTTTGAACACAGTCAGGGGTCTAACTGTCTATAGTTGGTTCTCTAACAGGGTCAGTGTGGCCCAGGGGACAACAGCAATTAAAAGTTTGTTGCCTGCTTCTCAAAACATCCTAGAACATAGGACATGCTGTCGGATGCAGTTCATCGACATACCTAGTAAAAAGAATCTTCATTGAGGGAGGGGTGCCGAGGTGCATACACACACACACACATACACACACATATATATATATATATATATTTAAAGTATTTTGAATTGTGTCTTTTCAGATTGTTGGTCAAAATTCAGATAGAAAACATACTTTTTCCAGTCGTCTTTTGACTAAAGTCTGCGCAGTATAGTTTCAACAATAAAAACAATTTTGCTCTGTGGGTCTTGAACAAAAACAAATGTGCCTGAGCGATCGTCTGCAGTAGGGATTGTCTAGCCAACCTAATAGACGGGTATCCTCGAATTTTCATTGGCTATATATATATATATATATATATATATATATATATATATATATATATATATCAGTTCCTATGCTGCTACATGTGCAAAAAATTTCTAAGTTATTTGGTAGACACTTTCTTACCAGAGATTTATTTTCTTCTGGTCTGGTCTGATGGGAAAGCAGACGTTTTTGGCGGATATTGGTGAAAGTAAGAGCTTAGACTATGTTTTATATGGCTGGAAAATATCCACCCAATATTCAGACGGTGGGTGAGGTTTGAGACGAGTGCCTGGGGTTCATGAATCAGAAGGAGTTGTAGAAGAATGTGTTTCCACCTAAAAGTAACGATAGATCAAACTAACTTTAAGTTAACTTGTTTTTCTTTTATTCTCATTTTTGAAGAATTCAAATATTCAATTTATTATTATTATTAGTAGTAGTACTAGTAGTAGTAGTAATAGTAGTAGTAATGATATGATGACAAAAGTAAAAAAAGTTTTAGTCATATATATTATTTTGGATATATACGAAGTGATATCGGTAATCTGCTGGCAGGCTCCATGGAAATAGCTGATTGGACACGGGCCTCGGTGATGAGTTCCTATTTTCTGCTGTTTTGTTGGCTATTAATCGCTGTAAAAATCAGCCTCTTAAAGTGATATGCTAGCGGTCTTGAAACATGCGTTCTATAAAATGGCAGCAGGTTATCGACGTAAGAATGCTCAAAATACATAACCATTTCCATGGTGGCAATGCTAGTTTTTTGGAACCAAAATAAAAACGTGATGTAAGCTGTCTTAATACTCGCAGGAGATTGACACCATGAATTTACAAAACCTCGCTAAATAATTGAACTTAAGTAGATAGTACTAATGCTGATTTTACAAGCATATAAATGCATAAATGTGGCAGAAGGCAGTAAGTATGGGGCACCGAGTAAGGATCTAACTCACTATTCAGTCGTAAATGATCTAGCGAAATATGCTTGCTCACCATTAAATCACGAATTCTAATAAATTATATATATATATATATATATATATATATATATATATATATATATATTATAAAATGGACAAAATCCGACAATTTTTAAAGACATTTTTATATTTAACATTCTTTTTATAGATACATTATTTTTAGTAAATAGGCCGGTAAATGTTATTTCATATTGTTTCTTATAAACAGAGCATTTACTAAAATACATATATAAAAGAATTTAAAATATAAACATATAAATATATTTATATATATATATATATATATATATATATATATATATATATATGTGTGTGTGTGTGTGTGTGTGTGTGTGTGTGTGTGTGTAAAATCAATGAAATTTTTTACTTTTATCTGCCGTGTCCCTTTCGGACGTAGGCGATAATCGCTCTCCACTTCCCTTATTCCTTTGTAGCTCTCAATAAGTTTTGTCACTTTGTTACTTTCCCCAGGCCATGTTCTGTCGTCTAATTGCTTAAGCCCTCTAGGTATGCGATGCGTTGCTTTCCGTTGTCTCTCTTTCTCTATTCGACCTATGAGTATCAGATTCTCCAGGCCTTCCTTTCTCATTACGTGTCCCAGAAATTTCACCTGCCTCTTCCTGATGTTAAGTATAAGCTTCCTCATTGTTTGCATCCGCGCCAAAACCTCATTGTTGCTTACACGCTCGCTTTTTTCATTATTCTGTAGAACCATACCTCCGTTGCCTCGAGTCCCTTCTTCATCTTTCAGGAGACTGTCCAACATTCGCTGCCGTAGAAGCGTAGTACTCTTTTATTTGTTACCAAAAATATCTATCTGTCTCATAATACTCTGTCTAGCTTTTGGAATGCGTCTTTAGCCATCACAATAAATCTTCTGGACTCATTAACTGTCTGTAAAATATATGAAATCATTTTCAGTATATGATACAAAACGGTTTGGTAACAAGAGATAGTACTGCCCATATCATTTGTCCCGCTCAGATTTGTATCCTAAATATTTGGGATGGAGCTTCTCAACTCTCATTTTACAGCCTTGACAGGTTTCAAAAACGGTTATCCGGCTTTGTGGGCGATTATTCCTTGCTTTACGGCTTTTTTTCCGACAAACGTATCAAGTCTATTACAACTGTATTACTATTTTCTTGACAAACGAGTTACATTTCCCAGTAAATTTGATTTGCAATCCCCAAGCTAAATATCTATTAATATTTTTTGAAATCGTCATATTTCTGTATAAATGTGCATGCTCAACTCGAATTAACAATTACAATTATAATAAAACCTACCATTTTGGTGTTATCGACCAGAAAAAAAAATGATTTAATCCCGTCATTCGCCTACAATTACGAGCTTTGTGTAATTAGATTCATTGACTGCGAACTTTGTAAAGAGCATGATTATCTACAAAATAAAATTACAAAATAAGAATAATGCTAGAAACGAAATAATAATTAATGCGCGAAATTTATAAAGAGCATGATTATTTGCAAAATAAGAAAAGCTTTGTATTATTAATTTAAAAAGAAAGCTTTACTATAAAAAGAAAAAAAAACGACAGTTGAAGAAAAAAAATCAAAACACTTGTCATTGCTCTTCGTCACAGCTTAAGTGCGAAGTAATTTACCAGTTGTTACAGCACTAAACGCAGTAAATAGGCCAAAATTTATGTTTGCGCAACGAAAGTAATCCGCTGTGAATCTAATTACACAAAGCCGGTAATTGTGGGCGAATGACCGCGATTAAATCCGATTTTATTTTCTGGTCGATATCTCCAAAACGGTAGGTTTTATCATAATCGTAATTGTTAATTCGAGTTCAGCATATACATTTATATATAAGTATGACAATTTCGAAAAATTTTAATAGATATTTAGCTTAGGGATTGAAAAGCGAATTTACCCATTTCCCAATCTAATCAGTTCAAACCATTACCATTCGGATATGCCATGCCACGTACAAGGAGCCGACACATCCTCATCCCCTTCATATCCCACTGGTGAGAAAGAAGTCCCTCTGAAAGATATCCTTTTCAACAAGTACTACTTTTGGGAACACTCTGACACTCTCTCTTTCTACTCCCTCTCTCTCTCTCAAGAGAGAGAGAGCGAGCGTGAGACTGTTCGCAAAAGTAGCAGTTGTTATTGAGAGAGAGTCTCACGCTCTCTATCTGTCTCTCTCTCTCTCTCTCTCTAGAGAGCGTGAGGCTGTTCCAAAAAGTAGCAGTTGTTATTTTTGAGAGAGAGTCTCACGCTCTCTATCTGTCTCTCTCTCTCTCTCTATTTTTTTAGAGAGAGAGAGAGAGAGAGAGCGTGAGGCTGTTCCTAAAAGTAACAGTTAAGTAAGAAAGAAAGAGACAGAGAGAGATAGAGAGGAGAGGGGAAAAGAGAGAGGGCCTGAGAGAAGATACAATACTGATCAATATAATTTTAAACTCTTCATGTCAAGGAGTCAAGCGTTATCCATCCTATATATCCTCATAATCTGCCTTTTAACTCTATATAACAACCTCAATCAATAAACACGAGAAGCTCTGAGAACTTGTATTTGGAAAACATTTAATAAAAGAAAAATCTCTGAAACCACTCGTTTCTTCTGAAGGATCGTCATTTTCAAATCCCCTCCGAGGTGTTATGGAAAAGAACAATAGCCCAAGTTAATTTTCACCTGTCAAAATTTCCATCAATGAAGAAGGATCCGTAAACACTTCTTGATGATGACCCCGTCTAGACATTACCTTCGAGCGAGATTTACCGATTACAACTGTGTTTAAATTCCCCATCATTCCTTGTTCCTTATTTGTTTAGTCAATAATGTTTTCTTTACGTTTTATAATATTTTGGCTTTAGTCTATTTTAGATTTCAAATGTCGTAATTACTCTATTTAAATCCCGTGTCTGAAAAGGTGAAGTTTTTAGGAGAACTGTGAAAGAAAATGACAGTAGTACTCACAGGTCATACTAAAGGGTATAGAGACAGAAGGAAATAAACTCACCTAAGTTCTTTTCCTTTCTGTCCTTTCAGGGCTTAGGCGATCATGGCTCTCCACCTCTTCCTATCCCTTGCAGCTCTTATCAAGTTCCTTCACCTCCCCCAAACCACGTTCTGTCATCCACTTGCTTAAGGCCGCTAGTTATGTCATGCGTTGTTTTCCCTTGTCTATCTTTCTCTCTATTCGACTCGTGAGTATCAGATTCTCCAGGCCCTCCTTCCTCATTATGTGTCTCAAAATCTTCAGCTGCCTCTTCCTGATGTTAAGTATAAACCTCCCCCTTTTTTGAATCATGTCTAAGATCACATCGTTATAAATCGATGTTAAGGTGACAAAAAATAGTCTATCTTTAACAAAAGGTCTACGACAACATCATATTGAAGTACCGGTTGCTGGACGTTCAACGAAGTTAAGCAATGTCAAGCCTGTTACTACTTAGATGGTTGACCGCTCGAGAATACCAGTGCTGTAATCTTGAATTTGCGGACGATATGACTAAAGGTCACATCACATTAAAACCCCCAGTTCACGTACGATCAGCTAAGTTAAGGAACGTCGTGCCTGGCCAGTACCTAGATGGGTGACCGTATTTTAATAGCAGATGCTGTAAATTTGGATGTGCAGATGCTGTATCGTATAGCTACATCACGTTGAAACAGCGGTTCCCGTACGATCACCGAAGTTAAGCAACGTAGAGTCTGGTCAGTACCTGGATGGGTAAAAATACGGGAATAGCAGGTTCTGTGATTTTTAATGTACGGATGGTATGGCTAAGGCTATATCATTTTGAAACGTTTTTCCCCTAGATTCACCGAAGTTGAGGAACGTCGAATATAGTCATTTCCTAGATGGGTGACCGCTTCAGAATAGGAGAAGCTGTAAGCCTGGATGTGCGGGCGGTGTAATGAATGATGGCTTGGAATTATTAATCGGAGAGTCGAATTTTAATTCCACTTGTGCTCGTTATATTCACTTACTCGAAAATACCCTTAGGTCAGTTATGAATACACTGCATCTCCCCATCTATGGGTTAAATAGTAAGGCGTCTATCACTAATACCATTATTACCTAAAAAATAAATAAATAAAATTCGTATAAAATGTTTAGATTTCGGGATTAAATAACACAAAGAGGTTGATATGCACTTAAACAAAACTGACGAAGCAACTTTATCATGAACAATGATTGAGATATAAAATTTAATGTGAGATGTGGTGAGGCTGTGACTGCTGTGTAATGAAGGGACATTTTTTTTTATTTGGTAGAAATGTCTTATTCAAAAAATTATTTGGGCTTCGATGTTGCCATTTAAATATTTCTTAGTTGGAAAGCGTTATATAATATTAAGAAATTTAAAAAAATAATAATTGGATGTAAGGGTTGTGTAATGGATAATGGCTCGAAGTTGTTAATCCAAAAGCCAAGTTGCAATTACGAGCTACTATCCCTAGGAAAGGTATGACTCTACCTCTTGTCCCCCAGCTATGGGTTAATTAGTAAAACTTGTATCTCAAAAATTATTATCACCAAAAAGAATAAAATAAATATGCGTACAAAATATTTAGATTTCGGTATAAAATAACCCAAAGACGTTGATATACTGCTAAACAGAAACGAGTAAGCAACTTTAACAAGAAGAGTCATTAGGATGTAAACTTTAACGACATTAAAGTGGGCTGTTTTGAGGCTATGACTGCTGGGCATTGAAGGAACTTTTTTTTTTTATTTGGTAGAAATGTCTTGCTCCACTTATTCAAAAAAAATATTTTCGTTTTCTTAGTAGAGAAGCGTTATATAATATTAAGAAAAATTAAAAAAAAAAAAAAAACATTGATTAATGTTCTGTAAAACGCTTGGTCGATTCAACTCAAAATCATCATCGCCGATTCCGTCTGGAATGACCAATTGCTGCAGACGTTTCTGTAAAGAAAAGCAGACACGGATCAAAGCAATACTTAAGAGTCAAGTCTCGATTCCAATTAATGGAAAATTTGATCTCTGTTCAATTTATAGCGAAACAAAATTATTCATAGTTGTGTTTGTATAACGCTGGAAAACTTCATCAACTTTTTTTTTTATTGCAGGTGAACGAGCAATGTATCAATGGTCGGTAATTTAAAATAGCGAAAAACGATGGTAGATAATTGTGTGGGCAATTGAAGCGGAGGGGAAAGTGACTTGTTGAGGTGAACTGATAAATGGCGGAAGGGTTACGAGAAAAATATATAAAACCGGGGAAATAAACCGGCATTGTTATGGGGGAGACAATCATTAATTTCTTGCTTGAGTAATTGATCGATGTCAAATGTTTGCTTTTCAAGTTTGGCAGATCCTCCCACTATCCTTGTGGCAAACTAAGCTAAGCTTAATAAAAAAAAAAAAAAAACAACTTCAATCCGTTTTGGATATTTCATGTTTTCTACTTCATTGTTTTTCGAAATTAAACTTAGTAAATATTATATATTTTTTTTTATACACAATATATATATATATATATATATATATATATATATATATATATATATATATATAGTTAAGTTTGAAGAATTTGGTAAACCGAATTGGTAAATCCAAGGAGGATGAAATCCTGAGAGCTCAATGTGAAGAACAGAGCTAATATTTAATGAACAACAGTGTTATTTGATGATCCAAAATCCCTTAAAAGATTTTGGTGAAATAAATTTGTCATGGTACCTTTTTTTCTCTGTTCATTAAATATATATATTTATTTTATTTTATATACAATATATATATATATATATATATATATATATATATATATATATATATATATATATATATATTGTATAAAAAGTATTAAAAATTAAAATCTTCAGACACACTGGGTTTTTATATTAATATTAAAAAGGTTTTTTCTATTAACTAGTTTCCACTCAAAATGGTTTTCATCAGCAAAAAAATAAATTGCTTGCTGGTAACAGTGAACTACAGAAATGAATAAAATTGATGGAGAAAAAAATGAATTTTGCCTTTAGTTTTCATTTTTTTTTTTTGTATTTTTTATATTTTTTTAACGCGAATTTTGTCATCTTTGTGTTTGTCAAACAGTCTCTTTTAAGTTGTTATTTGAGATAAGAGCTAGATGGATTCATGCTGCCTGAATTCCCTTTGGTCATTTTGACAGTTTTAATGGTCCCTGGAGAAATCATGTATCTCTGTTAATGTGTGTGTGTTATTTGGTTCTTAGGGAACTGAGTGATTTTGATGTGTGTAATGTATATTCCTGTGGGTGTGTGTATATGTGTGAGGCCTCAACACCTTAAAATATTTCTAATGTTATCTACTATATATATATATATATATATATATATATATATATATATATATATATATGTGTGTGTGTGTGTGTGTGTAAGCAAATATATGGATATAGATCCGACAGTATGAAGAAAAATATACTGAAAAAACAAACAAAAATCCTAATATGCGATTATGCTGTTTTAATGTTTAATGTCGACCTCAGACGTTTCGGTCTAATAGACCATCTTCAGGAAATATTCATAAAACATAATTAACATAGACCATATACAATTCAACATGAAAAAGACGATGGACATAAAAGCAATACCAATCCAAATAAATAACTGAAATCTTTTATAAGATCAGCGTTCCGTTTAAATATGATCACGTCTTCATTTTAGGAATACGTTTTTTTTTCATCGCCCACGTTACGACAATGTGATCATATTTAAACGGAACGCTGATCTCAATTTAATATTGTTTTTTAATTAAAGGCATGGGCTATATATATCCCTGACAATGAGTTTAGTGGAATCTTTTCCAAACAATACGAGGGCTCCAACTACAACAGGAAGTGGCAATATGAAGACTTATGAAGGTGGATTCAACTGGGAAGAGAAGTAAACGAAGACGATAAAGATCGAATAATTATGAGGGAGAATAGAAGTGAAAATAAGATAAATTCAGATATAATTGGAAACAAGTAGGATGAGTCTTTTCAATTTAATAACATAATAAAAACAAATGACATTAAAGTTAACCAACCAATATCTGGCCCAGTCCGCAACTGATTGCAGGTGTCTTTAAAGGACCTACAGTTTTTTGTTGACTGGGGTAAAATAATTATTTTTAAATTTCATGCCTCAAAAACAATGAACTGCTTAAGATTTCTACTCACCACAGTGAACCAAATGTCCAGGTTAGATTGGTGACGCTCAACTCAAAAGAATTCAAACAAACTTTTTGTCGGTCTCACATTGTCTGCTGACCTGAAATGAAACGAATACATTGATGAAATAAATTTCCAAA
The DNA here is from genome assembly GCA_903632075.3 of Acanthosepion pharaonis. Lineage (NCBI taxonomy): Eukaryota > Metazoa > Mollusca > Cephalopoda > Sepiida > Sepiidae > Acanthosepion > Acanthosepion pharaonis. The sequence continues at coordinate 346,083 of CAHIKZ030002084.1, read as the reverse complement.
ACCGCTAGAAAAGTTGCCTCCCAAAACGCGCCAAAAAATTTTTCACCGTAGTCGATCCTTCAAATCTAAAAAAAACCAATTTTCCCCTGTGGAGGATTTATTTATCTGGATATATAGTCTGGATCCATCTAATTGTCTCACGGTCCTTGATAAAATCCAAAGACGGATATACAAAAATTTGTTTTGGGTTCTGATCTGGAATCTAGTTGCAATTGCAATTCTTAATAATAAAATAATATTGCGATCTGTCTGTTTTTTACAAATATTTTTGGTAACTGTATCATGAGTTGTTTTTTTATTGTTCCGAGACTTATATGAATTTAATAAAATCAACTAAACTGGCATCTCGCTCTCAACCTTTTTAACGAAACTTTAAATGTAAATACAAATAATCAACAGCTTCATGTCTCGCATATGATCGCCTGTTGAACTCCCTCCACATTTTTTTTCATGATAACTATAATCTCAACTATTTAAATGTAACGTCAATCGACGTCTCCAGATTTTTGATCTATCCCCTAACCTTCTCTTCATCCTTTTCTCTATCATTCATCTTTGTTCTCGCTCCAACTCTCTGTAATCACTTGCGTGCTAGTGGCTTCCCGCCTTGCTTGGGATAGAATACTAAAAAAAAATAATAGAATATTAAAATGGTTAATAGAAATAGGATATAAATATAAAATAAAAATATAAATGTATTATTTAAATATGTTTAATATATCAGGTCATCCCATAAGTTCTGTCCGAATTTTGAATAAAGAAAACAAGTGACCAAATGTTACATTTAATTACAGATTCAATCAACAATGTATTTTCCCTGATTATCTATTAACAAGCTTACTAATTCCATTACTGTAAAATTCTTTTGGCTTTGATTCGAAGAACTCACAAATGTCAGTTTTAACCTCTTCCTGTGTTACAAAAGCTGTTTCTTCCAAATGATTCTGTAATCTACGAAACAAATGGTAGTCTGAAGGAGTAAGATCGGGAGAATTAGGCGGATGAGGAATTTTCTCCCAACCAAGTTCTTCGATCTTTTGTGACGTGATTCTTGCTGTGTGGGGTCGCACATTGTCCTGATGAAACATCACCTCTTTTCGATTCACTAGAGCAGGTCTTTTTTTCCATCAAAGCTTGGTTCAAACGCTCTAATTGCTGACAGTATATTTGAGCATTAATTGTTGCATTAGGTGGTAAGAATTCAAAGTGGATTATTCCTTGGCGATCCCACCAGATTGAAAGAAGAACCTTTTTGCCCATGAAGTTCCCTTCTCGGCTGTGGCTGGGGTCCTTCCCTTTACCAAACCACTGTCTACGACGCTTAACATTCCGATAAAAGATCCATTTTTCGTCACCAGTCACAAGTCTATCCAAAAAAGGTGAAACAAGTTGGCGAGAATGGAGAGAAGAGCAGATGTCAACTCGGGATTTCAGGGTTTGTTTTCAGAAAATACATGATGCACCCATTTCCCAAGTTTAGGAACTTTTGCAAGTTGTTGAAGATGACGATGAACAGTTGTATGGTTTGAACTGAGAACCACTGCCAATTCCTCAACTGATAAAGCAGGATTTTCTTAATGGGCTGCTTCAAGAAGCTTTTCATCAAACTCAACTGGACGTCTGGTTCGATCTTCATCTCCAAGGGAGAAATCTCCACCTCTGAATTTTGCAAACCATCTTCTGCAAGTTCTTTCATTCACATATTCCTCTTCATAAACTGAGTGAATGTTTCTAGCCGCTTCGGCTGCTGAGTTTCCTTTTTTGAACTCATAGAGCATTATGTGGCTCAAATGATTCTTGGGTACTTCCATGTTAGCAGGGTTTTAATCAAACAAAATTTAATTTTATTGTTCTCTGAAATAAAATTTGATCAGTTTAAATGCATCTAAACATAAAAATAATATTCAGCTCCATTAGACATAATACTCTTAAAATTTCGTTCATTTTAACAAAAAGTTAAAATTCGGACAGAATTTATGGGATGAACTGATAATATAAATATATAATATATTAATATTTATTATAATAATTGATAGAAATTATTATTAATATAAATTAATAATGTATTAATTAAATGTTTTTACTATACAATTAAATATGTAATATTGAATGGATTAATATTAATTTAATAGATTTATCTCAATAATAAAGTATAAGAATATATAATTACATTCGACTAAAATAACTAATAGGTTATTAAATTATTATTTACTATTTAATAAGAAAATCAATTTTTCTTAATAGTTTTTATATTAATTTGATATAACTATATAATAATTTAATGTGAGATATTAGTATTAATTGCCTTAATAAAATTTCTTTATAAAATATTAAAATTATATAAGAGTATTTTTTAAAATTATATTTTTCTTTTATCTATAGACTTTAAAACTTTTCTTTTTCTTAACATTCGTGTATGTATTTTTTTAATGCAAGTTTTTTTTTTCCCCATTTGAACAAGAGTTGGTATGTTTAATAAAGGTCTTTGGTAATTTTTAATCGTTTTTAATTTCGAGAATTGTCTATGTCATGACATCCTGTTCATCCTTTTCTAACTATCTTAGTTTCTTTTGTCTTCCTTTCTCTATTTTAATGCCATTTCCCTTATTTGTTGTTTGTTTCTCTTCTTTCTTCTTCTTTTGCTTTTTTTCTTCTTTTTTTCCTTCATTCTTATTAAAATAAAACAAACGAATTAAAAAAGCCGCAGGGAGAAGAAAGTATCCTTTATGATGGTGAAATTTTATTTCTGAATGCAGTAATAGAGTTTTTATTTTTAATAATAATTCATATATATATATATATATATATATATATATATATATGTATATATAGATAGATATATTTATTTATAAGATGAGAAATGCAAAGTAATTAAGCTTTTAGGAGAAAATGGTTAAATGTAAAATCTAACAAGAAAGACGGCAAAATAACGATGCAAACACCTGTCTAATTAATACATCAACGCTCAATGCATATAGAATTAAAAAAAGTCGTAACGAGAAACGGAAGAAAGACGGATCTGGAACAATATAACTTTCAGTGCCACTGACCTAAAAATTGTTACTCTAAGTGCTACGCCAATTGAAATTTTCAAGCAATTATTTATAAATGGGAAAACTCAACCAATACCCATATTAAATTAACTCACGAGAAAAAAAAAAAAAAAAAAAAAACATGAGAAAATAGTCGCCCACACAAAGGAAATATCAGGTCATCACATATGTTCTTTTTAAAATATTATATATGTTATTTCAATCAAATTTTACAGTATTCTAACATGCCAAATGATACAGATTGATAATCATATGAATTTAGAAACATCTAACCTAATATAATTTTTTTTTACAGAATACTATAACTGAATTAATTACTCAAATTATCGCTCAAATATGGAGGTGTAGAAGAAGCATTTAAGACACATGAAGTTTTATGAATTTAAAAAAAAAAGTTAACTCTGCAGCCAAATCAACTCGAAATATTTACTCAGCTTAAGGAGAACAATGCCTAAAAAGAACTTGCAGAAAATGGTTTGCCAAATTTAGAAGTGGAAATTTCAGCATTGAAGATGAAGAACGAACAAGACATGCAGTTGAGTTTGATGATGAGATTCTTGTGGCATCACTTGAAGAATATCCAGCGGTAAGGTTAAAGAATTGGTAATGAAACTACGTTCAAACAATACGAGATTCCGAAACATGGAAAATAGGTGTCTCATGAATTACCTGAATTCAACCTCAATTCCCGAGCTGGCATCTGCTCTTCTCTCCATTCTCGTGAACTCATCACGACCTTTTTGGATAGATTTGTAACTAGTGATGAACAATGGATTTTTATCAAAATGTTAAAAGTCGTAGACAGTGGCTTAGTAAAGGAAAAAAGGCCCAAGCACAACAGAAAAGGGAACTTCACACGCAGACAGTTATCTCAATTTGGTGGGATTGCAAAGGAATAATTCACTTTGAGTTGATACCAACAAATGCAAAAAATCAATGCTCAAGTCTACTGTCAACAATTAGAGTATTTGAACGCGGTTTTGAAGAAAAAAATGACCTATTGTAGTGTTATAATGGAATGTCCCACACTGCCTATCGCTATTGTGGACGGCACTTAGTTGGAGATTAGTCTCCAGCTGTGCTGGTCGAACTCTCTGCCTTCGGCAAAGCCACGACCTGGATGGTAGACAGCTACCCGACACCGTGAATATAAAATTTTATACAATGCATGCCAGAGCCTACGGGCTCGGTTTTTGCCCCGCATTTCTTCGAAATTGTGCCACATCCTGCTCGCGCGGAGGCAAAAAACAAATAACTTAGTAATTCGGCAATTATTTGGAAAAATCGTCTGCAGCTGTGCTGCTTGAACTCTCTGCATTCGGGCAGAGGATCCCCAACGAGACTATGCCGAACGCTAGAAGACAGCTTTTTAATGCCGTGTATACAGGGTCTTCTAAAATAATTTTGCCAGATCCTACGGGCTTCGGTTTGCCCCTTAAAATCACGGCCTTGTGCCATCAATGCCTCGCCGGGGAGGTCTCAAATAATCTTGCTTCGGCAATTATTGGAGATTCGTTTCCAGCTGCGCTGGTCAAACTCTCAGCCTCGGTCAGAGACGATCCCAAAGACGAAGCTATGTCGAATAAATCTCTTCTCAGGAAACAACTTTTACAAAATTATAGGCGGAATTTTGGTCAAGCCTACGGGATCGGATACCCCACATTAAAATCGGCCTTGTGCCACATCTAACCGCGTGGATCAGTTGGTAAATATTCTTGCTTCGGGAATTAGATGGAGATTCGTCTCTAGCTGCGCTGGTCAAACTCTCTGCCTCCCGTCAGAGAGGATCCCCAGACAGGGCTATGTCGAAGGGCAGAGTCTCTTCTCGGTAAACAGCTACACGACCCCATTTTATACGGGGAATTTTCGGCCGATCCAACGGACTCTTATACCCCACATTAAATTCGGCCTTGTGCCACATCTGACCGCGTGGGGCGGTTAGTAGATATCCTACTTTCGGGAATTACTATCCTGCCACTCGATTCCCTGTTTTTTAGTAGTGTATTCTCTTTTACAATAACCTTCTCTTCCTTCATCTTGCTGTTCCTTCACTCGAGTACCACCTTTGTTTGTAACCTTTTTTAAGGATACAACATTTAGTGAATCGAAAAGTGTTTCATAAGGATAATGCAGAACTCCACACATTCCATAAGATCGAAGAAGTTGGTAAGGAAAGAACTCATCCAATTTATTCTCCCGATATGGATCCTTCAGACTACCATTTGCCCCGGAGTTTACAGAATTCTTTCGATGGATTAACTCTTAAAATAATGAGGAGGTCGAAACTCACATTTTAGAGTTCTTCCTTTCGAAACCGTAAAAGTTCTTTAAAAACAAATTAGTGGGATTGAAAAAAAATAAACCGATGGAAGGGAGTCGTAACTAATTATAGGAACTACATTGATGAATAAATTTCAATAAAATATAAGATTTGATCATTTGTTCTAAATTATTCAAAATCCGGACAGAACTTATGGAATGACGGGATAGAAAATAAAGAAAAAAAAAACGTGATATCCGAACCACTTATGAAACTCAGATCAACGGTTACGAGTCGATTTTTTTTTTTAGCGGCATATTAACTCTTAATGGGTCATTTAATGCAGAAGTTTAATATTCTTGGGAGATTAAGTCATTTTCTTTACAAACATGTATTGCATGTAATGTTTGCATTCGTTGTTTTTTTTGTTAGTTTTTTTTTGTTTTTTTACAAAAATGTATTACTGTTAATTTTCTTTTCAAGAATATATTGACTGTATTTTTTTACTATTAAAAGGCATTACTGGTATTTTCACTATAAAAATGTATTTTTATACGTCCATAGTGTTTTGATCCGCGCTTGTATATGCAGGGGTTAACTATTTGACCATAGCCAGGGCCCTAACAGGTGCAACCTTTCCAGATCAGGTTGGACCTGGGAACAAAAGCAATTAAGACGTGATTTCACGCTCCTCAAAACCCCCAACTTTAAATCAGAAGCCTTGCTGTCGGATTTAGTTTATCGTAAAGGTCGGCTCCTATAGACAGCTTTGAGTATACTGTCTAGATTAAGCGAGTAAATTCTCGATGAAACAATTTTTATGTTGTATTTCTCCACCCGACGCCAGGTTAAGGCCGTTGTTGAGTACAACGGAAAGTATGCTAAATACTGATTATGTTTTTAATATACCCAAATATAACGGGATAAAGGCTAGTAGGAAAAGTTATAAATCTAACATATTTCGATTTTATTAGCGTTTTATTAGAGAATAAGATATGGAAAAGAATTCTGTTATGTTTATTTTGTTTTGTTTGATTTTCATTAGGTAAGAAAGCTTCCAATTTCAAGCAAGGTTCGTGTGTATAAGTTTTATGAGTAAGTGCATCTTAATTCTTGTTTGTCTATGAGGGATTCGGATTATATATATATATATATATATATATATATATATATATATATATATAATGTGTGTGTATGTTTCTAGTATCTGTTATTTATGTATGGAGGTTGACCACGTGTAGATTTGTACCCGTCGTGGTACTTAAATATACGTTCAATTCTTAATAAAGATTGGTGATGTAATATAGTGTTTCTGACGTGTGTTTATAGTTAGTAAATTTTTTAACAAATTCTGTTGAAGCTTTAATAAAAGCGAAAGATGTTACGTATATAAGCATTTTCTATTTGAACATTATCCTATGATTCTGTCGAAGTTCGATTGGTATTTGATTCCAATTCTTGCGTAAACATACAAATAATTTATATATGTTTTATGCACACACACGCAAATAAATAAACACACACACACACATATATATAGAGAGATTGGATTTAAATATGTATCAATATGGTGATTTCATTTTGTCATTCAATGATAATGTTATTAAGCTTATCAGACAATATGAAAGGAACTTACTTAAAATAAATAGACAAAACTTCTCTATATTATTTAATGAAACATGCATTAATGAAAAATTGCTGCCTAAATATACACAATACATACATATATATATATATATATATATATATATATATATATATATATATATATATATTAAACCTAAACAGCCAGACGAACCTACCAAGGTTTCACCCTGACGATCCGCGTAGGTGAAACCTTGGTAGGTTTATCTGGCTCTTTAGGTTTAATTAGGTTTGCTCTACTTAGCGTATTGACCACATTACTTACTTATTTTACTTACTCGTATCGGTTTTTTCTTTATTTATTTTTTTGATTCTGAACTTGAATGCTAAACGATTGTGTTTGGCTGACGTACATGTTCTCTGCTCTTTCTTCTTTTTTTGTGCCTTTTTTCCCCCTTGGGTCTTGGTCTGTTTACTTACATATCAAAGTACCCAAGGTTTTCCGGACGAGTATAATTTCTTATATTTATAAGATTATTACTATTATATATATATATATATATATATATATATATTTGGGTAGCAATCCTTTTTTTCATGCACGTTTCATTAATATGACAGTGAAAGAGTTTTGGTTTAGTTTTTTTATTCAATTTCTCATGTGATCTTATTTTATTTCTTAGGGTAAACTATATAAAAACTATCCAATTGTTCTTTCCGAATTTAGTTACACATTTAGCCATTTTCAAGGTTGAAATATATTAACTGATAACAAGAAATAACTTGTTGTATCTATGTATTTATATTATGTTTCATTTTCAAAACACGGTCAAGATATTGTGTCCATGTTCATAGTTGATAGTATTGAGTGTTGTGTTTTTCTTTTGTTTTTATTAATAAGGATTTCATTATTTTAAACCTTTTTTTCACATGTACACGGTGCTATTGCATTTGTGTTATCAACAATTATTTTACGAATATGCTGTTGTAGGTCACCCTGTATATATATAAATGATTTAATTTTGCTATGATCAGCAAGATGTAGTGTGAGTCTTCGTGTCAAACCTGTTGTAGTATGGCATATATATTTGTTTACGAATTTTGATTGATCAGGTATACAATACCTTAAGAGATATCTAAATTAGTAAATAATATTTCTTCTAGTTAATTTTGTTCTAAGATCTGAATTATTATTTTTAACTATAAGGATGGCTATTATAATTTTTTTGTTATAAATATTTAGTCTAATTCTTTGCTATTGTCTAAAGGTGTTGTATCATTTTATAATGTTCTTAATTCCAGTTTCATCTTGTTTGCAATTTTCATTCATCTGATTTTTACAAAAATATTAATGCTATTCTTTATGTTTCTATTCTTGTCGTTCTTATTAGCTATATATATATATATATATATATATATATATATTCATACATGTTTCATTAAATAATATAGGCAAGTGTTGTTATAAACCAACGTTTATACCAACGGCTTCCCATACTTTATACGTCTCGAATTCACTCTCGCGTGGTATGTGTGACGTCATGAGCTGTGGTGCGATTTTTTTTTCTAGCGCCTTATATGCACGTTGCTTGGAAATCATCCATGTAAACAATCACAGACTATCATCACTGTCTTGTCCGTATATTGCTTAATATATTGTACAGTAATTGTCATCTTTGATAATGGCTTATGTAAGCCGAAAGCTTAGATTGGATTAAAAATATGTATTAATATAGTGATTTTCTTTCTTCGTTTAATGATAATGTTATTAAGCTTATCAGACATTATGAAAAGAATTTACATAAAATAGACAACACTTGTCTATATTATTCAATGAAACATTTATGAATGAAAAAAAATGCTGCCTAAATACACACAATATATATATATATATATATATATATATATATATATATATATATATATATATATGTGTGTGTGTGTGTGTGTGTCTGTGTGTGTATGTATATTTTAGGTTATTAAACCGAAAACATGTCAAAATCGCTATAGAATTACAGACATGTTTCGATCCGTATCAATAAATCTCATCAGACGATTGTAATTTTTCTAGCAATATTGATACCTCTATTAAATTAAATGTTACGAAAATTGTAATTGTACTCAATTCATTCCCATCTTACAAGGATATTCATATATATATACTGGAAACATTTTTTTGAAAAAACGAGCTGTACTTTTTTCAAATAAGTACATCTCATCTTAAATGTTGCATTGATTAGAAACTTACATGATATTTCTTAAGTCGCCTTCCCTTTACAGCTGTCATAATTGCTCTATTAATTAAAAGAGGTAGACATATCAGTAAGATTTATTAACATATGACGTATTGTTTAGTATAATCGCTTGTTTAATGTAAAATATAGACTGGGCTTTCTAAGGTAATCTCAAGAAGTTCTTCGAAAGAAATTCCTAAAACATGGTTGAATAAATAATATGTTCTCTACTGAATTGGGATCTCAACTCTTATCCTCAATTCTATTTCGGTATACGTGATGTAATTTAGAATGTATAATCGGAAATATAAAAAATCTCCAAGAATGGTAAGAAGGTCATCGGCATAAATCTGGATTTCTTGTACTCGGACCAAGAACCCACAAAATCTTGTAATATTGCGAGGAATTGATTGATGGTAATGCTATTTTTTCAGACTCGGAGCTAAAAGAAAAGACTAAAAATAAAGTAAGGTAGACAGGCTGCTTAGAAATGGACAGGAGAAATGTGTGAATGACAGTCGATAGCCCAAAATCGAAAGCAGAGAAAAGGTGTGGGGCAGGAAAAAGGGGAGAGCGAAAAGTAATTTGGATGAAAAGCAAAAAAAAAAAAAAAATGAAAAGGCCTAGAAGCATATTCATAGAGAGATATATTTTACGAGAAAAAAAAAGATGAAAAACAATTGGAGAAAGAAAGGAAGAAAACGATGCGAAATGAAAATAGAAGCAATAGTACCAAGAGGAAGAGAGAAATAAAAGAAAGCGTTATTAAGGCCAATGTAACTCCAAAGCTTATTGCATTCAAATATCTTAAGACTAACTCTGTCCTACATTGACATTATTATTATTATTATTATTATTATTTTCTTTGAGTTCTGGCGTTTGTAAATTTCTTTCCGGGTCCCACCCAGGGACCTAAGGTTAGAAATGGTATCATGACACTTTCCATTTCAGAAAAAAAATGCATAGGTAAAGCCCTTCGTAAAGTGTGGGCTGTACTTGTCAGAACCATTTTTTGTATATCTTTGAGGCATGGAATTCCAGGAATCCCTTCAATTAGTCTACTGGAATCTTTTCCAAGCAATCCTAGGGCTCCAACTACAACAGGGACTATTGATGTTCCCATATGCCACATTTTCGAGATTATTATTATTATTATTATTATTATTATTATTATTATTATATTTCCTTTTGATTTCTGGTGTTTACACATTTCTTTACGGGTCCCGCCCAGAGTCCTAAGGTTAGAAATGGCATCATGGCACTTTACACTGACAAAAAAATAAATAAATTAAAATAAAATAAAAATATTACATAGATGAAGCAATTCGTAAAGTGTGGGCTGTACTTGTCAGAACAATTTTTTTGTATCTCTTTCAGGCATGGACTTCCAGGGATCCCTTAAGTTATTCTACTGCAATCTTTTTCAACCAATACTAGGGCTCCAACTACAACAGGGATTTTTGATGTTCCCATGTGCCACATTTTCGAGATTTCTATTTCAAGTTCCTTGTATTTTGACAACTTTTTGAATATCTTCAAAGATACATTGCAGTCAGCAGTGTCTGCCATATCAATAAGAAGGGACTTTTTTTCATTTGTGGTCTTTAATAACAATATCTGGACAGTTGGCTTTGATTGTTCTGTCAGTGTGTATTGTGTAGTCCCATAGAATTGTGACAGGTCCTATCTCCGTAACCGGGTCTGGTTGGTGTTCATACCATTTATTATTATTATTATTATTATTATTATTATTATTATTATTATTATTATTATTATTATTTTCCATCTGTTATGTTTCCTGCTTCGTATCTTGTAGAGGCGGGTCCAAACTGTGTTAATAAAATTATCCACATTATTTACATTATTCGGACTATTGTCCTCACCTTTGTCACCATATTTATTACAACGTTTCGCCGTTGTAGGCTTCGGCCTTCTTCAGGTTGTTGGAATGTTAAACTGAAACCTGCATTTTGCTCACTGGGGTAGTCTCTTCTCGTTCCACGTGCTATGTTTAATGGATGTCAGTTATCAGTTATCTTCTGTTGATTTCCCTCTGAAAGTTCTCCATTGCCTTAGCCGGGTATTGAACTCACACTCTTTGAGTCCTGTCACTGGATCTAACTAACGCCTTTATCTAATGTGCACAGTGGATGAAGGCGTTAGTCAGATCAACTGACAGGACCCAAAAGAGTGTGAGTTCAATACCTGGTTAAACAGTGGAAAACAATTAACTAGGGGTTGACTTAACAGGAAATAACTGACATCCATTAGACATGGCACGTGGAAATAGAACAGTCTATCCCAGTGAGCAATAAAAAAACGGTTTAGTTCTACATTTCAACCGCCTGAAGAAGGCCGGAGAGTACAACGGCCGAAACGTTGTAATTAATATGGCAACAAAGATGAGTTCAATAATCCGAATAATGTAAATAGTATAAATAATGACGCAAAATATTGTTTTTTTTTTTAATCGTTTTTTTTTAGGTAACAATTTCGAACAGCTAACAAATCTTATTCATTCAGGAATCTTTGTAATATTTTAATTATTTTACAGTTTTTAGTTATCAAATACAGTAAAAAATATGGATATTTTGTTTGTGGTGATATTTTGAAACAGTTTGTAAACAAAAACATGCAAACGTTTGGTGTATCTGTTCATTTTTTTTCCAGTGATCTTGAAAACTAAATACTCAAAAACTGGTAAAAGCTATGAATGGAATTTTTGGTGTCATGACTTATCTTATTACATCACAGTGTTCACCCTGAGTCCAATGTTGATTTTCTAAAATATATATAGCAGCTACTATTCATAAGGGTATTGTGGACAACTTGCATAAGTGCGAAAATACAATTGGTTCGGAGATAGCTGAAGAGTAGGGCAGGTCGTATTTGAAACCGGGTTATTGCACTCAATTCCAAAGTTAGGGTTTCAAATAATAATTAATGATACAAAATATTTCTTTCTGATTTGTTACCGTATGTTGAAGAAATTAATGCAAATATTAAGTTTACGTTAAAAATAAATCGTAGCGATGGAATTCCATTCCGGTGATCAGTTTTATAAAATTTATAATTTACTGAAGATTTACATATTTATATGGACAAAATGCATGGCATAAATACATTATTACTAAATCATTGTGCCATCAAATAAGACCTACTGAACAATTTTACTATATTATCATTTAATATATTATACAATGTAGTAGTTTTAGTGTGATTTTCCATAAATAATGTCAATTTAAAACATTATCTCTTATAATTTGTGCCCAGTAGTGTTTTGGTGTTATATACACTTTTATCTATGTGTTCTTTTTATTAATTATGATCTAAAATGATCTAACAAATTTTATTCATTGAGTAGACGTTTTTGTAATATTTTAACATTTTTTTTTTACATTTTTTTACTTATCAAATACAGTATGAAAATGTATATTTTACTTAAGATGATTCATAATTATAATTCTTGCTTAAATATATTTTCCATTAAATTAATCTAACACAAAATATATCAACTTTATTTGGAGTTATTCTTGAAATAGTAAAATTTTGAGGACAGTTTTTCAACAAAAAACCTGCAGATATCATGGATTTCTCTACATTTGTTCTGATGACATTTAAAAGTAAATGCTCAAAAATTGTAATAATGTATGAATCTAATTTTTGGGAGCCGTACTTATCAGCTTTCAGATACAGTGCAATCTTGATTTAAAAAAAAAAAATAAAAAAACAATTAACCAAACCTATTTTAGTGGCAGCTTCCTTAATAGCAATTCAACCACTGCACATATGAGATTCGACCACGACATTTCATAGTAGAATAGTTCCAAGGTAAGCAGCTATAGTTGCCTTAAGTATAAACACTGGATACCAGCTGAAGAACACTTTTTTTGTTATTTATTGTACTGGAATTCACTCTGTACAAGGCCCAGGAACCACTCGAGGTACAAGGCTAGGGAGTAAGAGTTACACCTTAGGCGGTTATGTGGGGAAGATAATTGCTAAGCCTAAACGTGAATAGGTTATGATTGTAGTAATCAGAAAAAACATCCTCTTGGAGTCGGTTCCACAGAGCAGTGGTTTGCAGGAAGAAGCTGCTCGAGTGGAACTTACTTCTCACCGATGGAATGCGAAGGGAATGAGGCTGGTTCGTTTCAATGGGCGTGTCATGGCGGTTTTTAGCAGTGGAGGTTAGAAGTAGTGTAACTATGGAATGTAGTCTGTCTGAGCACATTCCACGGATATAATGCTTCGTTTATATGATTTAGTCGCTGGGAAGAAATATCCGCAGAGATGTTTCTTCTATATTCTCCCAGCTTTTAATAGACATTTTTTTTATATTCGCCTAAAGTGAGGAAATCTGGAGATGGAGGTCCCGTTCTGGTGTTGGCACCGGTTTCTCATTTTATGATAACCACTGTTGTTTTCATTTTTTGTTGACATGCAACCTTTACTTTTCACCAAATGAAATATTTCGATGCAAAAGAAGAAATCTAGTTATTCTTGATCAAATACTGTTAAAGATTGTGGAACGTTGTGTTCACTTCTCGAACGAAATCTCATGACCATTCCATATTCTTTCTATACCATTGTCTTCTAATGGAAAGTTACAATAAACTGTCGGATAGAAGATATGATGAACGATTTCTAGACGCAGTCTCTTAACATTCAATTTTGGTTCTGCGTTTCTACATAGATCTTAATACTTAAATAGGTAATTATTTTCCGAATAAAGTTATACTTGATATGAGTTAATATTACTTATTGTGAGTCCACATCTCAACGTTCTGTGTAAGAGAAGAAATCACCTAAGAAAGATGACCTTGTTTTTACATTAAAGACTAAAGAATAAAGTATAAAAAATGTATAAAACCATGAAAATATACACAATTTACATAATTCAGACTATTGCCCTCATCTTTGTCGCGATATTTACATCAAAGATTCGGCCTTTGTACTCTCCGGCCTTCTTCAGGTGGTTCGTATATCGAACTGAATCCTTTATTTCGCTAACTGGGTTAGACTATTCTAGATCCATGCGCCATGTTTAATGGGTGTCAGTTAATGGATGTCAGTTATCTGTTATCACTGTGCCATATGTCCTTGAGGACACATGGCACAGTGATAACAGTGGATAAAGGCATGAGTTAGATCCAGTGACAGGACCGAAAGAGTGTGCGTCAATACCCGGTTAAGTCGGTGGAGAACTTGGAGAGGGGAATTAACAGGAGATAATCGATAACTGACATCCATTAAACATGGCAAATGGAACGAGAACAGTCTACCGCAGTGAGTGAAAAAAAAGGGTTTAGTTCGACATTCCAACCAACTGAAGAAGGCCGGAGCGTACAATGGCCGAAACGTTGTAATAAATATGGCGAAAAAGATGAGGACAATAGTCCTAATCATGTAAATAGTGTACATAATATCTCATCTCAAAAATGTAGACAAATATAATTGTCGTCTCTTGTCTTCACTTAGCCGGTGCTTCTACATCCGGGTAATATACATTTTTTTTTAATTTATTCTTCGCGGGTTGATACGGCGACAAAGATGAAGAAAATAGTCGGAATAATGTAAATAGCGTATATAATACCTCATCTCAGAAATATAGACAGATACAGGAAAAGAAACAAAAAATACAATGAAGTATAAATAGAAGAGTTGTACCCACAATTATTGTCACGATTTGCGTAGTTCCAAAGAGAATATAAAAAGTAAGTATCACTCCATAAATTGAACTTATGCCACAGTAGAAATGAGCTCAATGGGAAGGATAGAAAGGAAGAACTGATGGTGTACTAGTCAAAGGTAATTATATGTCGACTCCGACCCTGTTAGTCTTTGTTTTGTCTTATTCGCCGAACCCGCTAACCCCATGTGATGTCAGGTTTTTGCTTACAAACTTTGACACCTTTCGTTATAAGCCAAGCAACCTTTTACTCCATCTGTTATCTTTTACTTTCCCTGTTTTCGATCAATTTTAACTTTATCGTTTAATCTCATGTTTAATTTCTCTTACCACTGCTATCTTGATTTTTCCAAGCGTAGCTCAGATGTGGCACATGGCCAAAAGCAGGATGAACCCAGTGAGGATCGAACTGACTACTCAGTCATAATTGTTCTACGCCGAGGTGACACCTCTTATCACTACTATAATCCATAATATCCACTTTATAATATCATTTATTAAATGTTATTGCCTGTATCATTGTTGTTATTATGTTTCGCTCCTTGTGCACTCAAGCTAAAGACCCGTATCAATATAAAAAGCACGATTACTCTTGGGCAAGATAACCTGACGTTGCCAATCTCTCTTCAGGCTGCTTTTCAAGACAATGCTGTCCTTATTGCTGATTGTTTGCCGGACCAAGGAATCGACGGTTTCACTTTCAACATTAATAAACCTTATTTTAAGCGTAACTCACCCATCAATATATCATTATTAAAGCAATATAATTGTTTACGTTACTCGGACTATTGTCTTCATCTTTGTCACCGTATTTATTACAAAGTTTCGGCCGTTGTACGCTCCGGCCTTCTTCAGCTGGTTTAATGTCGAACTGGACCCTTTATTTCGCTCACTGGGGTAGACTGTTCTAGTTCCACAAGGATACATGGCACAGTGGATAAAAGCGTTAGTTAGATCCAGTGACAGGACCCAAAATGTGTGAGTTCAATAACCGGTTAAGGCAGTGGAAAACTTTCAGAGGGGAATTAACTGGAGAAAACTGTCAACTGACATCCATTAAACATGGCACGTGAAACTAGAACAGTCTACCCCAGTGAGCGAAATAAAGGGATCGGTTCAACATTCCAAACACCTGAAGAAGGCCGGTGCGTACAATGGCGGAAACGTTGTAATAAATATGGCGACAAAGATGAGGACAATAGTCCTAATCATGTAAATAGTGTACATAATATCTCATCTCAAAAATGTAGACAAATATATAGCCGGTTCTTCTACATCCGGGTAATATTCTTTTTTTTTTTATTTATTCTTCGCGGGTTGATTTTTCTCCTTTCGCTGATCTTATTTAGTACTGCTCAGTTATTGTCCAGTCCGCTCCACTGCGTTTACGAACAAACTGCCCGGCAAATGAATAACGGCTTTTCGATCTTCCTCAATGATTACATTTAGTGCGGTGCTAAAACTGCAAAGGAAAGAATACACACAGTTCTTAGTCATGTTCTCGTTTCTTCTTGCCTTGAGTCAACAGAGATATCTGCGTAAGGTGGAGCTGCTTTTCCTATACAAAGGCGGATCAAAAAGCATCGGGACTATTACTATGGTAACGGAGGTATAGTACGCCGAGTGAATCCACGTGGCACAGATTGACCTCGACCTCTGTCGCGCATACATACTAGGCTATAGCATTCTCGCTCACTGTATTTGTTCATAGCAGTGTTTGGAAAGAAACCTATGTAGAGTATATTCGTCTCGCCACACCACAGATGTTCCATCAATGTGAGTCAGGTTTTGGCCATGCACAGCATTCTCCAGGTTTGACAACTACCATATTCTCTAGTTTTTGAGCCTGCGATTTTTACCTCTTTCCGAAAATTAAATCCCACTTGAAAGGAACAATATTTAAAGACGTTGGGAAAATCCAAGAGAGTGCAACGAGACAGCTGCTCGCTAGGAGTTCCAGGAATGCTTCCTTCAATGGAAACGAGGCTGGATAACGTGTGTGGCTTTAGAAGTGAACTAATTCGAATGAGATTAAATGCTGAATTGATATCACTTGTTTTCTTTTTATAGCACCAATACGTTTTGATCAAACCTCGTATTTTAGATTTGTCTGTAACATTGAACATTCCAGTGACGTTTTTGCTTTTCTATATTTGTTTTCAAGTGATTGTCTTAATTTGCAGGTTTGGAAGCCTGTGACTCAGGAATGCGTTTTACATTTATTATACACTTTACGTTTTAAGCAAGAGGCTTTACATTGTGTCTCTATTTTTACTAAATGCTTTGCAGCTAGTCGTTTTATGTCGTTTTTATTGTCTTTCTTTAATGCTTCTATCGGACGTAAATAGATGAAAATTTAGATCCCCGTCCTCTTTTTTCTATCTTTTTATTTTTATTCTGAGCATTAAAATTGAGCATTACTTTCGTCTTCTGTTCGGTTTAAAGCTAAACAACCATCGCCCGTTCGTGTAATTTGGCTTTGTTTGTCGTCTTTCCAATGATATTAGCAAAATGTCGTCAGTTTAATAGTAACAGTTTCAAATATTCCGTTTTTAGTGCTATTACTTGCAATATCCTGTTGTCTGTAAATTGAGACGAAAGTATGGGACTAGGGAAAATTATAAAGCGATTATTGAGGATATAAACGATAAAAGTAATGTAATACTCCAACTACACAAAGACATAGAGAAAGTAATATATATATATATATATATATATATATATATATATATAAGTATAGGAGTTGTATACGGAATAAAGTCCAATAACCAAAAATATTATTCTTAAAAGAGTGCTCAATACAGAGTAGAGCAAATACTTTTTTATATATTATATATATTAAATTTATATATATATATATATATATATATATATATATATATATATATATATATATATATATATATATATATTTAAAGAAAAGAACAGTAAGATATATAATCCGGTGTTCTTAAAGATATTTTTTTCACAAAATAGTGCTCAATGTAAATTTACAGAGCATTAATATTATAAATTAATTGATTTAAAATATGTTCTTTTTTTCACTACACAGTTCTAACCATGTTTCGAAAATGGAAGCTAAAAAATTCGAATTTTTTAATTCAATTACAAAATTAAATTCGGGGCTTTTAGCTTCCATTTTTTGAAACATGGTTAGAACTGTATAAAAAAAAAACATATTTTAAATCAATTAATATATATATATATATATATATATATATATATATATATATATATATATATATATATATTAATTTTATTATAATCTCTTATAATAAAAACATGTAGAAATCGCTACACAAATCTTTCATGTTTCAATACTATGATTGTGCTTCTTCAGGCGATAATAATATATTTTTTTACACACCTCGATTTTTGGAACAGGTGTAGAGGCTTATCACTTGTTTCCTGTTTAGGATCGGGTTTGTTGGTTCCTTCTCTTAAAGTCTATTCAACTCTATGCTTCTAGCATCTGCGGCTAAACTCTGATATTTTATTTAATCAATAGGAGTAGTTAATGCAGTATGTTGCCCCGTTTACGGTCCTCCTCGTTTTTTTCAACAGGTGCAGAGGTTTATCCCTTTTTCCTGCTTAGGTTCACTTCCTGGGTCATTCTAAATTCTTCTCATTCTCTTTCACTTCTAGTAGCCCCGTTGCGTCTTAGTGATATTGTCACCTTGCTTGAGGTGATTTTATTATTATAATAATGGCTGGCTATGCGTTTCCCAGCACACTCGTCTGCTAAGGCCGTCTGTGAATCCCTATTACGGAGAGAATGTTGAACAGAGCTTACTTACTGTTTTGGGGCGAGAGCGTATAATCTGGCGTGATCTTTATTTTGAACAATATCAGCTTTCAGTTGTGATGACATGCGACTTCCTAACACTACATCCATCAATTGCATTCAAACGGCTCCGTTTGGTCAATTACACGCAAGAGGCTTTCATTAAAAGATTTGAACTAATTTCAATTTTTTTTTACTACGTGACAAAAACATCGAAAAACGAAACGAATAAATAATAAAAATAAATAAAAAAACTAGTAAAATAAATTAATCCCAATAAATAAGTAAACAAACCCATCCCGCCAAAATAACCGTCTGAATGGACTACCCACAATGAACGATTGACCCGTATATATAAATATTCGAGAAAAAACACAATGTGGCCTGACGACTGCGTTTACCATGTCTGTCGCCTCTGAGTATTAACACCAATGTTCACTTCATATTTAGAGACGCTCTATCTCTGATATTGAGCACTTTATTCCATAAATATAACACACTTTAAAACTATATATATATATATATATATATCATTGCTTCCAAAGTGAAACTGCTAATTATCCTGCTGTGTTGACTTATAAGTATCCATACCTTATATCACTATACCCTTAATATTATGCTTTTTCATTTACCAATATAAATATCAGGATAACGAATCGCGAATTAAAGTCGTAGGGGTACAAGATGTACTGTGGCCATAATAATAATGGATGTGTCTAGGGCAAGTTAATCTACCGGAACAGATCTTACACTTCAGGCTGGGTTTAACGTCAAAGATATCATCTTCTGAACAGTTTGCCCGACCAATTTTAATGACCCAATCGGTCTTGCTATTTAATACATTCATCGAAGAAGATAAATTCATTTAAGTGGTAACGGTGATTTCAGGTTAGACTATCCGTCAATATAGCACATTCAAAGCTCTATATTTATCGAATGATGCCATCACTTCAGACTGTTGCTGCTGGAAAGGGCATGAATCCATCTTTTCTTAAATATCAATTGAGAATGATCTCTTGAGACTTAGCTTGAATCCTGTTTGGCAGATTGATAACGATGGATTTAAAATCACGGAGACGACAAAGGCAAAATAATTTTTTTCCAAAAACGTATATTGACGATTCACAGATAATAATGAAATCGACTCTGTGAAGAGATAGAATCCACATATATATATATATATATATATATATATATATATATATATATATATATATATATATATATATATATACATTAGCGTCCAAAACTAAGGGACAGCATTTTAAAACCTAATATTTGTTAGAAATAACAACTGTGAAAAGCTGAAATTATGACAACTGGTAGTCGTTATCATCCATAATAACATACTAAAATTTGAATCATTTGCAAAGGATAGAAAAAGAATTATCACAATTATTTTTTTATTTTCAAAATAGGATTCTTTTTATCCTTTGCAAATGATTCAAATTTTGCTTTTGACGTTACTGTATATATATATATATATATATATATATATATATATATATATATATATATATATAATAGGGAACATTGAATTAAATACTCAGAAGAATAGGCTATTTCATGCTAAACGCAGTCATCAGGCCCGATTGCATTTATCATCAAACAGTCAGTCGCCGCTGTGCGTTGACTTCAGTTTTCATTTTATAGTTAATTCCGCTCTATATGATATTGAGCACTATATCCCCTAAATATAGCATACGTTAAAAGAATATATATATATATATATATATATATATATAAGTGAATATAGAAGTCAACACTTACAGGCGACAGTCTGTTTCATGCTTTCTACCTCTCTGTATATATTCCTGTTTGTAATATATCTGTGTTATTCCATACCCGTGTTCGAGTTCTTCTTTATTGGTTCTACCTTGGACTATCACCGTGGTACAAGGAGCCGTACCATAACAATATATATATGTATATTCCTTAAAAATGACTGACATATTACTGGGATGAAGTTTTATTTTACTTTCCTTGTTGGCTACAAGATCATGAATCTAATGATTGTGTATTTGGACAGTAATCCCCCTTTTATACAAGTTTCTTTAAAAACGACAGAGAAGTCCCTGTGGCTAAGGTTTTTTTTTTAGTCAAATTTATTAATTTTAAAGAATTCCTGATAATGTAAGTTGACTTGAGAAAGGAGTATTGAGAAAGGTCCCAAGATAACATTTTTGCAAGAATCGATAATTGCACTCTTAAAAACTTTTCATCTAAGTATGTTATTTCTCCATTTAATAAATATGGCATTCATGAGATCAAAGTTGTTTTTTTTTATTATTTCTGCTTATAACTAATGAAACTGGATAAATCATTATGTAAATCTTTCTTATGTTGTTAAATGCGTTTATATATATATATATATATATATATATATATATATATATATATATATATATATATATATTATTATTATTTTTTTCCCATGTCGATAATATAGTTAAATTCCCAGATATATATATATATATATATATATATGCAAGTGCTCAATTTTTTCAAATTTGAAAAGATTTTTCTTAATTTTACCTCTGTGCATAAATAGGTTACAGAAATACGTTAGAAAATAAAATCTCCACATTTACTTTAATAAAGTTACTCAGGAGAAGAAACGCCTTGCTAAAAAAGCAGTTTAACATTTAACTATAGTTTTATAGCGTTTGTATGGATATTCCTATACTATATATATATTCCTATATATATATATATATATATATATATATATATATATATATATATATATATATATATATATGGGAGAGATTATAGAGAGATAAGGGAGAGATTATAGTTGTTCCAACGAGAGAAAATCGTTATAAATGATATAATGTTTTTTTTTAAAATATATATTTTACTTTATTTTCCAAATTTTTGCTACAAGTGTTTCAAAAAATGTGACATTCATCAGGCGGAGAATAATCCTTTCCACGTATTATTTAAAGGAAAATGTTTTCTTTTATGTTTATCTTTTGTCTTTTTTGTAGCAATTCAAATTCTTCTTCGAATTGTGGAAAAATCTGACTTTGCTTAAGCGCTAATTAAACAATTAGAATTTCCTCCATTTTTTGCGTGCGTGTTTTTTATATATTACATATATATATATATATATATATATATATATATATATATATATATATATATATATATATATATATATATTCTATCTCTCTCTCTCTCTCTCTATATATATATATATGTGTGTGTGTGTGTTTTTATTACAAGGAAATAGTTTATATAGACACAAACACACACAAATTGTATGTTTGTATGTAGAGTTTGTGTGTCGGTGTGGTCCGCCTAGTGCGTTCTTTTTGCAAGTGTACGTGTATATATTCGTTTCCAATGCATACACGCATACTATATATTAGCATAAAGAAACCAATACAGTAACTACATGTATTTTGTATGCAGTTTGCGTGTGTGAACTGAATGGTGTGTTTCGCCACTGTTTGTGTGTATGCTGTGTGTTTGTGTGTGTGTGTGATTTGTTTAGTGCTGGTCTAAATTTGTCTATAAGTTTTTTTTTATTTGTAGGTAAGAGTA
Source organism: Acanthosepion pharaonis (assembly GCA_903632075.3). Lineage (NCBI taxonomy): Eukaryota > Metazoa > Mollusca > Cephalopoda > Sepiida > Sepiidae > Acanthosepion > Acanthosepion pharaonis. Next base: position 323,927 of record CAHIKZ030002084.1, on the reverse strand, counting down.
ATTGTCTTCTTCATGTCTTGGCATAATTTTAAATTTACTTTGATTAAATTTGTACATGTGTTGTTATGCAAAGATTTTTCACTTTGTTAATTTAATGTTGTCTTTGTGAAGGGAAACTTTGCTGTTTAGTGCTTCGCTGATACCTATATAGGACTGCACTTGAGTGCATAAATCACATTTTTTTTAGTTGCAGCTTACGTTTTTTTTCCTTTTCGAAAATGAAGAAGTTTCCTTTTATAATGATATCACAAACACCACAACTGTTCTTGTTGCATTTTATGACTCCCTGTATTGTGTGTTGATTAAATGTGGATGAGATTTTTACGTGTTTTACGTTTTTTGATTGGCGTTTCCTTTTAATTATTTTGGTTATTTTTAGTATATTTTTCATTTTATCATTCTTTTTTCAAGTAGGACTAGATTTTGTGGAATTTCTGTAAATCGTTCTAGAATGATCTGTTAGTATTTTGAGACGTATTCTAGTGTTTTCTTGTTGTTGCCTTTCTCTGTATTTCATAGTTGATCTAAAGACATTTTTTCTGCCAGTCAAAAACCTTTATTAATGGTGTGGGGTAATCTTGTTTATGAGAGTTTTTCGTAGTTTTTTTTTCTAGGCGGGAGTTTCAAAGGTATTTGTCGGTCACTATAGTGCAAATCCTACGGGCTAGGGAATAGGGGATGGATTTTAGACAGCTTTTTGAGTGATGGCCTTTGAAATGGGGATATTGTTGGGTGTCTCTAGGTTTGTGGTTGATATCTGTGATAATATCGTTATTTCTATTTCTGATGAGTATATCTAAGAATGACAGTTCGTTAGAATTATGTTCCTGTGTGAATTTAATCTTAGGATGTATGTTTGGGAGAAGATTGTGTAATTGGCTAATATCCCTCATGAGGATTTCCAAAGGATGAAGCAATTATCTAAGTATCTCGTCCAAGATTTAGTGAAGGTTTTTTTTTTATATTTTCTCCATATATTTGTTCTATCTTTTCATAGAGGTTTTTTTCTACGGTTGAGGTGGCATATGCTGGTGCCATTATTGTTCCCATCGCGCTACCCAGGGTTTGAATATAGATTTTGTCGCCCAATTCAAAATTGTTGTTGTTCAAGATTAAGTCTATACTATCGATAATGAATTTCTTAGTGAATTTGGGATGTCGTGTTTCTGGATGTTTTTCAATCCAGAACGAGATTGCCTGTCTATTTAATTCATGCTGTATGTTGCTATATAGGCTACTAATGTCAAACGTTACCATGAGTGTTCCTGGTTCTACTTTTCTAGTATGGAGCTAAGGAAGTGGATATCGTCTCTGATATCACTCTATTTAGTAAATGCTTATAGTATGGTGTCTATTATATTACTGAGTCTGCTAGTTGGACAAGCTGGTCCTGCTACTGTGTGTTTGAACGTAAAGTCACTGGGGTTTTGGATACATTCAGATTCTTGTGTCTGGATAGCTGCTTTTATTTCAATCGATTTGAGAATTTCAGGTAGGCTTTAAGAATTGCTCGTTTTTGGAACGAAGTTTATTAGGAATTCCTTTTCTTTTTTGCTAATAACTTATGTGTCGTGCAGAGTTTTGCAATTTTTGATATAATATTTTTCTATGTTGGTGTCGATAAATTTATAGTCGTTCTTTTCACCTAGTGCCTCTAGAATTTTTGTTTAATAATATATTTTGTTACTGATGAGTATAGCTCTGGCATTGTCTGTTTCTTTTATAACTATGTTGTTATTTTTCTGGATGTTATTTAAGGCTAGTCTTTGTCTGTACGTGGAGTTATTGAAGGATTTTGATCTTTCTTGTAGGTTGAGGTTACAGAGTGTTTCAAAAATATATATATAGTTAATTTTTATTATATTTTTGTTTGGGAATAATTTGGATTTATTTTTTTACTAATGATTCATCTGTAATGATTTTGTTATTATTAAATGTTTCTCTTTGTCTGAATTTGCTTTCAAATTCGCTAAGATCTTTTTTTAGGTCTGTTATATTCCTTTTCAGGACAGAGCTGAAATTTAGACCTAATTTTACGGCCTTTCTAAGTGCATAGGTTTATTATTTTTGATTTTGTATCATCTAAATTGGGCTTTTGTTCGAACTGGTGTTTTCTAAAGATGATGATTGTTTCTTTCCACACATTCCGGCTTTTCTAAGACATAACTTATCTCTGCCTGTTTTGGCTTTGCTAGATAGTGAGAATTTCTCTTGGTCTTCAGATTCTTTTGTATAAGTGTGTTTCTCTTTATTATAAAGGATGTTCCCGATGTTTCTAGATTTGTTGTTTCTGGATGGGGTTCAGTAAAGATTTGTGGGCATTTTTGAGTATATTTCTTGATATGGTAGTGGTTGTTGGGGTTGTTTTGTTGTGTAATGTGGTATCTATAAGTGCTAGTTTTGGTAATGTGTTTGTCCTATGTCTGCCTGTGTTATGCTATAAAAATATGGTGTAAAGGTTTGTGTGTTGTTAAGTGTATTTTGGTAATTGCCCTTGTTGTATGTCTATGTTTGTATGAGATGGCATGTATTTGGGCTCTTAACTCTGTTATGTTGTTTTCTCTGTATTTGGTGGTGTCCCGTGAAGTTGCTCTTTGGGGAGCATCGTGATTTATTGTAAGTTTTTCTGATGTTATTTTTTGTTGTTGTTTTGTCTCGTTATCTAATTTTCCTTATTTGGTAATGTTTTACGCCAGGTTGTTTTTCTTTCCCAAATATTCCACGATTTTCACTCGTCTTCTTGCATTTTGAATATTTTGATATATACGACAAAATATGTCAAGATTATTCTGCGAAAAAGGTTTTAATGTTGGAAATTGTCCATCTTAATCTTAACGTTAACATTTTGCAATACACATGTAAAGTAGCGAAATGTTAATCCTTATAACATACGCACAAAATCACACACACACAGACATATATATATATATATATATATATATATATATATATATATATATATATATATATATATATATATATATATATATATAAAATTTCTCAGAGTTAACCTGTAGAAAAGACAATATTTATAAATGTAAATGACAACAGAATAACTTTAATAGTTGCCGACGCGTTTCGTCCGATGTGGACTTTCTCAAGGCAAAAAAATGAAATGAATTTATTTAAACAAAGTAACTAATAATAACAAAAACAAAATGTCCTTAACAACTGGAAGAATTTAGATAACGCTATTTACGTCAATTACTGTCACGTGTGGAGATATTGTTGTTATAGTTGTGTTGACGGGTTCAACGATTTTCTTTTGAATATCATGATATTGTTGTGTACGTTTTTTTGGTAGAGTAGTATTTCTGTTAAGAAAGGTGAATTAGGGAAAAGGCCCGGGGGAAAATTAATATTTGGGTAATATTCAATGGCGGAACTCTCTAGGATTTTAATTTTAACAGTATGAAAATAGCGTTCTCTAAATTCTTCCAGTTGCAAGACACAGATCAGGCCAAAAATGGAGTACTGTTTTCATATTTATACCGGAGCTACTCAGACTTCAATCTTTTGCGTTGATAGAGTTCAAAAACATCTCCGAGCCCTTGTAGGGGACGAATTATTTTCCATCCTTTAACATCTCTCCCACAGACCGGATGTGGCAAGTATCTTGCTGCTCTACCGCTACTTCCGCTGAAATCGCTCGGACGGACTTCATTTCCTGATCCATCCAAGTCAAACCTTCACGGCAAGAACACACCATGCGTCTTACATAGTAGCAAACCGCCCACATTCCCTACGTATTCCATTGTTGAGAAGTAAGTTCCTCTCTGACAGTTCTTTTCCGCGAACAACTATCCCGTGGAACCGATTGACAACAGTACAATCTTAACCTGTTCAAGGTTAGAGTTAACCGTTATCTTCCACTAAAATTCCCACAAATTACTTCCTAACGTAACCCTCTACCTCGAGTTACCCCCGAGCCTTGCAAAGCGTTAACCTTTCTGTAGAACAAAAAAGAATAAAAAAGAAGGCGTGCGCTGGAAACATTGTGTTGATTATACAAACATTTCAACACTGTTATAATATTTAGTTATAGTTAATTTTGTTTTTTTTTTTTTTCTTGTATATTATGTTTTATTGCAAAAATACCCATTCTGAACTTAATAAAATATTTGCTAAAAAAAATATACTGAAATATTGTCATCAAGCTCGTCTACTTCAATCTAGCCCTATCGAGGTATATCCAAATTAAAAGAACCTGCGTATTATTAATAATTATTGACGATATTGATTATTGCTTCCACTGGTCAGTTTAAAACCCATTCAGTTCTGTAAAATCCGTATTATTCGTTGCGAATTGAAAACTATATTGATTTACAATGAATTTGTTCTACTGGTCGAATAATTAATTTCTTAGCGAAAGTGAAATTTGATAAAATCTTTTAAATTTCCAAATAGCACTTTGACTCGCATTCGTTCAGACGATTAACAATATTGTTTTCTCAATATAAAAGCATCTAATATGAGAAACGTTTTATCTATTTTTCATGCAAATTCCTGTCGCATTATTTCTGGAAAAAAAATAACTGTTTCTTCTGTCTGAAGTGATATAATTAATCAAGATAATAGTTTACATAATTATTGATAATTCGGTCAACATGTCAAACTCTTGATCCGTTTTTAAGTCTTCACAATTAATATACTTTTTTCCCCTCTACAAATAACGCCGTAACCAGAAAATAAGATGGAGTAGAAACAAGAGACTAAAGAAGGATGAGCCAAAACTGACATATTTAGTACTATAAAAAGTGTCGTCTGTCTTGGGCAATAAGTAGTCACACATTATCTTCGAAGAACAACCAGCTTTTACTATTAAGCAACGATGGGAGCTTTTCCTGAAATTGTTTTCATTCTTTTCACCTGTTTTACTAATTTCTCTGTTTGCTTAATGGCTTCTAGAAGATCAATATTGACAGAATTTCCTCGTCCAGAGTTCCAGAGAGAGGTTTCCTGACTAGTAAATCCATTGTTGGCATACCCGGACACTTAATGTTTCATATCTTTAGGCAGAATAAATTTTCCTTGCACTTTCCGCTGCTGAAAAGTTCCTCTTGATCTTTTTGTTCGATACAGTATTCGATATAGATCTGAAATAAATTATTTTTGAAAGGGTAAAATCAATACAAAATCTACCCTCTCTAATATTAAGTAATCTGTAAAGAAAGAAGAAAACAGGAGATAAAAGTATTAATGATTATTTTCGTTGTTGAAAATGTATCCTCATAGGGGATCATATAATAAACATGGCAGGGTTTTCTTTTCAACCGCATACTTTAAAGGTTAAATTGAAGTGTGATAAAATGTTTTAACTTTATAAAGTAAACGTTCAGAGAGTTATGTGCCATTCGTGATTCACACTTAGGCGATCATGTACCTTTCGATACATGACTGGCGAGACAGATGTTTTCCAACAGTATGTTGCCATTTCTTTCTGCGGTAGACCAGTTGCCATCCAAGGTTATAGAACCCAGTGTGCCCTACTATTTACCCATAGCTGGAGAGGAGAAGAAGAAGATTCACACCTTTCCCAAGGGTATTAGCACGGAAGTGAATGTAATGGATTCGACTGGAATTCGAACTCGGATCTCCGATTCCTCAATCCGATCCGCTATCCCTTACTTTTAATTAATAACATTTTTTTACAAAATTAACAATATTTTAAATGTTTTTGTCAATAAATACAGTCAATAAATTTTAATAATATAGTCAATAAATTTTTAACATAATTGACAAAATTTTACTTTCACTCCCATTCATTAAAATACTTTAACGCAGCATCTTCTCAATATTAAAATATAACATTATTACGTGACATTTTTAAATAAATTAACTCTTAGCAGTTTTCTACCGACCATTTGTAGGCCCTGCATAAATTGTTATGAATGTCGTCACTCGTATATATTTATCATAATCAACACCGGCTTTCCGGAATCGTGAACGTCTGCTAAGCATACCATGGACCGAACATATAAGCAACGATGAAGTTGTATCGACGTTGGCAACAAAAAGAACACTTATAATTAACATCAAGTAGAGAGGGTTTAAATTTCTGTTGCAGAAAGGCCTTTGATCAGGAGGTTTTGAGAATGGTACCTCCTCTTATTTGCTGGGCGTGGAAAATTTGATACTCACAGGACAGATTGAAGGCAAGTAAGAGGAAAACAACGCACAACCTAACTGGTTAGATTGAGAGAATAGATGGTAGAGAAGGTTTCGAAGAGATGACAAAAAGACAAAAATTATGAAGAGCTACAAAGGACAAGAAATTATGGACAGCAATGATCGTCGAAGTCTTGAAGGGACACGGCAAACAGAAGAAGAAGAAGAAGAAGAAGAAGAAGAAGAAGAAGAAGAAGAAGAAGAAGAAAACAAAAAAATAAACAAACAACGACGGTCACCTGATCTGCGTATTTTGTTAGCCGAAGTCGTCATCAACTTATATATAATAAAAACAGATTAAAAAAGAAATTTAGAATTGTTTCATTTCGAAATATTGATATATTCCTGTTATGGAAAACACGGAAATACATCCGACAGAAAGGCCTTTGATTAGGAGGTTCTGAGCAGCATGGAACGTCCTCTTATTGGCTGGTGTTCTCAGGTCGACATTGATCCAAGATGGTAATATCTGTCAGTGTCCCATCCATGGGCAAATAGTTACCCCCCACAAAAAAAGGGTTAAAGCATCATGAAAATATAAAAATAGGTTTTAATAGCAGCAATACGTTTTTGGGAAAAATATTTATCAGCAATACATAATTTTTTGAAAAAAAATATTACCAGGTATATGTTAATGAAAAAATATTACCAACAATATATTTTTGAAAACAAATAATAACAGCAATAAAAATTTTGTCGGCATTAAATAAGCTATTGGGGTTGATAAGCCGTAAAACAAACCAAACCAAATCAAAATAATAAAAAAGGATTGAGCATATTAACTGATTTTCTTTTATGCGATATTTCTCTTCGGCACGTGGTTTATCATTACTCTCCACATTTTCCTTTTCGTTGTACCCACTACTCCCCGTTAGCCATCCAATTACATTAACTGTCGGATAGAGTTGAGGTAGTTCCTTCCCCAGCCTTCACTTTTACCTTCAATCTATCCTGCGAGAGTCAAATTTTCAAAAGCCTTGCCTCATTATATATCCCAGAAATCACATAACACAACTATGTCGACCACGTCTTTGCAATTGTTTCTGGGAGAAAGCGCATTATCTGGCCTGATTAGTAACTGAACGCTGAAAACCTTGGTATGGTTTTCAGGACCTTGCTAACGGTACCGCAGGCCAGGATGTTTTCATCAGACGTGTATTGTTAAGGTTACTTCAATGACAAATCAACGATAATGATATTCGAATCTGAGTCTTAAGGTTGGAATCCTGATCACTTTGGTACAGCGTAAGAAAATACTGAAATTGATTTTAAACATTAGTCATCCATTACTTCTTGTAATCAGGAAAAAAACTATCTAATATCTTTTCTTGGATTACGGATATCAAGAATTTAATTAAATTCTCTCAAAATAAATTACAATTTCATTGCAATCTTGAAAGTATCTTGCCTTCTTCATAATCTCTGTGTATCAGACGACTCAACGGTTCAAGATTAATTTCTTATTTTCTATAGTAAAAACAAAACGTCTGTATAGCTTAAAGAGAATAAAATTCCACAATATTCATATGGTTTCTGAGTCGGGGTTTATGCTGAAATCTAAAATTTTGTGATACTACTGAAAGTTAAACTATCTTCGCCAGAGAATTTTATCCCTATCTCAAAATAAATTGGGAAAACAAGAACAGTAATAATACGCATCAAGGAGACCGCATTTGTTTGATTGATTTGTTTTATTCTTACGGGTTATCGGCCCTTTGTGGGTTATTTAAAGTTGAATCAAGATTGTAGGATGTTAGCGGCCCCACATCTAAGCCTTGGGTGGGTTTGACATTGCCACAATTGAAAACAAAGTCTAAAATTGATTCAGTTGTAATCATTTTATTTTATGATTAAAACAGACACAATTTGTCTGGTCCCACATCTAATCCCTGGGTGGCTTTGACATTGCCACAATTGAAAACAAAGTCTAAAATTGATTCAGTTGTAATCATTTTATTTTATGATTAAAACAGACACAATTTTTCTGGTCCCACATCTAAGCCCTGCGTGGCTTTGACATTGCCACAATTGAAAACAAAATCTAAAATTGATTCAGTTATAATCATTTCATTTTATGATTAAAACAGACACAATTTTTCTGGTCCCACATCTAAGCCCTGGGTGGGTTTGACATTGCCACAATTGAAAACAAAGTCTAAAATTGCTTCAGTTGTAATCATCTTATTTTATGATTAAAACAGACACAATTTGGCTGGTCTATGATGCTGGACATTTTTTTCCTAACTCAGAAGACCGTTTTAATGACTTCTTGGGTGATTGTAGCACAGATCGCTCCACGTCTGTACATGTGTCTCTTTGCCTTGAGGTTCATCCTGTCTTCGATTTGTTCTTGATTGAACCTTTGAAAGATAAAACGGATAAATAATACATATCAAGAATGCCGCACATGGTTTATTCATTTGTTTTATTTTTTAGGGGTTATCGACCCTTTGTGGGTTATTTAAAGTCGAATTATATTGCAGATTGTAGGATGTTAGTGATCCCCTCTCCAAATCAAAGCACTGCCACAACTGAAAACAAAGACTAAAATTAATTCAATTGTAATGTTTTTATTAAATGATTACGAAAAACTCAATTTGTCTGGTCTTTGGTTGCTGGAATTTTTTACATGACAATATTTTTATATTCTTTACTATTCCGCTTGCGTTCAAATCGCGCTGAAACGCTGGTTCTCGTGTGTCCACCAAAATTAAGCAACGTTGAGCTTGGTTAATACCTTGATGGGTGACCACTTGGGAATACCAAGTATTGTAAACTTGGATGTGTGGAGAGTATAATGGATGTCAGATCGAAGTTCCGAACGGGTTCATCGTATTCACTTATGTGCAAATAACCTTGGGAAGGTTATGAACTAACTAACGCTTAATCCCCTTGTAGAAAAATCACGTGGTAGAGATAAACACTCAGTTGTGGAGCAAGCTAAGTGAATAATAATCCAACCTTTAGAAAGAGAGCTATTTATGGTGCCATGTAGCATCTCATTGTGCTAAAGTGGGATAGTCCATTGCTTGGGCTGTGATTGGCTGCTGGTACCTTAGTGGAGGTATTTCTATATAAATACCAGCTTGATTCATCAGTTAGTTTGCAGGGTTTGTATTAAGTTACAACCTGCTTTATTTTTGTCTGCCAGCTGGACGCTAGCTGGGACCTTTACGCCGGTAAATGCTGTTTATTATTGTTATTCTACACCCCTTCTAGCTATGGTTTAATTAGCAAGATTTATATCAGTAAATATATATTATCTACAAAATATTCTTAAGATCTAAAAGTATTTTCTGGCTTTAAATAACCTGAAAACAGTTGGGAAACCGTGAAAAACCAAATCAATCCCTCACTATTCGGACTAGCATTCTTTCCATTCTCACAAAGCTTCAGTTGATGTCCCCTCTAGTCTTCTTCGGAAAGCTGTTGTCATACTACGGGGTGGTCCAAAAAACTTGTCACCCCATTAACCAAACGTAATGAGAACTATTGTTATGACAGTGAATAAACTGAATCCAGTGTATGTGCTTTGTATTACTCTATGACTTAACACTTCTATTGAAGTCATACAGTAATACAAAGCATATATAGTGGATTCAGTTTATTCACTTTCATTGACGAAATCAAGATCCTTTGACATGTCCCATAGATCGTTTTCATAGTGACTTCTTGGCTGATGATAGCACAGATGCCTCCACATCTGCACATGTGTCCTTTCGCCTTCAGGATCATTCAGTCCTCGGTTTGTTCTAAACTGATCCCGTTAGAAACAATTTATGTTCCCATAACAGTATCGTCCTCTTCGGAGGAGTTGGTTTGCCGAATCTTTCAGTGATGTCATGACGCACATCCTCCATGGTCTTGCCAGAATACACAAGATCATGTGCCCATACACTTGCAAGCAACCTCTCTTGCAAACTCTAGGAGCTCGTGTCAGCCATCTAAAAAAGAAAATTATATTACGTAGGAGTGACAAGATTTTCAGACCACCATGTAGATAATCCCGAGGAATTTTTAAACAAACACTTTATTAAATCAATCAAGGGAGAAAGTTCTTATTTCGCTTTCCATGATTAAGAAAAATGTCATGTCAATAAATAAATATCTAATAAATATTTGCCTTTGTTTTACTTGCTCGTTTTGTTTTGTTTTTTTTTTTGTTATTTTTTTTCACTGATCCTATGATGCATGGTTTAATGCATGGACACAATAATTAGTTATATCTACTTTCCTGTCAGATGTGTGTTCAATCCATGTGTCTGGTAGTGTTTAAAGATACGTTGACTGTTTCTGGCTTCGAGTTAAAAACAACAGAAATGAAACGACTTTAGCCGTAGGGACTCCATACCCGTGGATGAATTTACCCATTAAACTGAAAAAGAAGGCGTTTGTGCCTCTTTCTGACCTTTGATTCACGAACATGACAATAGTTTCCTTTTATTGTGTACGGCTGCACCTGAGGCATCACATTAAATTTAACTGTGTCGTATTTGCCTTCGTGGAGAGGTGAATAAATGCCAGTTATATAACTTTGACAATTTAAGAATATATAATTTTCTTTTGCGAAGCCTCGGCAGCTGAAAAGTGGTAAACAACGGCCAATCAGGTAACAGTTCAGTTGTCTTGTTTGGCATTCAAAATCGATGCAAGACCACTTTATTTGGACGATTCTTGTATTCATGGAATGTAAAGTTATCTTGATGATTTGGCAGGCTGCAGGTTGGTGGGGGCGATTGGAATCGCATTCTTGCCATTTAATAGTACTGGTGATATTCTGTTGGTCGATACGAACGATCATTGATGTGCGCACTTAAAATGGCGACGTAAATTTTGTAATGTTCCTGCCTGGATTTACTCGGGATCAAACGTATTTAAAAGTTCAAATATATTTACATACGAAAAGAGGACAATCATACGTAACAGGAGATTCTATGCTATTTATTATTTTCTATTCATTTTTTTTTCTTATTTTCTTGCTTTCTATAATATACTGATCTTTTTCTCTTTCTTTCTTTAGTCGATTTTTTCCTTTCTCTTTATTTCTCCTCCTCTACCTTATTTCTTTCTTTCTTTCATTTCGTTATTTTAACCGTGTCTTTTACTGCGTTGTTTTCTGTAGCTGCGTTTATGCTCGTGCATAAGTCGATTTCGTTCCTCTTTTGCTATTATCATGATATATCTTACTGGGTTGTTCTTTTATTTCGTTTCGGAGGAACATGCAGCTCCACTATAGAGTATCCGAAATACCAAGTTGTGAACTAAAGACATCCGGAAGATCGTTGGTGAAAATTAAGAACGACGTAGGATAGAGCATTTGGGGACAACCACATCAGTTCCAAATATTGGACGGAATCTTTATATCTACTACTGAAAACGGTTATATTCCCTTAACTCTTTAAACCGTATTTTCCACCCTACAACCTCTTTCCCGCAGACGAAAACATAGCAACCATCTCACTGCTCTTTCGCTATTTCCATGGAAAGTGGCCCGAAGAACTACATTCCTTAGTGACACTAGAATTATTCAACTGCTGTACTTTAGTTGCATCTGCGATTACAAAGTTTCTACTAGAACAAGCATTACAAAAGTAACAGCGAGTATTCATTGGTATTACAAAGTGTCAACGAGTGTTCGTTGACTTCAAAAGCCTTGATTAGCAACCAGTTTACATGTAGGAAATCTCTGAATTTAAATCGGCCTGGATTGGGATGTGCTCCATCAGGGTATCCCGCTCAAGATACGTTTGCTGTGATACTGTGATCTTCAAATGTTTAAAGTCAATGTAAATCGTTATCTACTGCCTGCTTGATTCTTGTTCTTTTATAGTCCTCTCTTCTTAACAGTATTTTTTCGTATTCTCTATCACTCAGTAATACCATGCGTCTTAGTAGCTTTATTTCCTTGCTTTTATTTAAATGATTAAAAATAACAATTATGTAATAACTGATCTTCATTTCTTTCCGCCATCTATTTTATTAAATTCACCCTCTTTATACAAGAGCTAGATTAGGCTGAAGGTGAAGTACTGATTCCACATGGCGCCAGTAGTTGTCCACTTCTCAATTTACAGTCCGATATCGTATTTTCTACTCTACAACATCTTTCCCACGACGAAAGTGTTGCACACCTCTCACTGCATTATCGCTCTTTCTATTGAAAGTGTTCTGAACAACTACATTTCTAAGTTCCACCCAATTCTAACATCCAGGGTTAAGACTCGCCATGCCAAGCACATTATGGCGAACAATTCATAACATAATATTCGTATTACATTAGTGGGATGTACGTTCCACTCGAGAAACCCCCTACCTCTGCTCTGAGGAAGCAACTCCCAAGATGATGCTTCTCCAATCATTGCAATCTCAACATATTCAAGTCTTGGATCAACCATTATCTTCCGCACATTATCCCATAAATTGTGCCCCTTAATCTGTAAACTTCTATCACGAGTGACTCTTGAGCCTTGTATTGGTTTAGTTTGGTTTGTTGTGTTTTACGGGATATCAACCTCAATGGATTATTTAATGGCGACAAAGTTTTTATTAATTGTAATATATTTTTTTGTCAAAAATCTATTTATGGTAATAATATTTTCCTTCAAAAATGTATTGCTGGTAATAATTTTTTTTTCTTCAAAAATTTATTGCTGATAATATTTTTTACAAAGTATTCCTGGTATTAAAACCCATTTTTAACTATTTTCCCATAGCTGGCACCCTAACAGGTGCTACCACCCCTGGTCAGGGTAGTCCTGGGAACACCAGAAATTAAGAGGTGGTTCCATGCTCCTCAAAACCTCCTGATCAGAGGCTTTGCTGCAGGACGTAGTTTATCGTCTTACCCAGCACGCGGATGTAGTTTATCGTCATACCCAGAACGGCGGGCCTTGTATAGGATAAGCATCACTGTAAAAAAATAACTTCGATATTATTATTTTGTTGACTGTGTATGGTAGTAACATCAATATGAAATAAACACTTTTGTATATAATTATATATTTGTCAACAATGTCACAGCGCAATCTTCGGCGGTAAAGAAAGACCCCGGATTTAGAATGCTGATTTTACCTTTATGCCTATGTGTGTGATTTTAATCTCGTAAATACTGTCATGACCTCGGTCTTAATGACGATCAGTGTCAGTATGACCGAAGTCATGACAGTCAGCAATAGACCAGAAAAACTGGACATTAACATCAATGGGTCCCAGCTAAAGCAAACCAGTGAATTAAAATATCTGGGTAGCATATTTACTAAAAACAGAAAACTAGACAGAGAAATTTAGACCAGATGTCAGAAAGCCAACGCAGTCAGTTACCAACTTGCTCCTCTTCTAAAACATCTTAGCATCTCCATGAGCAACAAGGCAAATCTCATCAACGCCATTTTCCTACCAACGCTGACATACCAGTGCTAGACATGGCCCCTAACAAAAGCCGTTGATAGGAAACTAATCACTTGTGAGATGAAATGCCTGAGGAAAGCAGTGAACAAGACCATGCGAGACAAGATCATTAATGAGGCAATAAGAGATATGGTAGAAGCAATCCCAATCATACAACACATTGAATGACAGAGAATCAAGTGGTTCGTCCCATTCACTCGAATGCCTATCAACCAATCAGGCCTACGATCATACAACCTCATGTACTCTGGCTGGAGAACAACAGGCAGACCAAGAAGACGCTGGAACGCCTCAGTGGCAGACACTCTCGGAAGCCACAAGATATCTCTTCTTCAGGCCACTCGCTTTGCCCCTGACAGGCGACCCTGTCTTCCCGCGACGCACATGCGGAAGGAAAAACTAAAACTAACTAAATACCGGTCATCTGAATCGAATTTAATATCCATCTGGAGCCTTTGATCCATAAGGAGTTAATCTCTGGCGACATTATTATGTATTGGGCTCATTGAAACGGATACTAAAGCAGGTTTTTCGCTCCGTTTCACACGAGAACATCAAAATGCGAGGTGCAACCTCATAGACAACAAGTACAGACTCGGCTGAAAAAGGATGACCATGGCTGTGGCAAGGTAAAACAGAGAAAATTCAACTGAACTTATGGCATGACCCTACAAGAAAATAGGATGACAAGTAGTTATATCAACACCAGATCGCGAGAATTGGAGCTAGAATGATTCGTATTCCCACGAGATGAAAATCGAACGTTCATTCAAAGAATACATACACTCACGATCGATGTTATTTGGACATTAATTCAACAATGAATAAACAATAATTATACGCTTGGAAGTTTTATTCTCGCGTTATCAAGATAGTTTTTTGATTGATTATTTTTTACGACTTATCAACCCTTTGGATGTTTTTTAAAGCCAGAAAATATTTATAGTTTGTAAGAATCTTTTTTCAGATAATAATGTTTTGATGAGTCTTACTAATTAAATCTGGGGGATAAGAGCTGGATTTATGGATTTCACCGGGGTATTAGCTTGTAAGTCAATAAACCCGACTGGAATTAGAACTTGGCTCTCCTGTTTCCAAATCTGAGCTGTTATACATTACACCACACGCACAACCAAGATTACCTCATCTAGATAGTTACCAGGCTCGACGTTGCTTAACTTTGGTGATCGTACTGTGTTTCAACGTAATGTGGCTGTAAGACATACTATCGGCACATTCAAGTTTATGGCATCTGCTATTATTCCCAAGTGGTCATCTATGTCGTTACTGACCAGACTCGACCTTGCTTAACTTCGGTGATCACACAGAAACAGATGCTTGAACGTGATTAAGGATATATGGTTAATATCGCCTTATTTGAAATGCTTAAGTTTACACAAATTTACTTCGGCTTTGTAGCGGTCTGTCGAACTAACTAAACTCGATGGCTATCATGATAGCAGACAGCTTCTTTGTTACAGTTTCTTTTAGACAATCAACCTTTTTCAAGAGTCCGGGTTGACAAATTTAGGTCCATGGAGCAGGGCAGGGTGAAGACCTATGTGTTCTCATTCTGTTGGAAGCAAAATCAATAACAAACGAAACTTTTTCTTTTAGATTTTCGAGATGACATAAAAATATCTTTACCGATCGGAATATATATTTTCGCGCCAAGTTAGTTGAACTCGCCTAAATGTGTTCGTCATAACAAAGACAAAAAAAAAGAAGAAACATAAGTGCTGTAGACACCGCTAAATAAACTTCTGAATATTAAAAGAAAAGAGAGTGATTCAATGGACATTATTTTCGCTATTTATAAGTAAGATTTCCACACTTGGTATAAAAAGATTGCCTATAAGCTCGTCTCATAGTTCGCTGTTCGTGTATTAAGTGACTTTGATAATTGCTCCACAATTATGGTCCAGTGACAGAGTAAGATAATCATAGTAAGTATAAAGTACCTATTGTAGAACTATTGTTTCATCGATTTAATTAGCATTTGCTCTATAATTTTAACTTTGTATATGAGCAACGAGGGAGTCTTAATGAACATCGGGTACAAATGGACAATTTCCCCACAGATGAAGAGAATGCTTGATGCAATATAGAAGTGGCCCTTCAAGAGGATGCTGAAAATACCATGGGCGGAATAGGGATATTCCAAGCGCAGCTTAGATGTGGCACAAGGCCGAAAGTAGGGGCACCCAGTGAGGATCGATCTCACTAATCAGTCGTAAACGATGGGCGGAATATATGAGCAAACAGGATGCTTTAGAGAAAAAAATAAAAACAAAAAAGACGTGTTGGATTTATGGGATACATAGTCAGGAGAGAGAGCTTGTAGAATATGACACTCACAGGACGAATTGAAACCAAGAGGGCCAGAATGAAACAGTGAGTTAATTACCAAACGATTTTGTGCAAATAGATTGCAGCTCATCGACTGAGAGAGATATTAAGTGAATAAACAACGCTTACCGCAACGCAGGCTATGAAGTTGCCAAGAGCTTTGATCACATATGTGTTGAAGAGTCATACCGTATAAATTGATAAGAAGTTAGACGAAAATAAACTCAGTAAATAGAGGAGGGTACTGAAAAATTATCCAGATGTATATCGTAAAATATTATCTTTATATCGGATCTACTTTTGAATACGAGGAGTCTTCAGAAGCCTCCCTTGTTTGTAAATATAAATTACATCGATATTTGCTCGTTTCTACAGAAATATGACTGTAAGCTATGGACCGATTAGTCATAAGCCCATAGTTTAGGTCACTAAGTGTACTTTAAGATATTAATGTAGACTCCCTGACAACGAGACGAAGAAGTTCAGGTTCCATCACAATCATGTATTTTTATTTCCTTGTTCATTGTGACAGTGTCAACGCTGGAGAATTTTATATCATACAATGTTGACTTTTCTATGTTGAACTCAGCCATTAGTTACAATGAACTTTCACCAGCGTCTAGTCTGTTTAAAATTTTCCCATTTTGCGATAACCCCAAAGTTGTTCTTTTCCTCTTATTGCCATTATCTTTTGCACCAATACCAAGCCATTAGAGTGAAATAAGTATCAGCAATTATCCAAAGCAAATTTCCTGAAAAACAGAAATTTCAAATCACTTACATATCACCGAAATAGTTCAAATATACACATTAAAATCATGTCCAGATATTCGGGATTCCGGATATGAGTGATACTGAATATGTAAGGATTCCGGATATGAGGGATTCTGGATGTGAGGGATTTCGAATATGAAGGATCCCGGATATGAGGGATTCCGAATATGAAGGATTCCAGATATGAGGGATTCTGGATGTGATGGATTTCGAATATGTCGGATCCCGGATATGAGGGATTCCGTATATGAAGGATTCCGGATATGAGGGATTCCGTATATGAGGGATTCCGTATATGAGCATTCCGGATATGAAGCACTCCAGATATGAGGGATTTTGAATATGAAGGATCCCGGATGTGAGGGATTCCGAATATGAAGGATTCCAGATATGAGGGATTCTGGATGTGATGGATTTCGAATATGTAGGATCCCGGATATGAGGGATTCCGTATATGAAGGATTCCGGATATGAGGGATTCCGTATATGAGGGATTCCGTATATGAGCATTCCGGATATGAAGCACTCCAGATATGAGGGATTTTGAATATGAAGGATCCCGGATGTGAGGGATTCGAATATGAAGGATTCAGATATGAGGGATTCTGGATGTGATGGATTTCGAATATGTAGGATCCCGGATATGAGGGATTCCGTATATGAGGGATTCCGGATATGAGGGATTCCGTATATGAGCATTCCGGATATGAAGCACTCCAGATATGAGGGATTTTGAATATGAAGGATCCCGGATGTGAGTGATTCTAGATATGAGGCACTCCGGATATAAGGCACTGCAGATATGAGGATTTCCGGATATGAGGGATTTCGTGTATGAGGAATCCTACTGTATTATATTTAGCCAATCCGAGGTTCACTGGCTGCATTCATCGCTATGGAGCCTAGACTATTCCATTGTACAATATGGATATTCACCCTACAGGAATATTCACCCGTCCATTAACAGGTCTTGTTTTTAAGCCTGTTAAATGTTTAACCCATTTTCACATCAGAAAAGTCTCGTTTAGTCGCCGATGGGATGTTCTAGATGTAAAATATAAAGCCACTGGAAATGCGAATTTGGAGAACCGAGTTCGAATTGTATTAGAAAACATTTATGCACAAATACCCTGAGGAAAAGCGGTATCATTCCATCCGCTATGTGCTAAATCATAGGAATTGTGTCTGGGAAAATCATTGTTATTCTAAATAAAAACATTATTAATGTCATATCCACTCCATAGAAAAATATTCTTACAATCCAAATTATGTTTCGGTATTAAATAACCAATGAAGTGTTGATAAGTCGTAAAAAATCAATCAATTAGTTGTCGAAGAGGGGGGGGAGAGATATATAAAGAGAGAGACAGATATATACGCATCGGGGTCAAATTTCAACTGAAGCAGTTGTCTTAACTTCCGTGACATCCATCACTTTCACCATCTGTGATAACTTAAACACCAGGGTAAACTAGGTTATCTAACATTGCTTGGAAACGAGTCTAACTTCTTCATTTCTCAACATTGATCTGGAAATATTTGAACGCAATTTTAATCATGATCGATTGTCTTCTTAATTTTTCTTCTTTCATTGTTCTCTCTCCTTAATAATATTTTTCTCATATTCTGCCACACTCAGTAACCATTTACGTCTGGGTTTTTTTTTTTTTTCGATTTGATTAAAAAAAGTAACAGAGTGTAAAATTGAATGAAAAAATTGGAAAATGTCAGGATTACGCGAGATAACTATAGGGGACGGACATTTGCGAACTGGACATTTTTGTCCCGGACAGTTGCCTACCAGACAATTGTATCTCTGACATTTGCGTCTCTAGACAAATGTATCCCCCGCATAATTGCGTACCTTCAATTTTTTTTTAAGTTACAATTTTTTAAAAGAGTTGCTGAATATAGAAATTTGCACACAAATACACTTAATTACTCTAAACAAACAGAAAGGTAGTTACCATAAAAAAAATAAAAAATAAATAAAAATAAAACGAGAAAAATTTATTTTTTAAATCAAGAGAAAATTAAGCTAGCAGTTTCAGTTCACTCCAGCAGTGCGTAACACAAACACCTAATTGATTCTGGATTTTATAGATTATATTTTTATTTGGAACCTATGGCTAAGTTCCGAAAATCAAACACTAGTGGAAAAATATTTGTGGACGAAAAAAATTACAGCTACGACGATCATAAAAAAAAACGCCGATGAAGCCAAAACACACTGCCGATGTATAGAGCGATCTTGCAACACTGTTAATCTGTCATTGCATTTTTAATCAAAAATAAAATTTAATTTGTTTGCTTTTGATATTTTTTTTAAAATATTCTAACCTATGCTTTTTTCAAACTTTATGTTAATTGCCTTTAAAAGTTTCAAAAATTATCAGAGGTACGCAGAAATCCGGGTACGTATTTGTTGAGAGACGCAAATGCCCAGAGACGCAATTGTCGGGTACGTAAATGATCGAGATGCAAAAGTCCAAAATGTCCTAAAACATATAATTAAAACTGTTATGGTCCAGGTGAGGACCAAGGAAGAACAACACGAACACAAGAGTAGAAATAACGGAGGTATATTACACGAAATAATAATACAAGATGTGGAAGGTGTTAGTATGACTGTCAGTCTGGTTTGGAGTTAACTAATATCGGCTCGACTCGATTCGATATTTACTTGCGCCCTCACGAGGGAAAGATGTGGCACAAGGCCGAGTTTTGTGTGGGTTTTCCCGAAGTAAGGACCCCAAAAAATAATGCCTGTAGAAACTATAAAAATTAGAATCGGGTTGGTCAACCTCCCGAACGAGGCTCTACCCTTCGGCGGAGCTTCGTCCGGGTTCCTCTCTTTTCAGAGGCAGAGTTCGATTCGTCATTTTTTCAAAAAAAAAAAAATTCCATTTAAAGCCCCACGAGGGAAAGCTGTGGGCTGTATTTGGCCAAACAATTTTTGTATTTCCGAGCCCGTGGGCTGGGCCAAAAAATGCCCGTAGAACCCGTATATACGGGATCGGGTTGGTTATTATCCCTGAACGAGACTCTGCTCTTCGGCGGAGCCTCGTCCGGTTCGTCTTTGCTCAGAGGCAGAGTTCGACCGTCAAGCCATTTCTTCTGATTTAATTCGTCCCTTTCTTTGAGAGGCGTAGTATACATAGTGTTAGGAAGAGTTCATTCTGTAGTTATAGGTAAGGACCCATGCAAATAACCAAAATTGTCTGAAATATGTCAAAAAACATGATACAAAGCAGCTGCTCTCGGTATGAAGCTGTCCAAATGAAACTTCCTCCTTATTAATGGAATACAAACATAATAATGGAAATTAGATACAGCGTAGTTGACATGGCGAGGTTTAGCTGGGAAAGTCTGAACTGTATGCAAATGAAGAATGAAAATCCTATGAACATTTTCCATTAAAATAGTAATAAATTGACAATAGGGTTGCGAGCTTTCGTTTATGAAAAAGGAATTGTATTGTAAAAGTAGCATATATTCTAAAAGTAAAATACCTATTTTTGAAAAGAAATATATTTGGAATAATGCATCATATATTTTGAAATGAATTAATATTTTGAAATTGAATGTATGAGTATATATCTTTTGCATAAAAGAAATTATAAATTTGAATAGAAGCACTCAGCTATTCAGTAAGATCACTTACATTCCGAATTATAAAGTATTTGGAAAGTTATGAAATGAACATATTTAGAAGAAAAATGTTTGTTCTTAATAAAGGAAATTATTTTGATTGAAGGGTAATATATATTGAATTAAATCACGTTTGCTCTAAAAGAATATATATTTTAATGAAAGTACCTATTTTTTGAATATGTGTACATGAAGAGTCTATTAACATCGTTTTTTTAACAAAAGGAGAAATTCAGCAATAAATTGATTCATATTTAATGCTAAGCTGAAAAAATGAATAAACGATACAAACAAAATATATCAACTTCGTTTGTTTTTAAATTTGAGAATATACGTCGGCATCGATCGTATTTATGCTTGAGACAATACATCGGCATAAGTCGTATTTATGCTTGAGACTATATGTTAGCAGAGGCCATAATTATCCTTGAGAACATACGTCGGCATAGATCGTATTTACGTGGAGACAATTTGTTACATATGTCGTATCTATGCTTGAGACCATATGTCTGCATAGGTCTTATTCTTGAGACTATATGGATGCAGAGGTCATATTTATAGTGAAACCATACGTCAAATAGGTCGTATTTATGCTTGAGACCATATGCCGGCAGAGGTTGTATATATGCTTGAGACTATATGCCTGCAGAGGTCATATTTATTTGGAGATCATTTGTCGCATAACTTTTATTTATGCTTTAGACCATATGTCTGCAGAGGTCGTATTTATTCTTAAGACCATATGTCTGCAGAGGTCGTATTTATGCTTGAGACCATATGTCTGCAGAGGTCGCATTTATGCTTGAGACCATATGTCTGCAGGTCGTAATTACGCTTGAGATTATAAACCTTCAGAGGTCGTATTTTTGCTTGAGACCATATGTTGAGATAGGTCTTGTTTACGTTTGAGACCATACATCAGCATACTTCGTATTTACGCTTGATAGCATATTAATACTTGAGACAATACGTCGGTATATATCGTATTTATACTTGAGACAATACGTCAGCATAGATCATATTTATGCTTGAGACAATACGTCGGTATAGATCGTATTTATGCTTGAGAGTATACGTCGGGCGTCCGGGGTATGACGATGAACTACATCCGCATCCTGGGTATGATGACAAACTATATCTGCGTCCTGGGTATGACGATAAACTACGTCCGACAGCAAGGCCTCTGAAATACGTTTTCGAAAAAATAATGTTACCAGCTGTATGATTTTGCAGAAATATTACCAGCTATACGTTTTTCTTTTTGAAAGAATAGTGTTGGCGGCCATACGTTTTTGAAAAATAATATTACCAGCTATACATTTTTGAAGAAATATTATCATCAGCTTTTGGAATAATAATATTACCAGCTGTACGTTTTGGAAAAATAGTATTATCAGCTATACGTTTTCGAAAAAATAATATTACCAGCTATACATTTTTGAGGAAAAAAATATTAAAACAAAAGTATTACCAGGAAAAAAATGTCGTCGGCATTAAATGACCCATTGAGATTGATGTGCTGAAACGAAACCAAACCATACGTCGGCATAGGTCGTGTTTATACTTGAGACCATAGCTAAGATGACACATTTATATAGCAAGGCAGAATTGGGCTCGAGATTTGAATAGCTGACAGTCAAAAGAATGACAAGTTTGAATTCCAACTTAAAGGGAATATAAATAAAAAAAAAAACATTTGAAAGAATGATACCAATTTGCATAAAATAAATTCAGATATCGGGAGGACAATTTTCGCATAAATTCTAAAAGTTCATAGCATTAAAAAAAAACTGTTTAGATTTGTTTTCTAATATGAAACATATTTTCTCTTCATTTTATGAATTATTTAACATTTATTAATAACATCAATGATGCTTACGTCGTAATAAAAGTATTAATAAATGTTAATAAAATTAGTTATATTTTAGATAATATTGAACAATAAAAGTTTCTGCATGTATTTAAAACAGATGTATCTAGTTTGAAAAAGGATTATGTTTGGATTAATTGATCATATATTTTGAAATGATCCCTTATTTTGATTATATATATATATATATATATATATATATATATATATATATATATAAATATGTATATATATATATATGATTGTATAATGTTTTAGACACAATTAGTTATAATTTTGAATAAAAGTCTTTCACGTATTGAATAAAGGAACTGACATTCTGAATTATATGAAAAACGGGAATTTCAGAAAAAAATCTCTATTAAAATAAAATGATTGATTCAAATAAAGAATTTATATTTATATATCATATATATATATATATATATATATATATATATATATTAATTGAATAAAATTTTAGGTATTTGAAAAAAAAGATGGAATTTCAATTTAAATATATTCACATTAGGATTCTGTTTCTTTATGTTTTCCACAAAAAGACAATTTCAACACTAATATAATCTTTTATTCATGAAATTGTTAAAAATAAAAGAATTAATGATACATGCAAACATAATGAAACGAGATAGATTACACTAGATATCTACTCTATCACGACTACAACTAAAAAACCAAAATTACTCTCCATTAACCACCATAGAGATCGTTCCCTGCCCCCCATTAAAATGTCTGATAGTCAACTTCGTGAGAGCAACTCCCTGCTCGATCTCACGCTGACTGCTGACCTGAGATGGAACAAATACATTGAGTCAATTGCTTCGTCCACCGCGAGGAAAGTTGGCTCTCTGTGCCGCGCCAGGAAATTTTTCTCCCCTGAATCGATACTTCAAATATACAAAACAACCATTCGCCCTTGCATGGAGTATTGCTGCCATATATGGGCTGGAGCACCTTCTGCTTACCTCAGAGTTCTTGACAAGATCCAGAGATGGATATGTAATCTAATTGGCCCTGATGTAGCGTCTCGTCTGCAGTCACTCTCTCACAGACGCGCCGTCGCCTCTCTCTGTCTTTTCTACAAATACTTCCATGGTAACTGCTCTGACGAGCTGCTTTCACTGGTTCCCAGACTCCATGAATTCAAGCGCCCTACGAGGCTGGCATCCCGCTCCCACCCTTACACCGTAGAAACTTTCAAATGTAACCGTCTCTTCTACTCCAATAGCTTCATACATCGCACCTCTCGCCAGTGGAACACCCTCCCCAATTACTGTTTCCCTGAAAGCTATAATCTCCAACTATTCAAATGTAATGTCAATCGACATCTCCAGTTACCTTGATCTACCCGCTATCCTTCTCCTCATCCTTTCTCCTATCACTCCTATCTGCTCTCGCTCCAAATTTTCCGCCACCCCCTGCATCCTAGTGGCTTCATGCCTTGCTTGGGGCGTAATGCTTAAAAAAAAAAAATACCCTCAGCTTGTGTGCTTAGCTACTGAAGGAATTTCTTTGGATTTAAATATAAAGTACAGTTTATGTGTGTGCGCGTGTGTGTATTAAAGCAACTCCTTCGCTCGCACTGGTCCGATTTCAGTGATTCATAGCTCATTCAAAAACCGTAGAAAAGTTAGACGCAAAGAACTAGCCATTATCGTTGCTTTCATGGTTCAAGGGGAGTAAATCGTATTTTCCTTTTTTATCTAAAATTGCTGCTAGATTTAAATTTTAAGCCTGCCCTATTGGGTGGCATATAACTTGCTCACGTGAGGACTCTTGGTTTGGACATCATCACAATAGCTAGGGAGGAGTAGATGCGATAGCCGTCAGTATACTAAAAAAGAACTCAAAATTGATCGCTGCATTTAAGTATTGAATCAGTGTTTAAGCTTACCTTTCAAAAGTTCAACAGTAATTCTTCTGATGCTACTTAATTTAAAGACGATGTGATGTACGCAGATCCTTATTTTCCGTACAAACAATTATTTTTATTTCATGGGTGACAGAACAAGGGACAATTCACATAATAAAATCAATATAGAGCAAAGATATAAATCAGAGTTACTTATACATTCAATATTTGAATAATTATATATAGATAATTAAGTATATTATGGAATCTATAAAAATAAATGCGAAATTGGAGCTCAATTCTGCCACTAAAAGGCTACCGCTCTATTTATAGTAATTTATGCGCTAAAGGCTCAATATCTGTTTTATATATTATCTACTTCTAAGCAACATCTCTCTTCAGGTTTAACTAATTTGCATATTGATTTTAAAAAATTACTTCACTTTACTTTAATTAACTGTCCTTCAGTACTGTAATTTTATCCGAGGATTGTTTTGATTTTCATATTAAAAATAGGTCTGATTAGGAATATCGTCTTATATAGGGCAGAACAGTGTTTGAAATTTGTATTTTACTTGGACTTCAACAAGTTGGCATCTATTTGTAAAACTTTCCTTAACTATAACAAGACAATTTATGAATTAAATATTCATTTAAACGTTTTGTTTAAAAGATTTCAAGTAGTGAATATATCTTAATTTGCAAAGCGATAACGAGCGGATATATATATATCTATATATATATATATATATATATATATATATATATATATATATATATATATATATATATATATTATATATATATATATATATATATATATATATATATATATATATATATATATATATATATATATATATAATTATTTATTTAAAAATATGATTCCAAATCGCTACATAAGAGGTCTCATGTTTCAAAACAAGAGCCGAAAACTTCAATATAATCCTTTAAATTAAATTGAGTTTAAATTAAAATGGGCTCCGTTCCATCTTCAAGCGAAATTTTTGTTGGAATAACGTATATCTGAAATTTACTTGTTTTAAAAATTGAAATCAAAATCTCCATGGTAACAGCAAGGACGAATTGTTTAAATTGGGTAGGCGAGTGTAGGGTGTTAATAATAAGTAGTGGTATAGAGATACTTTCAAGATGTCAAGTCGGGGAAAGGTGGGGGTGTCTAAAATGAAACGGAAGATGTATTAACCATCGTCTAGTTTGTTTGTCTATGGAGATTTATTTATTTATTTTATTTTATTTTATTATGAAAGGGAATTGTGCATATAAAAAAAAGAAAAACTTTCGTAACGTTTGTTTTTTGACGAATTATAAAGGGTTATCTATTATGTAAGGTATTTAAACTACTTATTTGGGCTATGGATTATGAAGGGTGTTATGTTGTATGCATGTTTGTAGTTAATTATTCCTACTATGAATCTGAAGATTGGGCTATTTGTTAAAAAAAGTTTTATAATTTTTTTTTTTAACTAATGATTCAAACCAAAAATCTGATGATGCCTACAAAAAACCGTTAACTCGTGTCTATTATTTAATAGATTATTATTATTTAGAAGTTTAATAATGAGTAATTTTTCATGGAGGCACAAAGGGCATGGGTCATCCCAAGCTTTACATGTTCTAGCCTTTATCAATGATTTTCCATTTAACTTTTGGTGTTCTATTTGTTTCCTTCAGGTGCCAAAAATATTTTGATAGTGAAGTCTGATTTCTTTTGTTTATATTATTAAAGGAGCACTTATGCTGCCTCCATCTATCTTTAAAATTATTCTTCGTGGACCCAATGTATATCATATTAGTGCTAGGGCTCTCTGTGGATGAAATAGTACATTGGTATACCACAGAATTAATACAACATTTATTTTCTAATGGGCAGTCTTCTAGGTTTCTACAGTTACATAACTTTTCCCTTTTATCGTCTGGTTTAAGTGAAGAGTTTTTTATTAATACTGTTTTGGCATGGGGTTTGTTCAAGATCTTATTATTGTGTTTTTTTATTATACGTTCATGATTATCAGAGCAGCTGTAACTCAATTTTAGGGTGTTCTTATTGAATATATTACTAAGCTTACTATTGGTGGGGATGTTTTTATCAATTAGAGCTAAGAATTTCTGTCCTAGTTTAATATATATATATATATATATATATATATATATATATATATATATAAACGTGCAATCAATTTACAAATACATGAATTATTCATACAAAACTAATGCAAAGGTTAATGATTTAAATGGCAAGACATCCATCTTGCAAACGATTCAAATAGTACACAAAAACCCTCTAAATCCGTTATGCATGAGTTGATCCTTGTTTATATAAATTTCTGCCGTATTAGTTATTATTTTTACTACAAGCTTTCGTCTGTTCCTACAGACATCGTCAGGTATATAATAGATGTTGTTCTTGGTTTTTTCTTAGTAATAAGAGGACATCGAAAATATATGTGTATTGTATCCGAAAATGCTATTAAAAATGAGTTATTGGTTTTTGAACGCGCCAAAGCAACGCTGAGTTTGATTTTGAATTTTTTAAAATGTCTGCGTCTATACCAAATATGGTAATGAACAAATGTTTTTTTGGTAAATTTTTTACTGTCAAAGTGGCATGAACTATATTGTTCAATAATGTTTTGTATGAATAATTTTATATATATATATATATATATATATATATATATATATATATATATATATATATATATATTTCTAATATATAATAATAATAACATGCCACCGACTTCGATGGGCCGGATATCATGTCCGAATGCCAGTCATCCCCTACACAAAACACATCTGTATCAGAGTTCGTATCTGGAAAGAGATCACGTGAACCCTTACGTCGCCGATTCAGGGATCAACTCAAAATACAACTTGCTGAGGAGAGAAGGAACAAGGAGAGAGGGACAAGGAAGTTGCAGAAAGAAGCAATTGGAGCGGCGCAGTCACCAACAACATCCTTCGAAAAACAGACAAACAAAAGATATGAAAAGAGCCTAAATAAAAATGAGAGCTCTCAATCCCCTGAAACCTCATACCCTACTCTATAATTAAATCGATTCTATTGTATTTTGTATAAACCAACCAGCAAAAACTCTTGCACTCTCAACCATAAGAGTGGTTGTCCTAATTACTACTGTTGTAGCATACCTGCGGACGATTATAGGTATGTTCCCATTTACATAAATACAGTAGTAAATACTGTATGTTGGTCTTCAGTTGGAGATACGTCTTCAGCTGTGCTGGTCAAACTGTCTGCTTCCAGGCAGAGATGATCCTCAGCTGAGGCTATTTCGAAGGGCACAGTCTCGTCTCAAGAAACAGCTACCCGACCACGTTTTATACTAGGTCTGGGGAAATTTTGCCGAGGCTAAGGGATCGGATACCCCACATTAAATTCGGCCTTGTACTACATCTGACGGCGTGGGGCGGTTGGTAGATATTCTGCAGTTGGAGATTCATTGTGGAATTCACTTGACTCACTTCTAAGAAGTGATTTCTTCCTCTACGCGCCGCTGGCGAATCTTATATGTGCTGTTCTTGTCTTACGTATCATCGTTCATTACCAACCTTCGTTTGATTATTCTATTCAGTAGTCTTCCCTAGGTTACATCAGCTACAAAATAGCACTTATACAGAACTTAATTGTCCGAGCACAAATTAATTCCTCCACCAAAAAAATTCTTTACACTGAACTAAAAATCTCATTCATAATGACTCCCCAAACTACATTGTACATGAACAAATAAAGCGATTTATCAAAAACCTAAACACATTACTTATAGAATATGGTACTTCCTCAAAGGATCATAAATATATCAAACTCTTATATTGTAACCGGATGCATGCTAACTACAAACAGGATGAGAAAATCATAAAAAATCCTCATTATTGTCAATAAATTTCCTAATGATCCCAATAAAAAAAATTAATCATCTATTAGACAAAATGCAATCCAGTCAATTTAATTATTCGCAATAATTCCTCCTCACCAACCGATGTATTACGTAAAACCAACATTATATATAAATTTAAATGGCTCTTCGGAGGATGTATCTCCGATAGAAAAACAAATATATATGTTGGATATACCACAACTACATTATCAAGACGTCTTACTCTCCATATGTTTGACTATTCGTCTATTGCTAGACATTCACACCAACATTCCTCTGGGTATTCACAGTATAGAAAATGCTGATTGACAACACAACTATTCTACAAGAAAATAACAAATTAAAACTACAAATCCTCAAAATTGTCTTCATTAAAGTTATTGAGTTATGAATACAGTAATAATGTTCTAAAATGCCTATAAAAAGAACAATTTTCGCTCTATAACGCGTGCTTGACCATGACATTCCAATATAAAAGAAAAATGTTTCATAATGTATAAATATTCAAGTTCTAATGAACACGAAAGCATTTAAAAGCGAAAAAAAATAATAGATAGCTAAACATAGTTTTTGACTTACCATTTGCACCTCGATGATGATCCCAGAAAGAGATGGAAAATAACTGGAAAATAAAAGCGATTCTCACTGTTACAGTGCCTTTCTGGCCTTAGTTAATTGTAATAAACGGGAAAATATTCTTGGATATGAAATGATTATGATAAAAATAAGCAGACATAATATTTGTAATTTATTCAATCCCACACACACACACACACACACACTTATATATATATATATATATATATATATATATATATATATATATATGTATGTGTGTGTGTGTGTGTGTGTGTGTGTGTGTGTGTGTGTGTATGTGTGTGTGTGTATATATAAATGTAAAAGTGAACATTGAAGTTAACACTCAGAGACGACAGGCTGTTTCGGGCTAGATGCAGTCTGAGTGTTGATTCAATATTCACTTTTATATTTACATACGCTCTATCTCTGATATTGAGCACTTTATCTCATAAATATAGCACACCTTGAAACTATATATATATATATATATATATATATATATATATATATATATATATTTTTTTTTAAATTTTTTTTATCATAATTAAAAAATTGAAGTCTTACTATAATATTATCTGAAAAAAAAAACTTAATAAAGGAGAAGAAGAAGAAGAAGAAGAAGAAGGAGAAGAAGAAGAAGACAAGGTACTTTTAAAAAATTATACTGTCTTAAAATTAAACCAACAATCTTAAGTCAAAATTAGCGTTAAACTCATTACAACAAACAACTAACGCATTGTCTATGTTATTTCGTTAAAAAATCCCATATATATATATATATATATATATAGCAACCTTCAATTTGTATATGTGCGCATTAAGGATATTTTTCCTGGGGTTTTTTTACGAGTTATTTCAGCTTTAATCCGTTTATATTGATATAATCCTGCTGAAATAGTTAGCATTTTTTCACCAAAATTGTATTTTACTGTACCTATGTTGTAACCATCAGAGCTAATATAAAATCTGTATGGACTTCCATCTGATAATATTCTTTCTTGCTTGTATGTGAGTGTAGATTTCTTTCTTTTCTGTAACATGGATAGAGACTGAACTCACAACTTGCAAGGACACAACATCTTATACCTAATATATCTTATTTCAAATCAGATGCTACGTTAAAATAAACCTTGTGTACTTTACTTATGCATTGATTCTATTTGAGTATATATATATATTCCTCAAAGTTATTCTTTTAAGCGGATATTTTTCTGCTAAATATTTCTATGTTTATTATATTATATTATATTATATTATATTATATTATACAGTATAATGTCCTCTCTTATCTTTAAACAATTGATGACTTCCATTCGATATTCAGGAAATATTGCCGAAGACAAAAGACACCCGAGGAAAATGTAGAGGCGGAAACATTGTGATCAAAACTACAACTTAAGGACATTGATCCAAAAGGATCAGTGTATCATACTGAGAGCCATTTCAGAAAATCCGGGGAAGAAAAAGCTTCTCCTACGAATATTCTGAAGAAAAGTAATCAAAACAAAACCGAAGGAAACGAGAGTTTTGATAATAGGATGAACGGATATATAAAGGTGAAAATATGCTTCTCGGCAAAATTATAAAAAGCGGACATTTTTTTTTCTTTTTTTTTTACTCCATGCCCGTTCGTCTCTTTTCGCATGAGAAGCTGCCACTGATGGAATAGATGTTGATCAGCCTTGGTTATGGCTAAAAACAGCTGAAGTGGAAAAAAGCAATTGCTGACTGACACAGAGCGAAATCAATATATATATATATATATATATATATATATATATATATATATATATATATATAATGATATTGCGATGTCAACTAGTTTATTTAGAGAAGTCGCTTGAAAGGAATCGTTCAAAGTTGACGCAAAGTCATAAAGAACACAGCAAGTCTTGGGGAAAAATAATTGTAACGGCGCTGTTTCTGGATTCTTTCAACAATAGACTGAAGCAAGAAAGATGCACGAATATTGAACCAGATTACATTTTTGTTTTCTTATAACTAAAATTCAATCCATACATAGCTTAAGAGCCATTGAGTCTCAGTGAATGATGTGAGTGATATGAACGTTAGAGTACGAAGTATGACAAGACGAATATGACGGATAGATAACGATTGACCCTCGTCTTAACGAGATTAAGACTGTATTATTCGAGGAAGCATTGGCTGCACGAAGAAATATTTCTTAAGAAGAAGATTCTGGAGTGCATATGTAGGGAGTGATATTATCTCTGCCATGCAGGCATGGAAAATCGGATCTTTCCAGTAAATATCTGAACCGGTGGCACTAAACAACAAATCTCGATTGAACATTTGCGCGGGAAGTAGCGATTGGCTTGTGACGTTTTGTCTGTGAGGAAAGAAGCTGTAGAGTAGAAAATAAATCTTGTCCCACCTCAAAATGCTGCGTTAGCGATTTTGAACGCTCATTGTTGACAACTGAAGATTGTGGAGCGCCAATCCAGATTTGACAACAATGCTCCAATTCTGGTTTTATTCTGATCTGATACTTGTAGAGATAGAGCCTCATTGAAGAAGTCAAACATATTTTTTTTGGTGGGGGAGTTCAAGGGGTAGACATTTTTTTCAGCATATATTGCTATGGGTCGCATATGTGAGTTCCACTTGATGTCCGTGGCGAATTCAGGTCCCAACTTAATCTGTAATTTATAGTCTGCAGCCATAACCTTCAATAAAGATCTCACTTAATACTGTCGTAAATTTTCTACGCGTCTAGCTTAATAAAAGGTGGTTATTAACAGTTGCTTGTAGGCCACATGTGGCTCTTTGAGCTTTAATATGCGGCTCGTAGAAATATGTTGGTACTGAGGAAAGGAATGATGGGATGCAGAGAGATGAAAGTAATTTCCGGGTCAGCAAGGGTTAAAGAGGAATGTCAGATGACTGGGGTCATGGGTAAGAGGATTAAAGATTTGGGTGAGAAGGGGAGTGAGTGTAGCCACAAATGTATGTAACAAAAACGGATGTGTAAATTTTCTTCATCTTTGGCGGCTCTCAAACATCCGAAGTTCATCGTATGTGGATGTTATGTTAAACAAATTTGACCACCCCTGGCGTATCGTTCGTTCGTTCGGCGTCCGTCAGTCTCGGGAGACGATGGAGTTGCGCTAGTGCGCTAGAAGCCTGGCCGGGATGTATGGAGAATTAGGTGTGCCCGGACATCTAGTCCCCCTTCACGGCCTTGCTAGCAGAGTCTAAAGAAGAGGATAAACCAATACAGTTTGGTACCAGCGCGGCTGCAGGAGTTGCCGGAAGGTAGGACAAAGTGTCGTCCATCCGCCTTGGGGGCTCTACTCCGGATTGGTATTGGGTTAACACCTTAGCTTTTTCTTCTCTCGAAGATTTCCACAAAGCAATGACGTATAATTATTAAAAACAGGATTCGGTGAAAAATAATAAATACATTGATTATTTAACTGAGATTCGAGAAGATAAATGATTACTTATTTTTACTTAAAAGTTAATAAATATATATTTGTTTACTGGGGCAGTCGGTTTCCTGTAAACTCAGTTCAATGTCACGTGGGTATTCAATCGCCTTTCCTTAGACAATGGTGCTGAAAGACCGTTTAAATATACGAGCGTCTGGATGAATAATTGAAGTAAGCATGACCAACGAGGACAAAAAAATCTGACATTATCAACTATGGAAAAATGACATTCCAACATTAAAACTTGCTCATATGACGGCCAGCTCTCTATTGATATTATTGAGCGGGTTCAGTTATTCTTTCATTTGGGCGCTATATGTCGAGACAAAGCACCTCGATCTATATTATTAGTAAATTCTCTTTTATCTGAGATCTTTAACACCTGTCACGACAGCAACAAAGCCTAGCTTTTTTTTAAAGTCCTTTCTCATGTTCGATCAAAATGAAATAGATGTTGTATAACTCGCAAACTTTATATAAACGTATTTAACTTTGTCACATGATTATGTATATTTACTGAACTTATTTAAGTCAGACGTTAGACTAAATAAATTGCGTCCTATAATAAAACTTGTGTAGCAGCCCAGAATATAAAGTGAACCCAGAATATACTCTCAGTTATTCTAGACTTTAAAAGATAATACCCGGCTATTAACTTAGGTTAGACATGGGAAATGCGTCACTGAAAACCGAACACATATCAGCTGAGAGAAAATGCATTCCAAATCGTAAACATGGTACTAAGAAATGACAAGAGTTCGTAAGAAACATGGTGCTGAATTGCTATGTGAATGCAGGACAATCACATCACAGATGAAGAGCAAACTGGAGGCAACAGAAATGAGGTCCTACAGTAAGAAAATGAGAATTCCATGAAGCATCGAGAAAGTCTTAACAAAAGTCTCAACAAAAGGAACACTTTCTACTCGGAATCAAAGATGCCATTGATATAATGAGGAAAGAGGACTTGAGAAACGTAAGCATCACAGGGCAATCGAGTGAGAGGGAGAAAGAGGAAAGCAGCGGGTCACATACCTGACTAATTTGTATGAAAGAATCACGGAACGAGGGTCGGTAGTCATGACAAAGAGAAAAAGGCTCTCAAAGGTCACGAGAAATAGGAAGTCGTGGAGTGCAATAATCGCCCAAGTCTTGATAGAAAAGCATCTAGCTGCCAACCTGATAAGTTTCTGTGAATCGATGATGGAATGAGAGACGGGAAGTTTGGCAAAGAGATATATAGGTGGTTGTGGAGAGCCATAATCTAAGACGACTGAAGGGACAATGCATATAAATGAATAAGGCCAATTTATAACCGCAGATATAAAATAGGCAAATCCTAAAAAATCCCATGTAATTAGATGTTTATTATTGTATTAAAAAAAAAAATTGTAGCAATGATTACAGATGTTTTAATAGTACACTATTTACATTATTCGGACTATTGTCCTCATCTTCGTCGCCATATTTATTACAACGTTTCGGCCGTTGTACGCTCCGGCCTTCATCAGATGGTTGAAATATCGAACTGAACCCTTTATTTCGCTCACTAGGATAGACTGTTCTAGTTCCACGTGCCATGTTTAATAGATGTCATTTATCTCCTGTTAATTCCCCTTGAAAGTTCTCTTCTACCTTAAACTGGTATTGAAATAACACTCTTTTAACGCCTTTATCCACCGTGCCATGTGTCTTTGTTTTAATAGTAATTTAAAAATGGTAGCAATGGTATGCTTCTTTAACTTAAAAAAATACGTTTGTATAAAACTTGAACACACTTTTGCTTTCTTATAACATGTTTTATAGTTTGTACTGAATATTTCGTTCATTCAACTTAAATTTGATTATTGTGATTTTATTAGCGTATCTCAGATGTGTTAGAAGGCTGAATGTTTGGAGGCACCTAGCGAGGATCGAATTCTATTTTCTACGTTAATGTTGCCAAACGGTTTTCTAAACGCAGCACAGATGTGACCAAAAGTCTGGAGTACCCAATGGGAATTAAAATCACCACTCATTTGTAATTTAATGAGTTTCTAAGTGTTGCTTACATATGGCACGAGTCAGAGTGTGGTGCACCCAATCAGAATCGAACTCACTACTCAGTCATAATGGACCTCGCAAGACAAAATTTCTAGCCATTACACCACGTTGAAACTAAATTCGACCATGAATTGTTAGATGTTTGCCGAGAGAATTATTTAAAATATACAATTCAAATATGTTTAGTTTATTTCGACAGCATTTATTCTTCGAAAGAATTCTTCTACAAAAGTATAGAATTTTATGCATATTAAATTTATTAAACATTTCCTTCTAAAATACGGATTATTTGGCTAAATATGGCTCTTGTATAAATATCTAAAATTTATGTGAGATCTAAGGTTCAGATTAAAACGTTTTAATCATTTCAAGTTGTCCAAGAAAAGCCATGAGGATGCCAGTGGTTTCCGAGATAGGAAAAAAAAGTACAGTATCTGTCTATATTTCTGAGATCAGCTATTATGTACACTATTTACATTATTCGGGCTATTGTTCTCATCTTTGTTGCCATATTTATCACAACGTTTCAGCCCTTCAGTATCTGTCTATGTTTCTGAGATGAGGTATTATGTACACTATTTACATTATTCGGATTATTGTCCTCATGTTTGTTGCCATATTTATCACAACGTTTCGGTCCTTCAGTATCTGTCTATATTTCTGAGATGAGGTATTATGTACACTATTTACATTATTCGGACAATTGTCCTCATCTTTGTGGCCATATTTATTACAACGTTTCGGCCGTTGTACGCTCTGGTCTTCTTCAGATAGTTGAATGTCGAACTGAACCCTATATTTCGCTCACTGGTGTAGACTGTTATAGTTCCACGTGCTATGTTTAATGGATATCAGTTGCCAGTTAATTCCCCACTTCAAGTTCTTCACGGCCTTAACCGGTTATTGAACTCACACTCTTTGGGTCCTGTCACTGGATCTAACTAACGCCTTTATCCACTGTGCCATGTCTACCTTTTGTTGATATTTTTGTTAAGACTTCCTCGATGCTTAATCTCTCCGTCCATTGAATTCTCATTATCCATCTGTAGAACCACCTGAAGAAGGCCGGAGCGTATAACGGCTGAAACGTTGTAATAAATGCGGCGATAAAGATGAAGACAATAGTTCAAATAATATAAATAAAAGTACAGGCGACAAGGTGACAGTAGATGACGGTTGACGTTGCATTTTATTTTTTTGAAGATCTTTGTTGACAGAAAAACAGGAAGCCGCAAAAGATCTCCACATGCGAGAAGTGCGATAGAGGAAGCTATTAGCATATAAATTATGCTTATTACTAGCAGTTTCAATAGGGAAACCATGAAACCAAGTTATCAATCTTGTATTACACTTACTTTATTGTAGTCGAGCAACCAACTCGAAAATGACTACTAGAACAGTTACAGTGAAAATGTTTATAGAAGATCATAGAGAAATTACGGTTGAAATATAACGACTGGCGAACCGGTTTATTGACAGAGCTTTTTTGGAGATAATCCTCTCTAAAGAAGATTGAAATATAGCTTCTGGCGAACTGGTTTATCGAGGTGTTTTTCGAATAAAAATTGAAATATAGTTAATGCCAAACGGGTTTTTCTAGATAGATGTATTAACACTTTCATGGTGGTAGGTTTACTTTGGTAAATTCGTCACTAATATAGATAAAGAAAATGGATGCCGTAGTCGACCAAAAAATGGCTGGCCAGTTCACAATGCAGCCAATTTGCCTTCGATAAATATTAATCATATACAACATAAACTTTCTAAAGTAATATTTTTCCATCTTCTAAATGCCAAGCATTTCAACTCCCCTCTACCTCCATCCTCTGACACTGATCGCGCACTGATCCATTTATTATGAACTAGCTTAAAAGACGCACTCCATGCGGAATTTAAATCTAGCTCCAAGGGCTAATTGGGTCTCAGACACAAGACTAAAGTGTCATCTGGTCGAGTTTAGGAACGAGCAATGGTAATTTTGAAGAAATAACTTTGAATTCCTCAGTTAACTCCATGGAACTTCAAAACATCACTTTAACTCTGATTTGGGTTATAAGTTCAATTTTGACCAAAAGACCAATTTCGGATATAATGTGGGCCGAAATTCAAATTTAGGCCGAAAAGTTCTTCAAATCACAAGCTCCGCGGAACTTCAAGTGAGTTCATCAAATCACATATTCTACGGAATTCCAAAACTCACTTCACGGAACCTCTTACTTTAACTTGGAATTTTGAAGAAATAAAATTGGCATTTTGAAGAAATAAAATTGATTTGCTCAATTCACAAAATTTTGGAGACGTCTTAAACTGAATTACAAACTTTTATTTTTTTAATTCACAAAGATTTAATTCTTTAAACTTAATATAAATTAAAAAAAAATAACATCACTGTTATTTTTCAGTTATTTTAAAATTTGAATTTTACCCATACCTTTCTAATCCTGTCACAAATTCCAATGCTGAATCCGAAGCACTAGATGAAGGGCCAACGTTCCATCAAGGGATGATCCTGATTACAAAAAGGTATAATATATAAAGTGTGGCCAGAATTAGGTGGATTTCAGACATACAGATATTTAGATCTCGAATTGCCCCTTACATAGTAGATAGTTGAGATACCCCGATGGGTCTAACATGGTATAGTGAGACTTTCCCGTTATATCTATGTGTTAAAGTTACAGTTGGGATTGAACTAGCCAGTTTTAGACCGCTCCAGGTAATCCCGATGCCGCTCATTCGTTTTACCCCACACCCTAATGTTGATAGGCAAAGAATTGATAGAAGGACAAGTCGAAGAGGAAAGGTGTTCTAAAATTCCAATATGTCAGAAATTCTCCCACAAGCGATAACCTGAATAATATATGCGAAAACAAGATTCGGATCCCCATTTCTCAACGTGATATTGATTTTCATCGTTTGCGAAAGTTATAACACTATTAGGATGCAGAGGGTTAAATGAAGTGAAAGAGAGTAAGAAGATTTTATAGAGGAGAATTGGGGAAATGTCAATATAGGTACAGAATTCAGAAAGACTGAAGATGGCGATTAGAGTTACATTTAATTTTTTGAAGATTGTAGGTGACAGAGAATGAAGTTTCGACTAGTGCGTATAAAGAAACTCTTAGAATAGAACTGGCGGTTGCATCTAGCTATAGATCGGGTAGTAAAACGGTGAGAAATGGCTGCCTTTTCAAAGAGAACACTTAAATCCATGCAGCCGAGGAATGAAGAGAAAAACTCATCAGAAGACGCTATCAAAATATTTGCAGAAAAGACAGAGTTAAGACAAGTTCTCTCAGCGAGAAAGGGACTGAGATGCCAATTCAGGACCAATTGCATTGTAATAAATTGCCACAGCAGTTAAAATTTCTATAAACTAATAGAACAAAATTTAAAACATTGCTGCTAAATTTCCATAAACTTCCAAAAACAATAAAAATAATTCCGATAAATTCCTACAATTCCTATGCATTCCATTGAACAAGTGTAAAATTTCTACCTTTCAACAAATATTGTGAATTCGACAATGACCTACTTATAAAAGCGTTGGTTTTTGAACTTGTGGTAGTAAGTTCAATTACTGGGTCGGGCAGTAGAAACGAGCCAGCAGAGACTAAACTACTAAATAAAAATAAATATACGAACTAGACAAGATATCCCAAGACATGAGCAGGGAAAGGAATACAGTCTACCCACCCCGTAGATTAAATAATGAGTTCAGTTCAGAATTTCTTGCAGGAAACACCGATCGGTATACACCTGAAGGATGCACAACAGCCAAAACGTAGTAATAGCGCCAACAAAGATGAAGATAATAGTACGATTATAGATAGTGTAAATAATTATATTCTGATGTTACTGCAGTGTAAAAATTACAGGGACTTTTCACACATCTAGTGTATTCTTAAGAGGAAGCACAGTGGAGAAATGAGTAGTGCTCGGATTGAGGAATCGGAGAGCCGAGTTCGAATTACAGTCGAATCCAATACATCCACTTACGTGCTAATATCATTGGTATGAATCCTCTTCTTCTCCCACTAGCTATGGCTAAATAGCAGGACAGGCCGGATTGTATAACCTTGGATGGCAACTGGTCTAAAATCAGAAAGAAATGGCAAACTACTGCGGGAAAAAAATCTGCCTCGTCAGTCATGTATCGAAATATACATGATCGCCTAAGCATGTATCACGCATGGTTCAGAACTGACTGAGTGCATCCGTGCTAATGTTGTCTGTAGGAGAATGTCACAGGAGCAATTTCGAATTGGTCACACCTCGTCAAATTGATATTACAAGCATGTCATACCTAGTTTTAATGACATATGCGAATTCAGTAGCACTATACAACTAGCAATGACCTCAGTATTTACAGTAGAAAAATGTCTGTCTTCAGACCGTATCATTTCACCTGAGGCATTCTAAAAAAAGAAGTTAGTATAAGGAATACGAAAGAAAAATCGATTGTTTTCCCAGCAAAACTTTCTCGATCTGAAATCTGGGTCATTTGTCATCGGCATAAAATGTTGATTTTCTGTCTGAATTTCTGGGTTGAGGTGTCATCAATATTTATAATATTTACTATACTATTTCCCATATCTTTGTTGTTACTATCATAATTCTTCGGTCGATTAAAAAGTTGAGACCTGAAGGCTACATGTGAAAATAGCCCAGCAAGTTAAATCATTAGGTTGGTGAAGTTGATAAAATTGTCATTGCAAGTTCAATTTCTGTGACTGTTAGTGCGGACTTAGTTGTATCTGGTCGAAAATAACTAAAGCAAGATAAGACATACATTTAATCTAGAGGGTGGGACAAAAGTTGACTACCATATTAGTCTGATTCACTTTACATGTTTTTTTGATTACATTGATGTTTATTTTTTTTACAATCACATTTGTTCAAGACTGTCGAAGTACATTTGTTTAACACTTTACTTAAATCGTTTTGGGACAGTCAGTTTAATCTTTTTCGCGGTCAACATTGTAAAAACCTTCGTAATTTTTCAAAACAATATAACACACAGCACGACGCAAATTAAGATCTGCTTCAAAATAAATACATTTGAGATATACTCTTTTAAGTCGTCCATTGTGCGGATATATATATATATATATATATATATATATATATATATATATATATATATATATATATAATTATTTATTTAAAAATTATAACATAAATATGTTATAAAATCACTAAAAAATAGCCATTTTGTTTCAACACCATCGGTGTCTTATCAAGTGATGATGTTGAATGTAAAATAAATGGTTTAAAAGTTTCAAATTAATTAACGATCCTTCGCAAGGGGAACACGCTGTTACATAAGATAGAATGACCAATCTAAACACAAGTATAGGAGGATTCAAAAAGTTGACAACGAAGTAAGGTTATAATAGCTATTAAGAGCTTTTAAGTTGGGGTTATATAAAAATAGAATTTATTCTAACCAATAAGTATTAAATTATATGATAAAATTTGATATTAATATTAAAAGTAAAAAATTACCAATTTTAAAATCTAAATTAAATTTCAAATAAATTTAGAATTATAAAATTACTGAGGAGAAATGAAAAAAATACATATGTTATTCAAATTATTTCTTCATTGAAATTTATGTTAGAAGAGACGCTCATATCAGCTGGTCCTCCCGACAAAATGTATACATTTTAATCACAAGTGTGTCAGTGGGGTCCTAATCTCTCGCGTAAAACAATTCAAACACATTCAGATTATAATTCATAAGCACCGAGACATATTTAGATACACACACACACACACACACACACACACACATACAAAAGTGACGAGACAGGAAACATCTCCACCGCCCTTTATTAAAAAAAAATTGAACACATACATACATACACGCATACACAATAAATGTGCATGCATTTTCTATGCACACAGACACTGATAAATACATGTACACACATCCGCATACATTGACCTAGACAATCTGATACCACAACCAAGAAATATTCAAGACTGAAAGTGTTATTAAACGCATGCTAACTACGTATTAAATTATAACTTATACGGGCAAATATACATAAAATAAAAATGGTTAAAATAACATTATCTAATATATAAAAGACGAAAATTCCAGACACTCAAACATCTAT
This sequence comes from Acanthosepion pharaonis, assembly GCA_903632075.3. Lineage (NCBI taxonomy): Eukaryota > Metazoa > Mollusca > Cephalopoda > Sepiida > Sepiidae > Acanthosepion > Acanthosepion pharaonis. The sequence goes on along the minus strand of CAHIKZ030002084.1, from coordinate 283,740 downwards.
AAAAAATATATATTTTTATCATATAAGTCGATATATGCCTTATTATATATTAGGTGAAAGAAAATAAGATACTAAGAACTACCTACAGATAGTACAGTCACACATATATGCATATATACACATACAAACAAATATATGTCTGCACATACCTACATATAAATATACGCATACACATATGTATATATATACATACAGAAGCAAGTGTAAATATATCAACCCACACAGAGACCTAAAAATAAACAAACCAAATCTAAATATATATGCATACATGCACATGGTTTAATAACATCCGATATAAGGGCTACTGTATTTTCATACAGTTCGATACTATCGACAATTATCCCTCTATATCGAAGAATCTATTCACTTTGGCCTTGGATTTCGCTCGGGAATAGTCTAATATTTCTAAGAGTGAAGTGGATATTATCATGAAATGCCGACATTCTGTTCTGATCTACAAGAATGAACAGTGGACCAAAACGTCTTGCAACGACAATTCATATATATATATATATATATATATATATATATATATATATATATATATTATATATTCTTTCACTTTTTATTTTATATGTGATGATAGACTCTTCCGTCGAGTTCGACTTATAAGGTTCCGACGACCACCTAATAATTATCTGCATGACTTTTGAGGCCTGCTCGAGAACTGCACAAATGACCGCAAACAGTGCAGGAGAAAGTAATGTATTCAGATGCAGCAGGGACACTTTTGGCTGATTATTTCGCTTTCGTGTTTCACGCAGTCAAATGATGTTAACTGCTTGATGGGGCTTTATTCGTGCATGGCACCTTGAAAGATATTCTGATCTTTTCATAAATATGTCCTCAAAGTTCTTGAATGGAATGTTGACGCAAGAAATGTTGCTCTTCAGTTTATCTTTATACCTGAGCCAAGATAGAGATAAGATGAAGTGGGGGAAACAAAGTTACGTACAAATATAATTTTTTTTTATTTATTGTATTTCCAACTTATGAATAAACATACTTTTCATATAATTAACTGAATACAAATTCATAATGACTAAATATGCATAGAACTAGAAAACAAATTTGCTTTAACAAAAATAAGATCTAAGATACAACATTTCAAAGGTTATTTAACAATTGAACAATTTTATCGTTATATCCTTTATACATACATACATATATATATATATATATATATATATATATATATATATATATATATATTGACGTAATAGGAAACCACACATCCCTTTCTAAATATTTTTGACATTTAAAAGAATAAAATAAAACACCAACAGTAAAATAGAAAAATATTAAATAGAACAAGATCTTGGAGAACCTGGGATGACCCATGCCTTTTATGTCTACATGAAAAGCTACACATTATCGAGTTTCTAAAAAACAAAAATTTATTAAATCAAAGAAATGAAATTACGGTTTTGTGCAGACACAGCCAAATATACGCGTTAAAAATTAGTAATTTATAAATGGATAGAAAATATCTAAGCACCCCTTTAAGAAACCATCAACGAAAAAAAAACAAATAAATAAACCCCAAAAAGTATAACAATCAGTAAGTTGTAACAAATAGTAATAAAATCAACAGAGCCTGGGAGCAAAGTCCATTGTAGCCAGATAAAAATCTCCCCACACGACTTCAAAATTTGGCATATAATAAACATTCATATTTTCATCACAGTAGTGAAGCCTTGATACCGACAGAAAAAAACAGATGACATCTCCATTTCCAAACGATAAATGAGTAAAATATTTCTTCAGTTAGTTATTCTAAGCATCGCTTGAGAATGAAACTGTACTCTAAATGTTAAGTTTAATATTGAAATTTAAACTTTGGGACTTGAGTGAAGTTTCGGAACTAATTGTGTGTCGCGATGGAATCATATTTTTTTAAAACGATAATAATAATAATAATTATATATATATATATATATATATATATATATATATGAAGAAAAATATACGGAAAAAACAAACAAAAATCCTAATATACAATTATGCTCTTTTAATGTTAATATAATGTCAACGTCGGATGTTTCGGTCTATTAGACCATCTTCAGGACATATTCATAAAACATAATTAAGATAGATCATATTCATTTCAACATGAAAGATTATTAATTATGTTACCTCACTTCACATATCCACATATATAATTCTATACATCCACATTTACAGTGCTGTTCGATAAAAGTGACGCACCTGATTTTTTTTTTACTTAGAAATTGTTTGCTTATTGTTTTTGGGGTCAAAATAATTTTAATCTTATTAATATAAAGACCTCTTCCCGACCACCCTAAGGTATTCTATTGATAATTACAATTTTTCGATATAAATGAGATTTATGGAAAAACTCAAAAAAAAGGTACTCACTTATTTCCTGAAACTAGCAATCAATAGAAACATAACCAAACAGCTTTAAATAAAGAACAATAGAGGTATAATTTATTTATAATAGGTAATATAGTTCGAAATATTTAATAATCTATGGGTCCTCCTTATTTTGAATGATCTTTTCAACCCTTTTTAGCATTGAATGATTAGGTTCTAGTAAATCTCACCTCCAAGCATTGAATTTCATTCGGATATGAAATTCACCATCAAATCCTCTTTGTTGCTCAACTGCTTTCTCGAGAGCCTGTAATTTATAATGCTCCATAAGTTTTCTATGGGGTTGAGGTCAGGAGATTGGGGTGGCTATGTCATAACACTCACCTGCTTCATAAATTTTGATTTGTGAGAGGGAGCATTATCCTGCATAAAATGAGCTTGGTGGTGTCGATTTGCACCCTTCCAGCAGAAGGGAGCAAACAAGACTCTAAAATTCTCTTGCACTGTTCTCTCCCGAGGGCCTTTTCAATAGGTTCTAAGAAACCACTTCCATGAAAAGAAAAGAACATTATACTGAATGGATGCTTGACAGTACTTACTGCTAAATTGAAAGAGCTTTCAAAGCTTCTTCTTCAGAATTTAGATCGCTTATCCTTTGAATTTAGCTCAACTTTCATTTCATCGGAGAAGAGGACATTCTTCCAGTCTTCCACGGTGAGATGTTTGTAATAGTGAGCTCATTCAAGTCTTGTTGGCTGTGCTTATTATCGGCTTAAACCTTCGTGTACAAGATTTGTAGCCTTGTTCTTACAGCCATCGACGGACTGTTGAAGAGGCAAGACTAATACCTTGCTCTTCGCTAGTTATAGTCCTATTCTTTGCAACTTCTCTCTTGATTACCCTGCCAGTTCTCTCATCAATCTTTTTCTTTCGTTTCCTTGTTTCCTTCCTTGGAGCAGGAGTAGAATCATTATGTGCCCTAAGCAATCGAGAGACATTTGACTGCGAGGTTATAGCAATTACTGTAATTTCTCTCGTAGATTTGCCTGCTTTTGAGAAGGCAACAATAGATGGCTTAAGTGGTTCTGAGTGGATATTTCAAACTGTTTTTATACTGTATGAGGCTTTCTGGAATATTCTGGAGTACTCTCGATTTAATTTAACCTGTTCTAGATATCTCTAGAATATTGTTCTGAGTGTATTGTAAAATAGTTTTTTAATATTTTGTCAGAAGTTCTTTAAATTTACCAGTTTAATCATTAGAATGTGATATCTGAGTCACTTTTTTTTTTTATTTTAGTTTTTTTTCCTGAATCTCATTTATATCCAAATTTATAATTATCAATAGAATACCTTAGGGTGAATAAACTTTTTTCCTAGGTCGTCGGGAAGTGGTCTTTATATTAGTAAGATTAAAAATTATTTTAACCCAAAAAAACAATAGACAAAAATAGTTTTAGTTAAAAAACATCAGGTGCGTCACTTTTATCGACTAGCGCTGTTCATGAAAATGCAGTGTTACACATATATTCTATTGCAATTTAAACCTATATACTAACATATGCGCAACAATATTCATGTAAAAATGCAAATATATACGCACATATAACATGCATCCATACGCAACTGTTTTTTTTTAAATAATGAGGTCCGCCCTATACAAGGGACAGGGGCCACTTCAGTTAGAAAGTTTCATATATTTCGTCTAGTTTTTAACCATGTTAAGGATGTGTTTTATTTACCTTAATGTATAAACTTTATGTATGTATGTAGAGTTATGCGAATACTTTTGTCTAAATACATTCAGCATATTAAATGTTGGTTTTTTCCTTTTTATTACAAATGCTTCCATCATAAAAAAGGATAAAAAAAGAAAGAAAAAAACAACACTTAATAACATTAATTACGTCACAATGTGCTGGCTGTGTTTGAAAAAATTCTCATAACTTTAGATACATACATAAAAATCTAAACATTCAGTTACACATTTTACGTCCAGAAAAAGAAAAATTTATATAAACGCAAGAAAATGAAAATTATTAAATGATATATATATATATATATATATATATATATATATATATATATATTAATATATATAGGTTGGATTCATGCTTTAGCGATCGTCAGACAACGATTTTTTCAACAAAAACCCAAATCACAAACTCACATCTATCCAACTTTATGTTTTTCTTATCTTCTGATATTGAGCGCTTTCTAATAAGTACCTTTGTATAATATATAAATAATTATAAATATATATATATTTATTTATATTTATATATATATTTTTACATATATATATATATATATATATATAAATGTGTGTGTGTGTGTGTGTGTGTGTGTGTGTGTGTGTATGTGTGTGTGTGTGTGTTACTAAAAAAAATGTTGATGTAACAACATGGGCAAACACATAACTTATACAAGTAAAGAATAAAAATCATCAAACATTTACATACACAGTAAAAATTTTTATTCAAACCTTATCATCTAGAATAAAAAATACTTCTATTCCTTTAACAGTTTCTAACCAAGTTTTGTATAACTCTCTATTTCTAATTTGGATTTATTGATATATATATATATATATATATATATATATATATATATATATATATATATATATTTATAAAAAATATATATATATAATATATGTTATAATTTTTTAATAAATAATAATTATATCTGCTCTACTTTGTATTTGATTTTTCATTTTAAGAATAGTAATTGTTGGTTATTGGAATTATCTTCATTATAAACCAATAATTTATACTTGTATAACTATAAATAAAAGAATGTTTTACATATATATATATATATATATATATATATATATATATATATATATATATATATATATATAACATGTTTATGTGTATGTGTTTATTGTGTGTGTGTGTGTGTGAAATGATTGTTATACTATACAGTTCTTTTTCCCAATGTCCAACGACATCAATTAATATAATATAATATTTTAAATTTCTTTTTCATTTATTATAAAGGGATCATTTTTGAATAAAAATCGTGATTCTTTGGCATTCATTTTTCTCACACACAATTATATAAAATATACAAATATATATATATATATATATATATATATATATATATATATATATATTTATTCCTGAAGTCTCAGAAAAACTTTGTTTACTATTTAAAAAATCTAAGCATAAATTTAATATGGTCATTATATTTATGCTTGTTAAAAATTGTAAAACTAAATTTACTATGTTATAAATTACACAGATGAATATATTTTTTATATATTATTTCGAACGTTATTTTCAGTGGATACCCAAAGATTTGAAACTCAACGTAACGTTTAAATTATACATTATTTATTTATATGTCTACTATTCTGCGTATTCGAGAAAACATTATGTGACCATCCATCAAAGTTTTTTGTAAAATCATCCCTCTTTTCAAGATGAAATTTCTCAGAATTGATATACACATTCATATTAGCATCTTTCGAAAAAACTAATCATTCAAATAAAATATAACTTTATATATAATATTCTTTTATTGATAATTTATTGAAAATAATTGATTCTATTTTTAGTAATACTGTATTTTTACTTAATGAAAATTTTCCCCTAATTTTTTTTTTTTTTTTTTATTAATATTTTTGGACCCCTAAAAATTTGTTTATGTTGGTCGAAAAAATTTGGGCAATCAAATGATTTTTTTTCTAAAAGTTAACTGTATGTATTGAAAAATAAAATACGTAATGATTTTAATCTTTCCTCAAACGGCCGAGGATATGAATGTTATTCACAAATGTGAAGGTAGAAAAAATATCCAACACTTACACAAACATGTTAGACCAATGTTGCCTGGAATGAATGAATTTTTGGTAAAATTACCAGACGGAGTAATCTTCCTAGAAGACAAAGTCGCCATGCCAATGAGCCAGAAAATCAAAAGACAATTTGATTTGTCAAGAAATCGTGACGGTAAAACGTTTTTTAAATCTTCTCAATCCCCTTTTGTTATCCCATTGAACATATTTTAAATAATGATTTCAACTTGTACAAGATGTGATTCTGAACATTTATTTCGGTAAAACCTTGAATTAGAAACTGGACTTCATTAAGAATGGCAGAAAATCGAACCAATTACTTGTGCTATTTATGGGCTCCAATCTATTATTCTCACATTTTAAATGCAGTTATAAATTCTAAAACAAGATAAACCTAAAAAGCTTTAAATTAAATTAAATTTACTTTTTTTTCATTGTACATTTTCTTAAATTGATAAAATAATAATATGTTTTAATTTTCATTAACATTACTAACTTTTATCACCATTTATCATTATTTTGTTCATGGCTTGATATATACATATATAGGGAAATGATGAAAATATAAATAAAACACACACACACATTTTTACACACACACACACAAACATAATATACATATATATATATATATATATATATATATATATATATATAAATAAATAAATGTTTTAAAATTAAAATGTATTTTATTTTTTAACATTCTTTTTAAATTGACAGGAATTTAAATGATATTTAAATTGAATAATATATATCGTCAGTAAAAATAACATTTACTTTTATAGATTTCAATTTGTCAATAGAAATTCATAGAAAATTTTCACCTTTTTCCAACCAAACGATCCTATGTGTGTGAAAGGTTAGTGTGTGTCAATTGTTATATGTCGATAACGAATATTCTCCTTGAAAATTCTCGGACATTTTTTAATGAGTAAATGTTTATTTAATTGTGTTTATTATAAATTCATAAGCATTTAAAATGAAAATCTTGTATCTATAAGAAGAATTTAAACTCTATAAAATGTTCATTTATTCATATATATATATATATATATATATATATATATATATATATCTATATATATATAATATATATACTTTGATATTTTTTATATATTTATGTATGATAGGATATATATTTTGATATATATTTTACTTTGGATATCAAATTAAATTACATAATTTATTTAAATTTAATTATATAAAAAGGGAATTACTTGAACACACATATTTGAAATTGAGTTTAGACAAATAATAGAACCAAATTCTTTTCTATGTTTATATCTTTGTTTTTCTGATTTGTTTTTTTATAACTTATTTTTTTTATACTTATTAATAGCTGTTTTTTTATATATTTATGTATTTATTGATAAAATGTCTTTTATATTGAGTTTATTTGAACCTGTTTTTTTTAATATTTTTTAATTAAAGATTTTTTTTTGTTTATAGTCCTTACTAATGTATCTATGGTTGAACAGTTCTTTCATATAAGGTTTATATATTCACCTTGGAAAAATCAAAAGTGACATCCAAAAAATTGATCACCTTGACTTGGTATTAGTAATAATATTAATTCATGAAAAACAAAAAAAATTTGGATGCATGTTATTTTTAATCTGAACAAATTTGTTGTATATTTATATATATATTATATATATATATATATATATATAAAATAAGAGAGAGATATAAAATTATCAAATTTAATAATCGTAGCAGTAACCTTTCAAATGTTCAATTCAAACTCAATTTCAAATTCAAATATTTCCATCGTTAGAAAAAAAGAAAAGTATAATATATATATATATATATATATAATATATATATATATATATATATATCAAATATATTATATTTGAATAAAAGACAGACTTTTTCCTAAAATTCCATTCAATAATTTTTCACCATAACCCTCAACATTATCTATATAAATAGTGATATTTTTATATTTATATTTCCAAAATTTCTGAAATGAAGAATTAAAGAAATTTCATACAATTTTTATGGACCTAAAAATTCAAGAATAACTGTCGTGTAATTTATTGGGGTTGTTGTAACGTTCCCTTATCGCTAACCCTTATAATCAAAAATATTATCTAGAGACGAGACGCGTTAAATTTGAGCAACATCCAGCCGACACATATGGGGTTAAAATAGGAAACTAAAATGATACATATGACACACTCATATCCTCTCTCCCACCTCACTTCCTCAAGAAATTAATTTTACGTATACTTGATGAGGTCCGTAAAAAACGTGTAAATTTTTTTCATTTTTCATTTCAGCTTTTGAAAGTAAAGTCTGATGATCCAGAACCCTATTAAAGGGGTTATGGTGAAATAGCTTATTACATGGAATCTTAACGTGGTCTGTTTTTATTCAAACATATCTGCTCTGAATTTTATTTATTGAACTGATATCATCCTCCTCAGGTCTAAAGAATACGGATTACCTAAATTTGCATAAACTATATATATATATATATATATATATATATATATAATATATATATATATTTTAAAAAAAACTTGTATTAAATGCAACTGACAAAAGTTGAGTGTTTTTTTTTATGTATTTTTTTCATATATCTGAAAAACTGTCAAGATATACGAATCAAAACTTTGGATAAACTATGGCATTTATTTATCGACAATTTTTGTCTGATGTATTTTATTGGACAATAGGAATAATGCAAAAAAATAATTAGACAGAGAGACTTGTTTATCTGAATTTAATAAAAATTATTTATTGTTTAATGAACGATTGTTATCTAAATACACACACACACACACAAATTATCTCTCTCTCTTCTCTCTATCTAGCTAAATATCTATCTATCTATTATCATCTATATCTCTCAAAAAATGTCCAACTGTTAAAATGGCTTACTACGGAAATATATATATATATATATATATATATATATATATATATATATATGAGAAAAATATAAACCAGACAATAAAAGGGAAAAATTATGTAACTGTAGAAACCTAGAAGAATGCCCATTAGAAAATAAATGTTGTATTAATTCTGTGGTATAACAATGTACTATTTCATCCACAGAGAGCCCTAGCACTAATATGATATACATTGGGTCCACGAAGAATAATTTTAAAGATAGATGGAGGCAAAAAAAAAAAAATTTTTAATAATATAAACAAAAGAAATCAGACTTCACTATCAAAATATTTTTTTGCACCTGAAGGAAACAAATAGAACACCAAAAGTTAAATGGAAAATCATTGATAAGGCTAGAACATGTAAAGCTTGGGATGACCCATGCCCTTTGTGCCTCCATGAAAAATTACATCATTATTAAACTTCTAAATAATAATAATCTATTAAATAATAGACACGAGTTAACGGTTTTTGTAGGCATCATCAGATTTTTGGTTTGAATTATTAAAAAAAAAATTATAATAACTTGTTTAACAAATAGCCCAATCATCAGATTCATAGTAGGAATAATTAACTACAAACATGCATACAACATAAACACCCTTCATAATCCATAGCCCAAATTAGTAGTTTAAATACCTTACATAATAGATAACCCTTTATAAGTCGTCAAAAAACAAACGTTACGAAAGTTTTTTTTTTTTATATGCACAATTCCCTTTCATAATAAAATAAAATAAAATAAATAAATAAATCTCCATAGACAAACAAACTAGACGATGGTTAATAAATCTTCCGTTTCATTTTAGACACCCCCCACCTTTTCCCCGACTTGACATCTTGAAAGTATCTCTATACCGCTACTTATTATTAACACCCTACATTCGCCTACCCAATTTAAACAATTCACCCTAGCTGTTACCATGGAGATTTTGATTTCAATTTTTAAAACAAGTAAATTTCAGATATACGTTATTCCAACAAAAATTTCGCTTGAAGATGGAACGGAGCCCATTTTAATTCAACTCAATTTAATTTAAAAAGATTATATTGAAGTTTTCGGCTCTTGTTTTGAAACATGAGACCTCTTATGTAGCGATTTGGAATCATATTTTAAATAAATAAGTATATATATATATATATATATATATATATATATATATAGATAGATAGATAGATAGATAGAAATATTAGTGAATATATTGCCAAATATCCCACATGAATAACACGAAAATGGAATTCATGCAGAAAAAGAATAATAAAATCGTTAATTGTTAAGCAAATGTATTTTGCGTCCTCGTGATGTTGATTTAAAATTGTTTGTAAAAACTTTGTCGTTTTTTATTGTTGTTTATAATATTTAAATTAATTATTTACAATTTATATCGATCAGTGTTTTATTGCCGAAAGATGAAAAATTAAAAAAAAATTATTAAAAAATAATTTTTTAAAAAAAATTTTGTAAACAATCAGTATCAAGGAAGATTACCCCCTTTAAAATAAAAAAAATAGTAAAACGTCTTTAGTTGAATAGAAATACCCATTAGCGCTTATTAAAATATATTAATAACGTAATGCCTTTTTAAATAAACTATCTATCTATGCATATATATATATATATATATATATATATATTTATATATATATATATATATATATTGCATATATAATATATATATATATATATATATATATATATATATATATATATATATACATATTATAAATATATTCATATATAAATATTATTTTATTCATAATAAAACGTTGAAAAGAAGTCATCTGTGAGAGGAAAGAAATCATTTTTGCCTGATTATTGCGTTTAGTGTAGTTTGTCGCCTTTACTGAGTGTTGAATATTGTATTACAATTTGTCACTATCTCTGATATGAAGCAAATTTTAATATACCATATAAAAGCAATAGCATTTCCATTCATATATATATATATATATATATATATATTCTTATATATATATTCTTAAATTTTGAATTTTACATATATAGTCTATTTTCAAAAGTGTCAAAATGGATTCAGCATCTAAAAAGCTCCTAGGCAAGCGGTCTAGATCATGGTTTTCTAACGATTACAAGTAAAATTCATGTCGAAAAACTGATATTGTGACCCGGCATATGGCTAAAAAGCGAGTAATGTTGAAATTAACCTACAAAAGGAACGGAACAGCCTACACTTTAAATAACTTCCAGGGAAGAAAATATTTCATTTTGCAGAATATAATAATTTTAATATTTTGAAAGCTAAACTAAAACGTGGAACATTTTCTCCAGCTTTACCGTAGTGGCATTAGATGTTGGGACCAGAGAAAAAAAGAAAGCAAATAGGGTAAAATATATAATAAAGACAAACATTTGCATTGCAGGATATCAAAATCGAAATTGAGTAGGTCTGTTTAATTTGGGAAATTTCAAATTCCTTCTTATAAAGAATTGTGAAAAAGAAAAGGAACTATTTATAATAGATCATCTAAAAATAGATAAAATTATTCGAGATTTGATTAAATTTAAACAATCATAATTTTTCAAATACTATAATTTTCTCTTATATACAGATTCTAAATTTATATTATTTTCTTTTTCTTTTATGTGCCGTGACCCTTCAGGACGTAGGTGATCATAGCTCACTCCCCTCTCCCTTGTAGATCTCAATAAGTTTTGTCCCTTTGCTACATCCCCCAGGTCATGTTCCGTCATCCACTTGCTTAAACCCGCGAGGTATGCCATGCGTTGCTTTCTCTTGTCTCAGGTTCTCTCTATTCGACCTGTGAGTATCAGATTCTCCAAGCCCTCATTTTTTATTACTTTTTCCAGTAATTTCAGCTGCCTCTTCCTGATGTTAAGTATAAGCTTGCTTACCACCCACTCTAAAGCCTCATCGTTTCTCAGACGCCCGGTTCATGATATCCTTAGCATCCTTCTGTAGAAACATACCTCCACCGCCTCGAATCTCCTCTTCATCTTTTTGATGAGACCGTCAAGAAGGACAGATGTCAATAACAGAAGTGCTTTTTTTTTTGTTTTCAGAAATCTTTCCTGCCTTTTAATACTCTGTCCAGCTTTTTAGAATGCGTCTTTCGCCATCCCAATACGTCTTCGGATCTTAGTGTCGCACTTATCGTCCTCTGTCAAAACACTTCCAGATATTTAAATTTACACACTTGCTTGATTTTAGTGTCCCCGACCTGCAAATCACATTTCGGGCTCATCCTTTTACTGATGACAATGCATTCTGTCTTCTTGTAGTTTGTGCTTAGTCCCTTCTTCTCGCTCTCCTTTGTTACCTAGTGTTACTTAAAATAAAAATGCAAATCAGTATTGGTAATTAATTTCCTATAGTTTACCATAATATTTTATTGCTATTAAACTGAATTAAGCAAAACCATTTTTCCAGTGATTCCATAGCTGGAGAGCTTGTGTAGCAAACCTTTGTGCCACACCTTTTCGCGGGTCTTCGAAATATCTAATGCTATAGTCCTTGCGTTATGTGTTTCGTCAAGGGTCTCACTAATTCTGTGCGTATTGGTAATTAGCACCTCAACAGTGGATCAGAATGATCGAAACTCAGAATGCTCGTTGCACAAAATGTTGTTCCTATCCAGGTGCCCGACGACCTTCTTGTTGATTAAGGCCTCAAAAAGCCCATTGATGATGCTGAAGACATTTATTAGTCTGTACTGGAATGAAGAGGACCGATTGTCTGCGCTCTTGAAGACTGGACATACGCTTGCCACCATCCACATGGCTGGGAACGATTTCTCCATCAAGAAGTGGCTAAAAATCTTTGCTAGAATCAAGAATAATTCTGGGTTGATATACTTAAGGACGACCACCGGAGATTTGTCTGGGCCTGTGACTCTTTTTGGGATCAAGGCTTTTAAGAAATCTCGAGACTTCTCTTGCTGAAATGAGTATATTACTGGGATTGTGTTAAGTGAGACGTGGCAAGATGTGGAGGGGATGGCCTTTATCATCTAACGTTGAGTTTGAGGCCAAGAACGAGGCGAAGAGCTTCGCCTTCTTTGTCGAGGAGGATATGAACTCGGGGCCATTTATAATTGTGGGAACAACCGCTTTGCTCCTGTTCATAATTTGGTTAGTGATCTTTCAGAATTCGCGTGATCTAATTTGTGTATTTTCAAACTTAGCGTGGACAGATGCCGGGTAGCTGCACTTGGCATTTTCCAGGAGTCTGTTACAGCGATTTGCAACAGTTGTGAAATTATTAAGGGCCCAACTACACCGCTGCTGGCGTTAGATTTTGAAGTAATGTTCCAGTGAGCTACGGGGGTGGCAGTACATTCAGTGGTGATCCACGGCTGACTATTTGGTTTTTGCTGGAATTTTTCTTTGTGGTGGTGGTGGAGAGAAAAAAACACACCATACCCGAAAGGATCAATTTGGAGATTAGGCAGCACTTTTGGCGGCAGTATGTTTGAAGTCGTTTGGGAGAGGATACTCCATCATACAGGACCGAAATATGATCCAGTCTATGGAACGGTAAATCAGGAGATACCATTGTTTTGGAGATAATCTGGACACAGACTAGGGAATGATCTGACGTGTCAAATGGAGCTAGAACTTTGGTGAATATTTTTCATGGCACTACGTTAGAAAAAGGTCGAGGAGTTTCGCCTGCTATTCCTATATAAAACTCTTTAGAGAAATGTCTTATGAACGTTCCCTGTTCCAAAAGATGTTTGTCCTTATGATCATCCTTAGTTAAAATTGTCACTGGTTAAAAACGCTGAAAAATTTAGTTTGCCGGAAAGTATACAAAATTCAATAAACATTATATGCTCAATCATTGTTTATGTATGTCACTATATGTGAGAGAGTGTGTGAGTGAACAAGTGAAAACGAAAAAAAATACCATTTTAAGAAATGTTATTTTCCTTATGAAATTTAGGATGCCATTCAGAAAGAACAAACGTACCACAGGTGGGGTGCAGGTAACCTGTGGCTCGCCGGTTACCTGTGGCCCGCAGGTGGGTCGTTAGTGAGCCGTAAATGAGCCGTAGCTGAGCCGTAGGTGACCTGTGTGCCGCAGGTGACGTGCGAGCCGCTTTTTCCATGACTGTATTGCAGGCATCCTAATAGTTCGGGTTCTTCAAGGATCTGGGTTAGTTCATACGCAATGGAGAATTTCTGCAATATCTGCCTTCCTCATCAGTTTTGTTAGAGTTGAGTAACCACTGTTTGTTGTGAACATTGAAGTCTCGGTATATTTGAAATTTGGCCGATAAAGATTCAGTGAGTATATTGTCAGCCTTATCTTACATTCAATCGAAGATTGCCAATCCTTGCTCCTGAGAGCGTCACAGATCAAAGACAAATGTGGTACTATGGATACGTGCCACGCGAAAATATATACATGGGGGTTCAAGGTCTTCATTTTTGGTATCCCTCCCGCGAGGAAGACCGTCCTTGATGTAGGCAATTTCGGTGGTTATATTTTGTTATAATACGTGAGTAGACCGGGACTGTGATCTTCTGCAATGGGATTGAATCATTGATATCAGTTCTACACAGGAAAAGAAGATCAGGTTGAGAGTCAAGATAATGGAGTCCCATTTCTGGAAAATTGGAACGTCGACGCCTCATGAGTGTAAGAGATGGCATAACTAAGGTTTGCTTTTTTTGAGGTTGAGTTTTCTAGTTTTGTTCAATTTGAATTGCTTTCATGTTTGTTTTCGTTGGTTTGGGGAGTGTCTAGTAGGCAATGAAAAAAGACGCATAAATAAACCGGTTTGACATGTCTGGAGATACTGCCATAACGGTACCTATTATCATGGCATCGAGAGGCCCCACTGAAGATTACTGAATGTTTGAGGAACCATCCACGAAATGGCAGCACAATAGACCCGATATTATACACCTGCTGATAGGATAGACTCCTCCCAAATTAATCGAAAGTTAGAATCCCTGACTATCAGGTGAATAACACCAATGAACAGAAAACATTTACCTCCAGAAACCTCAATGATGGGATAATGTTTTTCTAAGCTAGATGTGTCACAAGGCCGAATGTATGGGGCGCCCAGTGAGGATCGAACTCACTACTCAGTCGTAAATGATCTAGCAAGACAAGCTTTCTAACCATTACACCACGTCGAGGTGCCCAACCTTAATGATGGGAGAAATACCCCAGGAAAAATTCAGATGTGATACTCTAAGTGTATATGTTTCGTCTGCCTAGCGGTCAGGGCAACAGAAGTCTTCCTTGGGTCACACACATTCTACCTGCTAGAGCCCTAGGGTACCAAGGCAAGATGGCTCATATACATGAGAGCTAAAAGATTGAGGAATCGGAGTGCTGACTTCGAATCCCAATCAAATCTGTTAATTCGCTTATTAGCTTGGGAAAGGCATGAAATCTCTTCTCACATTCCTTAGCTATGGATAAATAACAGAACAGACCGGATGGCAATCGGTCTACCGCTGAAAGAAATGACAACCTTGTTATACATTTTCATGACGGTCGTGAATGATTTGAATGAAGGTGGCAAACCCTTCAAGACCATGGCTATTTGCAGCCAATCCGAGATAGTCTCACCTGCAATTTTAAAGCATTTGCGACATTCTCTGCTAGAATAATTGGTTACTGATTCATTTTCTTTTCTCTTTAACGCGGTTAGTTCCGTATATAAAGCAATAAATTTAGGCTTACCTTTTGACAAATAGTATTCACTTAAATTTGTGTAGAGCTCGGCTTCCATTGCCCTTGGCCTCTCTCATCATTAAAGGCAAAATCCAGTCATTCAGAAATTGGATTAATTCAGCGAACACGGTCGCATTTTTCATAAAATCATCATGCCCCGCCCTTCTGGTCGACTTTGCAAAAGATGATGTCATGGAGTTTTTGTATTCTTAGGTAGCCTAAAAACTTCGTCTCCCATAATTCATATCTCGATTCATTCCCGTCAAAATAAATCGTGATCTGGGCTCATAACCTATGTTAGACATTTTCATGACGGTCGTCCTCGAGTATAGAATCCAGAGGTTGGCAGTGAATATTTCGGAGACAGTAGGAAAGCGTAGTGCAGGTTCGCAGTGGATATCGTAGCAGAGCGTAGTTCTTCCGTCTGTCATGTTCGCCGGACAAGTTGCCTCTGGTCCTTCCGCTAGGAGAAACAAAGATGGCCGCCTTTATACACGACAAAAAGAGTGTTGTGCGGCTTCTGATTGGTCAACCTTCTATTGGTCGACTATAAAGGGAAATAAGTCATTCTGACTCGCTCACTGGTTATATATAATATACCCAAAAAAACATAACAAACCTAACAGGGAAAAAATCTGCCTCGTCAGTCATGTATCGAAAGCTACATGATGGTCTAAGTGTGTATCACGCATGGCACTAACTTTAAACAGGAAAATAAAATGTGAAAATAAAAGATAAAAAAAACATTGAGATCACTTTTACATGAAAAATTTAAGATAAAATTTAAACTCTCTCTCATATATATATATATATATATATATATATATATATATGTGTGTGTGTGTGTGTGTGTGTGTGTCTGTGTGTTTTGTGTGATAGAAATTAGGAGGATTTGAGATAATTAGAATTAAGTAATTTTGCATTTAACCCATTTAGCCTAGTTACCAAAGTGTCAAAAATGGATCCAACATCTAAAAAGTACACACACACACAAACACACACACAAATATATATATATTAATGTTTTAATATATATTGCGAGAGGAAGATCTAAAAGGTCAATCAATCTAACAGTGATATCATCCCACAATCATTACTCTTGCTCCATATGTGGCCTCCTTTGTAAATCACTAGCTGTTCTTAAGTGCCATTTAAGATTATCACACAAAATTTCATAACTAAATCAATTTAGCTCTCAGATCCTCATGCGTAGAAACCTCTTGAAAATTTATATATATATATATATATATATATATATATATATATATATATATATATTGAGCTTTAAATATTGCAATTATATTCCTACCAGTTTATTTGATGATGTATATCGATTTAGTGCTGCATGATTTGTGCTTAAATACTGTTCTGCGAATGGAACTGCATTATATAAATAGAAGGAAAAAAATATGTGATCAAAGTGATCTTTTTGAATCGCTGCCAAGTTTCAGAAGTTGTCTGAATAAACATTTTCTTTATGCCTTCTCAATGAGCTGTAAAATGAGTTGAATTGGCAATCCCCTCCAGCATATTTTCTTCTTGAGCAGAAAAAAAAGACACCATCGAATAGAGACTGCAATAAAATCTAAGTTACTGAAAGTGTTATCATACCGTCGTAAAATATGAAGTACATGAAAGGTCTCGGTCTGAGTGCGCGTTGGGTAAAATTGGTCGATTAGATTTTGCCTCTCATTCAATGAATCGCGGAAATTCAAATATTTATTACAAGCATGAAACGATATGTCCAGCAGAATTCAGAATTAATACCGACACACACACACACACACACACACACACACACACACACACACACACATATATATTTTATATATATATATATATATATATATATATATGCATGGGTACCTCAACATATTTTTTCCAAGCTAGCATCGCTAAGGTAATTACGACTGAGTAGTCAGTTAGATAAGAACGTACCAACCTTCAGCCCTGTGCCACATCTAGGCTACGTTTCGAAAAATCACGATACACACACACACACACACAGAGACGCGCGCACACACACACACACACACATATATATATATATATATATATATATATATATATATATATATATATATATATATAATAATAATAATATTGATTAAAACTCGGCCAACAGTTTCTAAGCAGTATCCAGAAGTGAGGTATAATAACATATAAATACAGTTTTAAAAGAATAGTTTTAAGATATGCTATGTTTAAGTGTAAAATTTATCAATATACGACCTAAGTCGTGAATAAATATAATAGTAGACATATGCCATCAACAGCAAGAGACATAAAGATTGTCTGAAGATTGTTTCAAGTATCGGTTCACCGCTTGTTTTGACGTCAGTAAATATATATATATATATATATATATATATATATATATATATTAATATATGTATATGTATATAGAAGGAGATGGGATATTCAGTCTAGTATATAGATACGTAGACATTTTTCCTTAACTTTCATTTCTTTTCTCTTTCGCTGTTACACTTTATCTCACTCTGTCTCTCTCTGTCTCTTTCTCTCTCTCTCTCTCTATATATATATATATATATATATATATATTATATATATATATATATTCTTTGAAAACTACAGATAAATTACATTTTCTCCATCAAGTCACTCATTTTTGTAGTTCACTGCTAAGAACAAGCAGAAATCTTTTCTCCTGGTGATGGCCATGCTGGTCGAAACTAGTCGAAGAAATGACGTTTTGACGGAAATGTCTAAAGAGTGCATTGATCACAAGGTCATCCAGAATAAATTTGTGTCCGTGTTCTTACCACATTCCAACATTTCTAGAAGAACTTCTATGATGACAATGTCAGATAGCTACATTGATGAAAAAGTGATGTGAACTAAAAGAAAAATAAATATATGAAATCGGCATTTTTAAAAAAAAAAAATCAGCCTCCCATGCCGCAACAACATAACATAATTTAGTCTGATTATGCCTTAAAAGACAAAACGCATCACGAGAAAGCATTTTCCACTTTGACATACATTTTTCCCTATATATATATATATATATATATATATATATATTTATGTGTGTGTGTGTATGTATGTATAATCTAGTGTTATATATATATATATATATATATATATATATATATGAGGAGAGATAGGGTGAGAGTGAAAGTGAAGAATGTTTAATCATATACGCACACACAGACACATACAGACACATGTATATGATCTAGCATCATATATTTATATAAAGAGAGAGAAAAAAAGGGAAGGTGGAGGTTTATCATATATAACTATATATATATATATATATATATATATATATATATATATATATATGATTGAATGTATATATATATGTATATGTATATATTCATGCAGTCATTTATATGTGCCTAATATTATAAATATATATATATATATATATATATATATATATATATATATATGATTGAATGTGTGTATATATATGT
This sequence comes from Acanthosepion pharaonis, assembly GCA_903632075.3. NCBI lineage: Eukaryota > Metazoa > Mollusca > Cephalopoda > Sepiida > Sepiidae > Acanthosepion > Acanthosepion pharaonis. Next base: position 264,574 of record CAHIKZ030002084.1, on the reverse strand, counting down.
ATATGTATATGTGCACATTCAGTCGTTTAAATATGCACGAAGTCAGAAATATATATATATATATATATATATATATATATATATATATATATATATATATTGTTTATTTATTTTAAATAATAATTTTAGGATGGAATATCCTAAAATAAATAATATGCCTCTACTTTCGTATTGAGCTCTTTTTAAATTGATTGTTACGAAAGTTTAGGACGAAAAACCTAATCTTATTCATGTTTATCATACATTTTTCCACAATATTTTAGGTCATATGTAAAATATATATCATGTTATATATATATATATATATATATATATATATATATATATATATATCACTGTAAAAGGTAAAATGGATTTATATATAGCGGAAGAAAAAAAAGCAAATGATTAATAATGTGTCATCTGTATACAGGAGAAAATGCCATGTTTTCTCTGTTTACAGAAGAAAAGGCCAAAAATGAAATACTCGAACAATGACAGTATATTAAATCAAAAATATGAAAAAGCAATAAAATGTTAACAAACAAAGGAATTAAGCTTAAAATCTAGTTTAAGTAATTTCTAACCTTCGAAGAAACCTTCCCATGCTTTTTATGTTTATATAAATTGCATTTCGGTCACCGCCATTCTAGCCTAGTTGTACATGTATTATATATTTAATTTTAATTTTAATTTAAATTTATCTCTAAACTTAAATGTAATTTAGTTTGTTTTTAGTGAACCGAAATATATGTTAATCTTAAGTTTATTTTTGTTACTTTTATTATTTATCCATATTTTATTTTAGTCAATGTTACCTGACCTCTTTAATAATACCTTACAATTAATATAATAATATAGAATTTTAAAATGTTTAGACCTTTGTTCACGTTCGTACAAACAATACGATAAAATTAGCAGTTTCTTGCAGCCGAGTGTTGATTGCTTTAGGGTAGAGACTCTGACTGACACCAAATCGATCTGTTTTCAATTTAAGCTCATCTACATTTCCCTCCCTTTATTTTTCTATTTCTATGGACAATAACATCAGTTCTCATTTCCAACTTCATTTACTGTAAATTGGAAGTTAATTTTAATTTCATTTTAACTCTATTTCTATCTTGATTTCACTCTCAATTTATTTTTATAAAAAAATATTTTAAATATTTATTCGATATATAGTTAGATTTTTTTTCTTTTTAATAACGATTTATGATAAAAAATAATACAAAAGCATAAAATGTATGTAGTATTCTAATTCATACTGTAACGTTTGTTAAATATAAGTATAATTAATATAATATAAAGTTTTAAAAATAAGTATAATTAATATAATATAAAGTTTTAAAAATAAGTATAATTAATATAATATAAAGTTTTAAAAATAAGTATAATTAATATAATATAAAGTTTTAAAAATAGTTTAGTATACCAATTTATATTGTAAAATCTGTTTTATTAAATATTGTATTGCTCCTTTACATTCTATGAATAATTTTCTTCGAACACAGGATTTTTTTTTTAATATAGCAACACTCATCTCGATACCTTACCTTTTAAATTTGAATTCTTTGATTCGACAGAATTTCATTGGTTGATTTTTTTTTACTTTTGTTTGTTTCCCTCGCCTTCTTCCTCTCTTCCAGACACCTCCGTCTTAAACGGAAATACATCGCTCTTTATCCTGTAGACATTTTCTTATCTCTTATATCCTCAACTTTCTTCTCCTTAGAAATAGGAGAATGCTGAATACTCGTCTCAACATTTATTTCCTTTTCTTGGCCTTTTTTCTTTTTCTTTCTCTTCGCCTTCCCTCTTTCGCTTTTATTAATCACTTGGCTTTCTTTCTGTCTCTCTATATAAATCCTTTTTACCTTCTATGGAAAATTTTCCAAAGACGGAAATGGGAGCTGTGTTTCGTTAACTGTATTTCGAAATAAAAAAAATTTAGTAGCATCGTGATTTCCCTCCTGAAGAAATGTTGAAACTAGATATACATTTTTGTAGTGGGTATGTGCATGTTCTAATGTAACACTGCATAATAAATAAATATCTATTGCTCTAATTTTGTATTGAGCCCTGTTTTAAATTAATCTTTTGAACGCTGAAATTTTTAGTCTTTTTTCATTTATATTTGTATTATATATATATATATATATATATATATATATATATATATATATAGTTCTTCCAAGAGAAGTGGATATATTGATAAGTAGAGATTGTAAGATGGTTGTAATATCGATTGATTTAGAAAATATATATTATGTTTTATTTTCCATAATTTTGCAACACAGGTTTCGGGTAAGGCGACCTTCTTCAGGCAAAGAGTGGATATTTCCACACATTATTAAAATGAATTAGGTTTCCATATGTTTTTCGATGTTGAACATTCTCGATGTTACACATATACATGCAATACAAAACACACAATACATAAAATGGAAATAGATCTAAGAACATGTTGTAGATTCTGTGAATTGAATCCTGCTCAAATAAATAAACAACTGATTGAGATAGAAAAATAATTGTATTAAACGTAAGAATACAGACTTGAAGTAAAGATTAGTAGTCCAGGAATGCGGGTTAGTAGAAAGTATATCTACAAGTCTCTGTAAGTAAAGCCATACTCATCTCACTCTCTGGACTCTTGTATAAATCTGAGAACACTCTGTGTCTGTCTCCGTATATCTCAAATTGTCTCAACGTATCTTCACGTATCTCCACGTATCTTCACGTAAATTCACGTATCTCCACGTATTTAACAGTCCACCCACGAGGAATGGCAAGGCACAAGGCCGAGTTTAACGTGGGTTTCTCCGAGCCCTTAAAACTCAGCCAAAAATATCTTTTGAACCCGCATAAGGGTCCGAAACCTTTCCCCGGACGAAATCTTCGTCCGGGTTCCGAGTTCCTTTCTGTCAAAGCAGAGAGTTCGACAGACGTCGCACACAGTCAGAGACTGTATCTTGACGTATCTCAGCATTTAATATTCCACCTACGGGGAATATATGTAGCACAAGGCCGAGTTTAAAGTTGGTTTCTCCGAGCCCGTTGGCTCAGCCAAAAATATCCCCTTTGAAGCCGCCTAGACGGGTTCAGAGCCTGTCTACCTCCCCGGACGAAACTTTGCCCTTCGGCAAAGCTTTGTCCGGGTTCCTCTCTGGCAAAGCAGAGAGTTCGACAGACGTCGAGACTGTATCTCGACGCAACTCAACAGCAGATATTCTCTCTGTCAGTATAAGTATACTTTGGACGAGTCTATCTTATGCAAAATGGGGGACAGCCTCTCAACAAAACACAAAGCGGTAATTAAAAGATAAGAATACAGATATCTTTCCCCACACTTTCTCGGACCAATCTTTATTGTTTTATTACCCTTCAAGCAGAACTTTTTCACTTTCAATTCAAGAAATATTTTTGTCACTACCACACAAAAAGAGTATGTTTAGCATCGTGAATGTTTAACAATAGGAGTAAATAGTTTCAACTATCGTCCAGTTCACAATCCTCCCTGATCTCGTAAACAGGAATTAAGCCTAACCCCTTGTTTGCTGTTTACGATTGCATTTCTGCGTTCTTTTCATTTTTTTCACTTCCCGTAGTCCTTTGCATTCTTGTGAATCTACGCAATTTTCTGTGTTTGCGCTTTTTTTGCGTGTATGTGTTTGCTTACTCTAACGCATGTACGCGGCCATTGTCACGGATATGATTGCACCAATGTACGAACACTGACGTTCGAGCATGACATATTCATAGTCCGATGAAAAATATAATTCTCAAAGTTTCTCATGTGTTTTCTTCTGATATTGGTTAGTGCCGGAACTTTTCCATCTCCAAGCAACGCATTATTTTACACCGGCCAGTACACACACGCGCACACTCACACGTGTGCGGGAATACAATGCCCAAGCGGATAGAAGTAAATAGACCTGATGAAATCTTAAATCGTTCACACGAAACCGGACACACACAGGTTATCATATCTACGTATACAGAAACAAAAGTGGCACACACTCATGGACTCACAGAGGCTCAAATAACTTGTAGAGCCACACATAATTCAAATACTCTATGAGGTGCAGTGATAACTGATATTGATATTGGCTCAAAAAGGAGGCTAGTGTTCAAATACCGGTCGTCTCCAGAAACGAATATGCACTATAATAGGTCCTGATCTGGTATCTAGTCTGCAATCGTTTTCCCACAGACGTGTTGTGGCTTCCCTCTGTCTCTTCTACAAGTATTTTCATGGCAACTGTTCCGATAAGCTACTTTCTTTAGTTCGCAGACTGCATGAATTTAAGCGAGCTACCAGGCTGGAATCACGGTCCCACCCTTTCACTGTCAAAATAGTTAAATGTAACCGTCATTTCTACACAAACAACTTTTTCTCCCGCACCTTCCGTCTGTGGAACTCCCTTCCCCTTACTTGCTTCCCCGATGACTATAATTTTCAAATATTCAAGTATAATGTCAATCGACATTTGACACCCTGATCTTGTTCCCAATCCTTCTCTGTATCCTTTTCCCAAACATACCCCTTTACTCTTGTTCTGAATCCTCTGTTACCCTTTGCGTGCTAGTGGCACTCC
>CAHIKZ030002084.1:147500-257500 GCA_903632075.3 Acanthosepion pharaonis | reverse complement strand
ATATATATATATATATATATATATATATATAGAAATATAAAAAGAAATCTCACATCTTTAAAGAGTTCAAGCAAAATAACTATTTGGATTATCCTTACATACGTTATATATATATATATATATATATATATATATATATATATATATATATATATATATTAGTAGATATAATAGTCATATTAGATGTTATAACAGTTAGACGATATTGTCATTTTTGTGCATATAATTTTCTTTTTAGTTGATATATTAGCGATTTTAGTAGATATGGTAGCCACTTTAGTAGATTTGGTTATCATTTTAGTAGATGTGGCAGTCTTTATATTTAGTTGTAATATTCTTATTATTCAGAATATTTGTTTTCAATTCTTTAATTTTTGCGAAAATTTGAATTGATATTCTGGCATTTTTGATATACGATTTAAACTGAAGTTGAACCCGCTTAACCAGAATTCGAGACGTCAGCAGTACCTACCCGTAGGAAGCGAAACAGTTTTCACCGATTTTAATCGAAATGGCATGTCCGTTTAAATAAAATCCGATCTTACCTGAGAAGCTATTGTCGATAATGATACATCTAGGGTAAGTAAACGGAATGTAATTGATGTGGTTACAACCTGGCACAGATGTAGGTAATAAGTTTCTCTGATTTGCATAATGCGTGAGAAAGAGAGAGTGAGAGAAAGAGAGAGAGAGAGAAAGATTGTGCGCTACGTGGTTGATTTGGAATTAAGTATTCTGTTTTGCCTAGTTACTTCTGTCTCTGATTGGGGAGCCTATTAAAGTCTTCTACCTACTGTATACTCTGTCTGTATGAGAAAAAAAGCAAGTACATAGTGGAGGCTATTTTACTTTTATACTACCACGACATCTATCGGGTGTTAAACGAAGTTCATTATCAATCACTGTCATGTAATTCTAAATGTATGAAAAGGCATATTAAAAGAGAATATGAACAATCATACTCAAAAATCTTTCAGAAGAGTTGGATCATCGAAAGACCCATATAGAGAACATTATATAATCTTTACACAGAAAACAGGGAAAAACAGTAAATACTATATCTGTGCCGTGCACTAAAATTCAATGACTGTGTGGAAACGGCAGGAATGTTTAGGTAAATTTAAAACTGGTATCTTTGATCTTTCTGATAAGCGTCGTTCCAGAAGACTAAACATTTTAGCTATTGGCCTCTTGAAGACATATCTAGAAGCTGATACTCGCAAATGCAACAAAGTTTATAAACAAAGAAAGATTCTGTTTAACGATACGAGAACATCGCAAAGAAAATGAACAGAAATCCAAAGAAGGCATTTTTGATCTCCATAAATTTTGATCCGGGAATCTAATGCAGCGTTAAAACGATGTTTACAGTTGACTATCCAGGAAAAGGCAATTGTGGAGATTAGTTGTTTCCGTACTTGTAACAATCGGTATTCCCCGATCGAACTGTGTTACAGCCGGTTGAAATTCATTAAATCTTTCTCTTGGTTCGGTTTTTCAGTAAAATAGGCTTCAAAAGTCCAGCAAATATTACACTCTTTCCACTATTAATGTGAGTATCCTTGCTAACCTTTGCTTTAAATAGTTTGCAAAGTTCCCACCTAGATTCCTGTTGTGGTACGATCCACCTAATTTACATAGTGGAGTACCGACCATATAAATATGGTTGGTACCGGGAAGACGGGGGAGGAAGAAGAGATCCAATCCAGAGACTCTGCCCGACTGTGACTAATGTCAACCCATTCTACAGGAACGGTCTTCCGAAGAATATACCAAACTATCTGTAAATATTGTGTACACGTTCTTGTGTCAATACATTTTATTTAAGTACATTTTGTGTTGTATTATTATTATTCCATGCTTTATTCATGTTTCAACAATTACACTATCATTTTAATTTTTTTTTTTTAATTCTATTGAAAGTGATGTGGTTTTTTGGTACGTACTAAAGCTTTTGTTTGTGATGCTGTAGTGCCAGCCGAAAAGATCTTATGACCGAGAGAATCATTTCACTGCAAGGTATTTTTTAATCATTGATCTAAGTAAATGCTTGTAAACGAGTTCTAATAAAAAATATAGGCCTGTAGATTTGGTAATAGAGTTAAAGTATACAGTGTGAAGCCACTTAGCACAGATTGAACTCTGTCGTACATACACATTAACGTATATTGCCACTCACTTTCGCTGTGTAAAACAGTGCTTTACAGGAAAGTGTGTAGAGTGTGGTCGTCTCAACATACTACATAGCTTACATCTGTGACTACGTCTTGTACAGCATTTTTTTTTTTGGCCAAGATCAAATATTATCCAAGTGGGAAAACCACCATATTCTCCCCTCTTTCGATTTTTTCTCGTTCCAAAACTAAAGTCCAATTTGTAAGGAACAAGAATTCAATACGTTGTGAAAACGCAAAGCGAATTCGATGACGTAGCTGCGCGCTATCCCACAAAAGGCTTTCCAGGAATGCGTCTATCAATGTGAACGCGTCAGGATAATGTGTGTGGCTTCAGATGTGGACTATTTCGTAGGAGATTAAATGCCGAATTGATATGTTTTGTAGTTTTATATAGCACCAGTCCCGAACAGTTTCAACCCGCTTCGATCCTACATTGACAAGGATTTCGTCCCCATTGAATCACCTTTCCAATTTTAAACTCGTAATTCCTTTTAAGAAAGATTTAGATCTAAAATATCTCAGAATACTTGAAAGATCTTCAGGCTCGTTAAAGGAATCAGGAAGTACAAAGGAAAATATGAAGAACTCTTTCAAAAGAAGTGCTTATTATTTCGTTGGACAGTTTTTTGTTTTTTCTGTTTCGTTTTCTGACAGACTTTTCTCGTTATTCTATGAGATGGTTTTGTTTTTGCACTTTTAAATCAATTTGGGCTTGAATTTCTTTCACCTTTACTACAGCGCCATTTACATGTTCATGAACAAAAAAAAATAACGCTTGTGTTCAAAGTCAATAGTAAATCTTGATTCGTGATTTCAACTCTGTTTACTTCCAACACGGTCTGTTGGAATTTTTTTTTTCATATTATATGTAACGTCTTTTCACATTTCAGATAGATTTGAATCCAGCTGGAATGTTCATTCTACTTTGAATCTCAGCATAGTGAGTCAATTGATGACCAGCAAAAACCGAATTCTCTGGAATTTGCCAATGAACACGTGTTGGCCATTAATTCCCAGTGACATTGCCTCACGCGCAGGCCATCAATCAACCTCAAATTCAATCTTTTGCTTTGTTCGTAAGGATTTATTGGGGCGCAGAACAAAATTCACTCTACACGAAATTTGCTCTCCTTTACCTATCTATCCTTCTTTCTGACATTATATATGATGGGGTGCTGAAAAAGTTCCAATCCGAAACTGTTACTGAAATCATAGTAGAGATATTTTTGAAAAGAGCTTCATATTAGAGCCAATCATATCTGTCTACTATGGCGGCTAGCCAATCCCTGTTCCAGGTGCACATTAGTGTTTATTCAACAACCACAGTTTATACTGCAACTATGCTGAGTAGACCTTTGTTTACAGTGGGAAAAGAGCGTGTTATCTAGCCTGATGAACAATGCCAGCACGCTCACGCTCTCGGCCACGATGACTTCTGACTTCGTGATGGGTATCCAATCCACTGACAAGACATTTCAGGTACTTTTACAAAGACCACACCGGTCCGATAACATCACGAAGTCTCCTTCCCCGATAAATCGACTTTCAGAATGCGAACTTTCTTTCCACTCGGCCACTGCATATATATATATATATATATATATATATATATATATATATATATATATATATATATATATACTCGACTCTACTGTCAGATCGGTTCCTAGGAAACCGACTGCCCGACAACAGCACATGAGATTTGATTATAGTGGTGACGGTTTCGTGCAGGATCATCCACATTTTTGAAGGGCCGAATACAGAGGCCTGGTGCACTACGTGCCACAGGGCTCCCCACGAACTTCCCCAGGTTTTGAATTCAGAGCTGCGCTCCTCCTAGACAATTTTCCATCCAAGAACCCAGTCTGTCCTGTTATTTACCCATAGCTGGAGGGAGAAGTTTCACACCTTTCCAAAGGATATTAGCCCGTAAGTGAATGTAATGGATTCGACTGGAATTCGAACTCGGCTCTCCGATTCCTCAATCCAAGCTGCTATTGAACAACAACGATGAAGCTAAGCCGCAGTAAAATAGTGTTAGCAATGATAAATTCTCATCTCAGGAATTCAAACAGAACGAAGTTGTTATAAATAAATGGATGCTGTAAAAGACGCCATTTTCACACACACACACTTAAAAAATTTAAAAAAAAACAAACTATTTTATATTTTAGGATGTGACTACACCCGATAAATTTTCAGCGCACCAACTTATATGACAATGGAGATAAATGTTAGCTTGCCTTCGGTTAAATGTTTACAATGTCCCCGTTTTATATTCTTCATCAGAAAACCTCAAGCTATGAATACCTACAGGCATTTGCAGATGTGTCTCCCGGGTATAAAATTTCGCATATTTTAAAAGCAAAATTCGCACACAATTTTGCAGTATGTTACAATTTTTGCTGCAAGGGAGGAAAATAATTTTTTCACGACACAACACTGTTTACACAAGACAGAGCATTCAAAATATAAAGAAAAAGTTAAGAAAAAAGTATCCAAGATGAGAGGAAAATTACAGAATATCCTTCCGACCCGATTGATACGCATTATATAACTATCACGTTTGTGATGGAATCCTCTGTATTTATAAGCTTATGAATACAATTGTGTGCGTGTACACACTCACGTAAACACGTGATATACATATATATATATATATATATATATATATATATATATATATATATATATATATATATATATATATATATATATACCCTTTTTTTTTCCAATATCATTTCCGAGCGATTAAATAGGTCAGTGTCTGATCCTTTCCCCCTCCTCCTCAATATTAAGTATTGTAATAAAAATAATTTTATTGTAATAAAAATAAATTTTTATTGTAATAAAATAAATTTTAAACTCTCTCTTCCCTCTCTAAACTTGACCATGTCTCTCACACTATTCCTCAGCACCATCTATGTCAACGTATATAAGCTTAATAGTACCCGTCAAAGGTGTAAATTTTAAATTCATTTTCGTTTTACCATTGAAAGTGACGTCAAGATAAAAAAAAAAATTCTCTGAAAATAAATTATAACTAATGGAGCCTTAAAGGGGTGTTTTTTTTTTTTAAATTAATATATATATATATATATATATATATATATATATATATATATATATATATATATATATATATATGGATAGATAGATAATATAAAAATAAAATTTCCATAATAAATGTTTAACTTAGCTAAGGTTATTTCCATAATATCCCTCCCTCTAACTCGTCAAATGTCGAAAGTTTAACTAATTCTACTTACCTATACCCCATCTATATACCTCTTTACACTATATTTATAATCTATAAACTTTCCCCTACTCTCCCCAACCCTATTTCCATTAATCCTTGATATTCTTTTATCTATATATATTTAAAGATATTTTGAAATCCCTTTTTATTCCTTTTTAGTTTTTAAATGAATATCTCATTCTTCTTATAACATCAAATTAATGTTATAATGCTAATATTCGGGTTTAATTTTATAGAACCTCCTCTCTTTAATACAAATACCTTCCCACCCTCCCTTGAAACCTGTCTCGTGCCTTTAGACTGAATGAAACATTGAAATGTATAAATTCTGTATTAATTTTACGACTTAAAAAAAAAAATTCTAGTTTTCACTGTCAAATTTCTATTTCTGACACAAATTAAGTTCACAACAGGTTGATAAAACAGACGATGGGTGTTTTAGCCTATTCCCCATATGAGGTAATTTTGGATTTTATTATTTAATAATAATAATAATAATAATATATATATATATATATATATATATATATATATATATCATAAAGAGGTAATTTATATAAAGAATTCATTAGCAATGTTAATGAGATTAATGGTGAAATTACTTCGCTAAAAACGCTTAAGGATACATTAACTTAATATCAGTTCCTTGAATAATACGATCCCTATGTTTGAACTGTTGTATATTTGAGCTGTTATCAGATTTGAAAATTATCTTTCTAAAGAAAAGGGAAAAAAAGCCACGTTTTAACAATATTAACTACGATCATGGTCAAAATGCGCTAACCATATTCGGAAATTAAAACATCCCTACAACACACTAAAATATACACATAATGCACACACTCGATTAAGTTGAAAAATCAAATCATCCTTGATAATGGCTAAAGGTATAGACGAAAGCGATCGGAACTATAAAACATTTAGACTGTTTTTACACACTCTTTGTCCAGAAAAGAAAGCTCTTGTTTGAACACAAGAAGAATTAAATAGAAAGCTTAACCGTAGTATTTTTTAATGAATGAAACATGCATAAATGACGGATTGCTGCCCTAAATATACATATATATATATATATATATATATATATATATATATATATATATATATGTGAAGGTGAGATTGAGAAACTCAGTTCTCATAAATATCGAGATGCCATTGTGACTGTTTCGTAGTTTTAAGATAAGTAAAACTGTCAGTTACCATACCGTGTTCATTTCAGTATCCATATTTTTATACTCTTCCTTCACTATCACCTAGACTCTCTCTCTCTTTTTCTCTCTCCCTCTTTCTCTATGCGTGTGTGTGTGGTGTTTGTTTGATGTGTGCATGTGTTTATCTGTGTGCAATGGCAGCCTGCACATAACCAAAATATTTCTTTTCTTTTTTTAACCTCCTTACCTTCTTTCTTGCATTCATTCTTTATATTCTGCCTCTCTTCTTCTCAACTTAAGTAAACGATGCATGTGCTTGGATATTTCAAATGTATGCTGAATCATGATCATTTCACGGGGATTTCCCACAGGTCATGTCGTTTTCACACTGGGGGAATTTGTGATTGGAATTCTAGAAGAAAGAGGTTATGCATTTGTTTTGTTCTGCAGTCTGAATTGCACGGAGGCAAACACTGTTTAGCGCCCGAGATATTCGCTGTAAAAGATATTTGCATCAAGCGAAAAGAAAGAGAGGATAAAAGAGGAAAATAAAATGATATTTATTGGTCAGGGATTGATTGGTTAGCCATAGCCTGAGGAAATAAAATTTGGTCGAGTGGGGAAAAAGGAATCGCCTGAAAACAGTTTCGGGAAGATTTTTAAACGGCAATTTGGAGAACTAGCCAGGAGGACAAAGAAAGAAAGGAAGAAAGAAAGAAAGAAAGAAAGAATGAATGAAGATTTAGATAAGATATAATATATAACTAAATAGAGAAAGAAAAAGTAATAGGTAGGTTAAAGAAAAAAATGATGAATGGAATTAATGGAGAAGAGTAGACGCTTTTTGGGAGGATTTAAGAAATAAATAAATAAATAAATAAATAAAGAAAGAAAGAAACAAACAAACAAACAAACAAACAAACAAACAATGAAAGAGAGAATGAAGATTTAGGTAAGATATAATATATAATAAATAGAGAAAGGAAACAATTAGGTAGGTTAAAGAAAGAAAAAATGAATGAAATTAATGGAGAAGGGTAGACACTTTTTGGAGGATTTAAGAAAGAAAGAAAAATGAAAAAGAAATAAAGAAAAAAATGAAATTAATGGAGTAGTGTAGAATATTTCTGGTAGGATTTAAAAGAAGTGAAAGAAAGAAAGAAAGAAAGAAAGAAAGAAAGAAAGAAAAAGAAAGAAAGACTGAAAGAAAAAAACAAATAAAGAAGGGTAGTACGTTTTTGGTAGTATTTAAGAAATAATGAATGCAAGAAATAATGAAAGAAAGAAACAAAGAAAGAATAAAATTAATTGATAATCGTAGAACATCTTTGTTAGAATTTAAGAAAGAAAGAAAGAAAAAATGAAAAAAGAAGAAAATAATGAAAGAATGAATGCAATTAATGGAGAATTTAAGCATGGAAAGAAAAAAGTATATATAAAATTAATGGAGAATTGTAGAACATTTTTGGTAGAATTTAAGAAAAAAGAAAGAAAGTCTAGAATAAATGAATGAAATTAATGTAGAACGGTAGTAAATTTTTGGCAGCATTTAATAAATAAATAAAGATTAAAATTAATGAAGAACGGTAGAACAATTTTGGTTATTTTGAAGAAAGAAAATGAAGAAAAAGGAAGAAAGAAAGAATAAAGGAAATTAATAGAGAAGGATAGAACATTTTTGGTATGAATTAAGAGAAAAAGAAAGAAAGTAACAAACAACCAAAGAATGAAAGTAAGAAACAAAAAATGAATTTAATTAATAGAGAGGGTAGGTAATTTTTGGTAGGATTTACCAAAAACAAAAGAAAGAAAGAAAGAAAGAAAGAAAGAAAGAAAGAAAGAAAGAAAGAAAGAAAATAATGGAGAATATTAGAACATTTTGCTAGGTCTAAGAAAGAAAGGAACAAAGAAAGAAATATACAAGACAGAAAGTGTGGATGATGAAAGCATTAAAGAATGGTAAAACATTTTTGGTAGGATTTAAGAAAGAAAGAAAGAAAGAAAGAATAAAATATAGAATGTAATAGAGAAATGTAGAAAATAGACGAAAAAAGATGAAGGCAACCGATAGAGAAAGAAAAATAGTAAAAAAAGGCACCTTGAATGACATATAGAAGAGAGAAAACTGGTAAAAAGAAAGAAAGAGCGTAAGATATGTACAGGCTGTAATAGAAATAAATAAATAAATAAATAAATAAAGAAAGAAAGAAAGAAAGAAAGAAAGAAAGAAAAAGAAAATAATGGAGAATATTAGAACATTTTGCTAGAAAGAAAGGAACAAAGAAAGAAAAATACAAGAAAGAAAGAGTGGATGATGAAAGCATTAGAGAATAGTAAAACATTTTTGGTAGGATTTAAAGAAAGAAAGAAAGAAAGAAAGAAAGAAAGAAAGAAAGAAAGAAAGAAAGAATGTAATAGAGAAATGTAGAAAATAGACGAAAAAAGATGAAGGCAACCGATAGAGAAAGAAAAATAGTAAAAAAAGGCACCATGAATGACATATAGAAGAGAGAAAACTGGTAAAAAGAAAGAAAGAGCGTAAGATATGTACAAATAAATAATAGAAATAAAGAAAGAAAGAAAAAAAAAGAACCAAAAAATAATTGTAATAATGAAAAATATAAGAAAATTTTTCTAGAAGGAAAGGAAAAAGAAAGAAAAATGAAAGAAACGTCTAAAGAAAATAAAAAATTTTTAAGAAAATAAAAAAGAAAAAAGACGTTTCTTAGCCCAAGTTGATATTTCTAGTTTAAATAAATGCTTTCCAATGCACTCAGAAAGATTTATTTATCAAGATCTATTTCCTTTCAGATGCTTCTTTCCAGCACTATTAAACATTGCATCTTTGTTCTTTAGACAAAAATAAATAAAGTAAAAATATGGATAATTGATACTTCGAAATTTAGTAAGATATATTTTTAAAGGCTGAAAGAGTATCGAATAGACTATAATTGAAAAATCTCAGTGCTATTCAACAATATTGTGTGAAAGTAAAACATTTTTGGGTTTTGGCAAAAAAAGAAGAAAATTTAATGAAATAAAATAAAAATAACAACTCGACTTCCCAGTGAAACTCGACAAACAGAAACTCTAGCAATAACAAAAGAAAATATTGCTCGCTCATTATATTATATATTGAGAAAATTAAATACATGGACAAATCAAATATCTATTGTAGATACTTATATCTATGAATGGGTGGGGTTAAGTTCAACAGAAATTTCATCAGATATATTGAAATTATGATTTTAAAAAACCCAACATTTTTTCCTTGTTTTGCTCGGACTAATTCTCTTGTATTTTGTTGTTTATCTGTTGCGTTGTATCGGCTTTTGTACACGCCTGTCTTCTTAACATGTTTGTGTTTCATGTCTTCTTAACATGTTTGTGTTTCATGTCTTCTTAACATGTTTGTGTTTCATGTCTTCTTAACATGTTTGTGTTTTAAATTCTTCTTAACATGTTTTTGTTTCATTCTTCTTCGATTTGTTTAATACTTTTCAGGAGACAGGTTAAAGAAAAAAAAAGTTTCTTAAAATGTAACTAGTCCTCGGTATGATGATAAACTCCATCCGGTTAGAGAGAAAACCTCTGTGAAGGTTGGAATTTTTTTTACATTTTTTCCTTATTTTGTCATTCAATGTCTATTGTTTCTAGGTCCACCCTGACCCGGGGTAGTAGCTACCTGTTAAGGCAAATAGTGAACTGCCTAACCAAAATCAAGAGAATAGTAATGTTAAAATTGAATTTTTATAATAGACATAATAAGAATACATTTTTGTAAAAGAATTACTTTCAATGCATTTTTAACGTAATGTTACCAACAATACATTTTTATAGAAAAATGATCAGCAATGCAATTTAATGCAAATGAACAGCAGTACAATTTATAGTAAAAATGACCAACAATACATTTTATAGTAAAATGACCAGCAATACACTTTTACAAGAACATGACAAATAACACATTTTTTATAGTAAAATTGAAGACATGACAAAATAAAAATTAAAATAATTTGCTATGTTTAAACCTTGTAAAGATAAAATAGATTTCACTTCTCGTTTGATTTTGTAAGTTTATTTTGTAATAAAAAATCCAGGTCAAGAATTTCAATTTAATCATGAAATAATATCACTTTCTTGAATTAATAAGGTCCGAATTTTCATATTTAAATTCCGGCATTAAATAACCTGTACAGCTTGATATGGTTCTAATCAAAATCAACCAAACCAAAGAAATAGAGTTACACCAAAATATATCATACCTAAAGTGGATAATCTCCAAAATATATATCTATAAAAAATACGTTTAACCTGAAAGTATAAAATTCTGTCAAAATATATGCCGTTGAATCCCTAATACTGCAATTAAAATCTATAGATTTCAAAATTAAATAACCCATGGAGGTGTTGATATGCCGCGAAACAAATCATCCAAACTAAACCAGTTAAAATTTAATCGAAGTATAGTTCTATCATCAAAACAAACAGTGACGTGCCAAACGTCGTGTGATAGGAAAAGTTGAATGTAATGGTAGGTTGCGTCATACAGGGACGATAATGTAAAACTAACAGTTACCAAGACACACATCAATTGATGTCTTACCCCGCTTTGAGAGCTTCTTTTCCATCACTTATTTAAAGATGGCGTAATTACGTTCCTTTAAACTCACGTGGCAATTTTTTTTTTTAATTTATCTTAACATGATTTAACAAAGACATTTACACAGAGGAAATTAAATTTACGTGTCTCTGCACCTTCGGGTGTTTCTTTCTATAATTGATTATAACGGATGTATGTTTGTATTTTGCCATACAGATATACACACTTGTGCAAATTAATTGAAACAAAACGAATAAGTCCGTTATTATTTATTTATTTTTCGTATTTTCCCAATGAAACATGACCCACTGCAGATGTTTGTACTTCGTATATCCATTCCACAAAGTCGTTTCTTGCAAATTGATCACAGATTCTCGATTGGATTTAAATCAGGAGAGATTCCATGTCAGTCTATGATACTTTGATTTGGTCACTGGTAAGGCTTGACAGTGTGTTCGTGCAGTGTGACAATTTTCTGACGCTTCCCTGGAGTAACGTACATCGCAGACATTGGTCGTAGGACAACTAATCGACAGTCAAGACAATAGTGTCTAGGCGTGATGAAAATCTGATGCAATCACGGATGAGGCAATATTTTTAAAACAAAACAAACTTCATTATACACTCTGAAAATAGATTCATATTCTTGCACACCTCTGCAAATGACCTAATCTGAAGAAAAAATAGAAATCGATTACACACTGTCACTCCAGTGGGTCTAAAAATAGCCGTATGGTGAACGAAAGGAAACAAAATGGTTGTTTTAATTAATTTGCACAAGAGTGTACGCTGTGCCACGCTAGCACGTGACTATGTCGAAGGGCAGAGAGTCCTCTCGGGAAACATCTACCCGACTTCTTTTTATACGGAGTCTACAGGAAATTTTTGGCCGAGACTACGGGCTCGGATACCCCACATTAAATTCGGACGGTCCTGTGCCACATCTGACCACGTGGGGCGGTTGGTAGATTTCCTAGCACGATGTCAGAGAGATACGCAGACATATATCGGTTGATTTCTTACTCTGCTTTGACAGCTTGTCTCCCATCACACATGTCTTTAATTACGTTCCTTTAATCTCACGTGTTAATATCTTTTTTTTTAAAAAAAAATATCTTACCATGTTTTCAATAAACTTTAACAAAGAAATTTACACAGAGGAAATATCAGTTCAACAATTATGCTGTCAGATAATTTTTGATTTTTTTTTTTTTTTTTTGGCGGGGGCTTTTTTACCCCAGGTTTCACCCAAGGAAAGCCTCAAGAGACACTAAAAGCGAAAGATTACTGAATGGTTTGATTTGTTTGTTTAACGGCATATCAACTCTTCATGGGTCATTTAATGCCAACATTTTGTTTTCTTGTGAGATTTGGTAATATTTTTCTATTCCAATAATGTACTCTGGATACATTTTTTTTTAAAAATATATTTTTATATTTTCAAATATATTTATATATTTCCAAATATATTTTTATATTTTCAAATAACGGCATATCAACTTTTCATGGGTCATTTAATGCCAACATTTTGTTTTCTTGTGAAATTTGGTAATATTTTTCTATTCCAATAATGTACTCTGGATACATTTTTTTAAAATATATTTTTATATTTTCAAATATATTTTTATGTTTTGGCCATAGCTGAGGCCCTAACAGGTGTTACCACCCTGGATCAGGGTGGATCTAGTTATAACACCAATTAAGAGGTAGTTCCACGCTCATCTAAACGACCCGGTCGGAAGTCTTACCGTCGGATTTCGTTTATTATCATACCCAGGACAATTGTTTTATAGGTGTATTAACTGTAAATTACGAGATGTAGCATAGATAATGTCTGACCTCAGATTTTAAAAGTTTGAGATTTTAGTGATCAAGGAAGCGTTCTCTCAGGAGTCTGTTCCACATGGCAGAGGCCCTTCCTTCTCTCTCATAGAATGAGAAGGGAGCCAGCATATTTCGCTACTGGGTAGATGGTATGGCGTTTGTAAGCTGTAAAATCGAACCTGGGGAAATGAGAGAATGAAGCCTGTCAACATTTTCTATAAAAAAATAATATTTACCGTAGTAAACCATTTAATATTTAAGAATCAGAAGACTTTGTTTCAACTGATTTTCTTGTTTTTCTCGCTCTCACTTTCGAAGATTCGTCAAGCCTTCATTACGCGTCTTTTAATGATGTATGCATCCCAAAATCTATATAGGAATAAAGCTGCCGACACTTGAGCTTGAACATAGATCACCAGTATGAAAACACAGTCGATTCTATTATTGACCATAGAGGAAACCCATATATGGAAGGTAGTGTGTGTCTAATTGATCGCTATTTATAGTCTATCCTCTATTGCTATAAGGATCACTATTTCTATTCTATCATCTATTTCTATTTAAACCGCTATTCTCTATACTATTCACTATACTATTCCTCTATTCGGATCACTACACGGATTACTGTTCGAGCGAGTATTATCGAGCAAGTACTATTAGTGCGAGTGATATTCGAAGGCGTCTGACACCAGTATTGTTCAACGGCGTTGTTATAGTTGTATCTGCGATTACAAAGTCTCTACTACAACGAGCATTACGAAAGTGACAATGAGTATTCGCTGGCATCACAAAACTAAGCAAAGTAAAAGGATGCAGAAAAAATTCGTTAGAATCCAAGAAAAGCGTATTGAATTGTTATGTGATATGAATCTTCATCTATTCCAATGAATGCTGGAGAATATTCTCAAAGAAGAGAGGGAACTGGAAGCAACAGGAATGTGGTTCTATAGAACGATGTTAAGAATTCCATGGACTGAACGAGTCTTGAAAAAGAAATAGTAACAAAAAGAACAGTTATATCCAGAATCAGAAAGAGGCAGATGAAATTTCAAGGATACATAAAGAGAGCTTTCAAAACTTAATTCTTACAGGGCATATCCAAGGCAAGAGGGGCAAGGGTAGGCATGGCCTGCATACCTGATGAGATTCTGTGAATCGATGGCGTGCGGTGGTAGAGAGACTTGTCAAAGGAAAGCACACTGCTTTTTTTGAAGCATACGAAGCAGAGAAGAGTATTTATAATCGACGTAATTAATGAAGGAGGAGGAGGAGGAG
The DNA here is from genome assembly GCA_903632075.3 of Acanthosepion pharaonis. Taxonomy (NCBI): domain Eukaryota; kingdom Metazoa; phylum Mollusca; class Cephalopoda; order Sepiida; family Sepiidae; genus Acanthosepion; species Acanthosepion pharaonis. The sequence continues at coordinate 243,211 of CAHIKZ030002084.1, read as the reverse complement.
GAGTAGGAGGAGGAGGAGAAGAAGAAGAAGAAGAAGAAGAAGAAGAAGAAGAAGAAGAAGAAGAAGAAGAAGAAGTGGCTTGTCCTGTTGGGGCATGTGGATTTCTTCGCAATCATATCAGACCTAAATAAACACATGCAAGATATGACATTGAGCCATATTGGTACCATTTGTAATAATCACTGAGAAATCATTTTGGTTATTTAGCTAGAAACAGAACAGGTTAAAATTGTTTTGTGTCTTCCCCACTGTCTTCTAAATGGTGAAAGGAAAAATTAATCCTTCCTTCAGAAATAGTGCCAACATTCATACTCAAGAACCATCGGTAAAAGAGGAAACAGTACAGAGGAAAATTGGATCAGAAGGTCCCAAAAGAATGAGGAATCATCATTTCAATTTAGAATTAAAGAGATTAATTAGAAAAGATCCAATTCAATCCATAAGACGTTAGACACGTGAGAGAGGAATTTCACCTATGGCCGTTCAAAGAGTAGTGAAAGAAGACATGAAAATGAAATCGAACGTGAAAGGTATGTGGCTCCTTGTTACTCCTGGACAAAAAGGTAGAAAGTTAGAGAGGGAGAAGATCATCTAGAATAAATTGGAAAATGATCCTGAAGGTCATTCTAATGGTATTTTGAAATTGCTCTTTTTAATATTTAGTATCACTTTCTCTTTTAATGTTCTATAATTAGAATTTTGAGAGTGTATTTTTATCTTCTTAAGGGAGTTTCATCTTAAAATTGATAATTTAAATTTAAATATACCACTCTTTAACTATTAATAATAATAATAATATTAACGAAATTCCTTTAATAATGAAGCACTTCAGAAGTCACCTAAAGTTAAACTTTAACTATAAAATCAAACTAAAATCTAAATAAATTTCAAACGTTAAAATATAGGTAATGATTGAGAAATGTATGTATATATAATTTATGTATGAAGATGGATGAACATTTGTGTATATTGTTGCACGTGTGTCTATGTATGTATTTGTACATGTAAATAGACGTATGTATATATGGATTTGCATGAATATGTTTGTGAGATACATTTAAGAAGAAAACAAAATCATTAATATTACCCTCAAATATTATTAAATAATGAAACCTAAACCTTAATTAAGTTTACCCATATAATAATAAAGAAAAATTACTTTCATAAATTAGATTTAAAGTAAAACTAATATAGATGTTATTGTTACCGAATTTTTTTTTTTTTACAATATTATGGAAGTACAATTGGTTGGGTAAATAATCTATTATAATTTTAAATATTTCTTTAATATGTTCTCGATAAATGTGCTAATAAAAAGTAGTTAACTTATATTAAGTCCCTAAACTATTTACTTAAAAAATTAAATGTTTAAATTGATAAAATTCATCATTTTTTTTTAGACATCTAAATTTCTATCAAGCATTGAAATATCTATCTTTTACATAATTTTGTTAAAACAAAATTTACAGCCTTTTCGATTCACTTCCCTCTCCTCCTCTCTTTGCCGTAACACTCATTTAGATATATCTGTATTACTGTCATCTGTCTATCTCCTTTCCATTTTTCCTTTTCTTTTTTCCCCCCACTACCCTCCCATTCCTATATCATTTCATTTTAATTAAGTTAACCATCTAAATAGGTCACGATTAGGTCACTCCTCCTACCCCCCCATAAAACATGCTTAAGAGAAATATGAAATTAACCCCTCCTATACTCTACCTTGTCTCGTTAACTACAACTATCACCCTCCCTGTTAAATTACAAAAAATTACACAACCCATCAATTTCTAATCCCATTTTTCCTTTCATTTCGTTGTTGGAATTGTTACCTGATGATCCGGTGTCCTTTAAAAAAGGATTTTGGTGAAATAAATTATTGTAATGGTACCTTAAAGTGGTCTGTTTTTTCATTAAATATTAGCTATGGATTCATATATATATATCTCAGGATTTCATCCTCCTTGAAAGGTTTTACCCATTCGGTTTACATAAGTTCTTCGTAATGATAAATATATATATTATCATATATATATATATATATATATATATATATATATAAATCATCAGGTCTAGATTAAAAATTTTTATTGCTCAAATGCAGAAAGACAGTGTTATAAAAAAATTTCGTCTTATATGTAAAATATCATTAATCATTTATAAGGTAACTTACCGGAAATTTAAACCTTCACACACAATATATATATATATATATATATATATATATATATATATATATATATATATATTATTTTTAACTTTATTATTGAATTTAAAGGCTTAGTATATGTATATAATTCCAATTTTTGGAATCAGTTTGACTCTGTGAGCAATTCAAAACATTCCGGTACTGTGACTTTCTCCGCAATCATTTTTGAAATTTGAATTTTTTTTTAATGTTTTTTTAAATTTTTTGCATTTGTTAATGAGCCTTTTTACTTTTTTTGTTTGATTGCAAATTTTATAACTTTCTAAATAAATTTTTGAATAAAAAAATTAATTTTAAATGAACGAAAAATTACCCATGAAATAAAAAGAATTGTTTGTCACTGTGTAAATGACATATTTCAAACATCAAATTATCTTTTTATATTTTCTGGCGGCATAAGAATTTATCATTTAACTTTAAAAAATTAATCACAAATATTAATGCAATACTTAAATGCAAAATGTCGATCAATTTTGGAGTTCTTTGATGTTTATTATTGAATATCGCAACGGCCCTCAACTATGCCTCGCAAAAAGAAAAAAATTAAACTGAGGACCAAATTGTAATCAAAAGACCCAAATGCATGCAAGAAAAAATATATCTTTAGCAAGTGAAAATGACCCAGATCAAACGGTATACCAAAGAAACAAAAAATTGCTGAGAATATGCAAAAACTTAGGGTATTCTAATAGAACTCCTGAATCAAGCCTGAATATAAAATTATTTTATAATATACTAAACAGTTCAAAATTTTTTCCTTACAATTCCCAAAAATTAGCATGGGATGAACTTGACAGAAGAGAAAATAAAAAAAACGTAAAATCGGTCTGAGATGACATTGCATAAAAATGGAATAAATTATCAAACTTAGAAAAATTTTGTCATGGATTGCAAAAAATTTGCTAACCTTAATTCAAAAATTATGTCGGAGGATATTTTAACGAGAGCAAAAATTTAATTTTTAAATTTTTTGTTTCTTTGTGTCAGTTTTGCAAAAAAGTGATGTTTTATTAATCAAATATAATAATTTTCTGTATTTAAAGCACAAAAACAACGACTTTTGAATTTTTAAAAATTTCTTGAGGTCATCCCAAACTTTTGAACTGTCAGTTGGCTGGATTATATATATATATATATTCTATATATATATATTCTGACAAAAATAAGGCAAAAGCCGATTAGAATTTTATATCAAAAAATCAGGTTTATAGGGACGCCTAGACTTTAAATTTAAATTTCAAATGTTTTTGAATCTACCGAACTTGAAATATCAATCTAAATCCTGGCTTTATCAGTTTTTATCGCTATTGTTTTTTTGAATAAAATCACATTTATAAAGAATTGGTTTTGAATGAAGAAGATTGACTCATCATGATCCTGAAATAAAGATTTACTTCAGTAAAATTCCTAGAAATTAAAGTGCATTTTATATGGTATTTGGATTATGGAATTACTTTATTTTTAATTAAAACTGCATTTTTAAAATATGAAATTTAAAAAAAAACATTAAATATAATGATTGTCTTTAACATTTCCCTATTTGTTAAAATCAATTTCCAATTTCGAACATTATGAAATAAATTATTTTCGTTTTTGATTGAAATAAATATTTTATCAATATTTCTATATTTTTTTTTGAGGTGTTTGTTGTTTTTTTTATGGCTTGTTTATAAAGATTTGTTAGATCCTCATTGACCCAAATCAGTTTTTCATTTTAACGCTAGATAACATTAAAATTATTTAACTGATAACAAAATATTAATGGTCTCACCACCCCAGGCTGCGATTATCTTACTATCTTGTAGGAAATAAAATGTTGGCACAAGATTTAATAAGAAAATCGTTAATTATCAAGATTTATTTACGGCCGAAAATAATGATGAAGTTTCTATTTGCAGAAAGATGTTTTTTTGTTACCGTATATAAAGGAAAAACGATCAGTATAATGTAGAAAATTTCTGATAATCTATAATTAAAATTATCTAAATTGAAGAATAAAACAAGTTCCAAATCAATTTGCAAAATTTAATAGATCTTATTTTTTTCGTCTTAACTTTCGATAATAATGATTCAATGTTTGTTCTACAAGAAAAAAAGAAAATCTTTTCGACACTGAAAGACAAAAATGTTAAAATAATTACTAATTTAACCATAATGAAAATTATAACAGTATTTTGCAAACAAAAAAAAATGATTTTAAACATACCAAAAAAGACTGATAAAGTCACAAAAACGCAAAGGATTAATTAGAGTGAAAGAAACTTCAAAAATGATTTTGAAGCGGAAGGACAAGAAAAGAACAGAATAATGTTGCATTTCAACAGAAAAATTTCCTAACTGCCAATCTAATACTGCGCTTAAATGCATTTCTCGTCAGATTAATTGCCATATTAAATATTTCTAGAAAAAAGGGAAGCTCTTACGGAGGTGGGGGAAGGACTGAAGCTGAGATGTTTAGGGCAATTTATACATTGCAAATTCTTCCTTGGAACATATAAAGAATCTCTAAATAAAATTTGTAGCGCTAGACCAGACATGATGTAATGATTCAGTAAATGGAGGAATAGCAAACATAAAGATAGTTTAGATGTCTAGGGTACCTCATATAGTGAACCAACTTTCAATCTACTTTATTCATTATATAAAAAGAAATGTTTAAAAATAGTGGTAATAATTTTAGAATATCGTCGCATATAATTTTTTTTTTGTTATGGACTTTCTGTCCAACTGAATCTTTTTCCACTTTTTCAGTAAACTCCTGCTATATATATATATATATATATATTGTTTGTATAAATATATATTTTTGTTTTCTCTTCATTTTACATATATATATATATATATTTTATATATATATATATATATATATATATATATATATATACATATATATTTTTGTTTTCTCTCTCTCTTCATATATATATATATATATACGCTATACATAAACCTACACTATATATATATTTTATATTTTATATATATATATATATATATATATATATATATATATATTATATACTTAATATCTTTATTTATTTTCTTATATATATATATATATATATATATATATATATATATATATATACAAAAACGTTAGGCACCCCATCTCTTCTTTTATCATATAACATATATACATGCAATGTACACTTTTTTATTTTTTCCTCTATCCTTATATATATATAACTATAAATGGACCATTTTTTAATTTATATATATATATATATATATATATATATATATATATATATATATATCAGGTCATCCCATAAGTTCTGTCCGAATTTTAACTTTTTGTTAAAATGAACGAAATTTAAAGAGTATTTTATAATGTCTAATGGAGCTGAACATTATTTTTTATGTTTAGATGCATTTAAACTGATCAAATTTTTATTTCAGAGAACAATAAAATTAAATTTTGTTTGATTAAAACCCTGCTAACATGGAAGTACCCAAGAATCATTTGAGGCACATAATGCTTTATGAGTTCAAGAAAGGAAACTCAGCAGCCGAAGCGGCTAGAAACATTCACTCAGTTTATGGAGAGGAATGTGTGAATGAAAGAACTTGCAGAAGATGGTTTGCAAAATTCAGAGGTGGAGATTTCACCCTTGAAGATGAATATTGAACCGGACGTCCAGTTGAGTTTGATGAAAAGCTTCTTGAAGCAGCCCTTGAAGAAAATCCTGCTTTATCAGTTGAGGAATTGGCAGTGGTTCTCAGTTCAAACCATACAACTGTTCATCGTCATCTTCAACAACTTGGAAAAAGTTCCTAAACTTGGAAAATGGGTGCCTCATGAATTGTCTGAAAACAACCTCAAATCCTGAGTTGACATCTGCTCTTCTCTCCATTCTCGCCAACTTGTTTCACCTTTTTGGATAGACTTGTGACTGGCGACGAAAATGGATCTTTTATCGAAATGTTAAGCGTCGTAGACAGTGGCTTGGTAAAGGGAAAGGACCCCAGCCACAGCCGAGAAGGAACTTCATGGGCAAAAGTTCTTCTTTCAATCTGGTGGGATCGCCAAGGAATAATCCACTTTGAATTCTTACCACCTAAAGCAAAAATTAATGCTCAAATATATTGTCAGCATTTAGAGCGTTTGAACCAAGCTTTGAGGAAAAAAAAGACCTGCTCTAGTGAATCGAAAAGGGGTTATGATTCATCAGGACAATGCGCGACCCCACACAGCAAGAATCATGTCACAAAAGATCGAAGAACTTGGTTGGGAGAAAATTGCTCATCCACCTTATTCTCCCGACCTTGCTCCTTCAGACTACCATTTGTTTCGTAGCTTACAGAATCATTTGGAAGAAACAGCTTTTGTAACGGAGGAAGAAGTTAAAAATGACATTTGTGAGTTCTTGGAATCAAAGCCAAAAGAATTTTACAGCAATGGAATTAGTAAGCTTGTTAATAGATGGAAGGAAGTCATAGATAATCAGGAAAATACATTGTTGATTGAATCTGTAATTAAATGTAACATTTGGTCACTTGTTTTCTTTCAAAACTTCATCTCGGACGTTATTGAATTTCATTTATATCTATCTATCTATCTGTATATATATATATATATATATATATATATATATATATATATATATATATATTATATGAGAATTTATTAATCGGGATCCCAGTGCACCTTCTGATTTCGGTGTCGGACTTAGTGTCCTTTGTTAAAATCTTTCCAGAAATTTAAATTGTTGTACGAGAAGAAAAAAGACCAACAAATCTTTTCAAGAAACATGAACATTTCGTTAGAAAGGAAAGAGTATTGAATTGCAAGCTATCATCAGTTCTCTTGTATTAACGTGAGATATGACGAACGTTTATAGACACTTATAATTAGCATCAGAAATAAAGAGTTGAAATTCTTCGTGCACATGATGCAGAAAGAGGACTGGAGTCTTTGACTATCACTGAAGGCAAAATGAAAAGCGTTTAGCAGCTCAGAATCTACGTAACAAAGTTTGTATAAATGGTTGGGAAGAACAAAGATTAGCAAGGATAGCAAAATGGCAAAATTTAGAACTACAAATTACGAGGAAGCTGTAGAGATCTTTCATCACCCATGCTCTAAAAAATACGGTAGCAAAAAAGAACATTTAATCAACAACCCTTTCTCTCTATATGTTTCGTTAAATATGACTGACAATATATAAGTCTTTTATTTCATTTATCTTATATCTTTGGAGTTATATTTTTTTCAAGTACTGAATCTGGGAAGAAACTGTCCATAGTGTTTAACTTTCCGACTGTTTTCGACTAATGCATTAACCTTTTTCTAGAGGCTTGGTGGATTAAGTTTCGTACTAATATGGATTGTTCATATATAAGTTCCTTTCCTCCACTGAGTTGCGTGAGAAGAGATTTTGAGGTCTTTTTATTTATTTATGTTTTGTTTAGTTTCCGAACGCAGTCAAGACACTTTATCTTCGTCTATACAATGTGCTATATCCATTTATGTTCTTTTGATGCATGAAATCGTCATAACGTATTGTTTTAAAATATTTCAGCTTTCTTAAAATGCACAGAATAATAAACAAAACATTTAAATAGTCATTTTTCAGCATGTCCTATGCTCATTGGGATTTCAAGATGGCGCCACTGAATCACTGCATTTCTGAATTTTGATTCAGAAATCCGAATTGATCTTTATATTTGCAGATGAAAACAAAAGGTCACACTCACCGCAACTGAATAGTTTGCTAAAACGTACAGTTGTAGGAACCATTCGTAAATTCCCATGATACATTTCCAATTTTATCTTCGCGTGTCATGCTGGCTTTTGGTTTAAAAACTTACAGCCGCATCACGTTGAAACATTGGTTTCTGTACGATCGTCTTAATAAAAGGGAGGACAGATAAATGCGTAATAAACAAACGGGGTAATTATAATAAACTTTGGGGTTAAAAAAAAGACCTCAGAAAACGCCTATCCTTCTATTAGCTAGCTAAAAATACTTAATAATTAAATGATATCATATAATAATAGTCCTTGTACCTCCCTTCCCTTCGACTATTGTGCTCTGCCAATATCTCATAAAAATGGACTATTCCGTTTTGACAGCGTAGAAAGACGAAAGACCTATGAGAAACGTTAAGTAGTTTCAGTAAAAAAAAAGAAAGACGTGTTTAACTTCTCTTAAACCTCAGATAATAATGAATGATTGTGTTTTGATGGCGTGTGAAGTCAAAAGACATATTAATGACGCTACTTGGTTTCAGTGACAAAATATGAAAAAAAGAAGATAATACACAAGTAATTAACGTATGTTTTAGTAAAATGAAAAAAAAATTTTCAATTTCAAGTCTTTTCATTTGTTTCTCTTATTTCTTAAAACAAAAACCAGCATCCATATTTCTGATTGATACTGCAAAATTTTGTTAAACTCAAATATTAACAATAATTTCCAAGCAACGTCAAACTCCAGCGTCTCGTATGCACGAGTTTGTCGTTGCTTGGAAATCTTCCATGTAAACAAAAAAAGAAAAGACTATCATTTTTTTTCTTCGTGCATTGTTTAATATATTGTAATGTAATTGCCATCTTTGATAATGCCTTATGTAAGCCGAAGACTTAGATAAGATTTAAAAAAAAAAAAAGGATCAATACTGTGATTTTCTTTCTTCTTTTAATACTAATGTTATTAAGCTTATCAGGCGATATGAAAAGTATTTACATAAAATAAATAATGAAACATGCATCAATGATATATATATATATACATATATATATATATATATATATATATATATATATTGTTAATTTGAACGGCTGTTTTGAAAGGGAGTTTTTTTAGTGGTCTGCTTATAAGGAGTCATTTAAGGCAAGCAGGCATCGTGGTAGGTTGCTGAATATAGAAGATAAAAATTGAACGTTAAGAATTAATATGTGAGATATGATGTTTCCCTTAACTCATATTTACTTAAAAGTTTTCTGGATATATATATATATATATATATGTGTGTGTGTGTGTGTGTGTGCGTAACGACTCGTCAAAACAAAGGTAAACTTTTGATATTACTGGATTGTTTTGTACTTTTATTGCGTTTTGAATGTGTTACTGTCTTTTTCGTTTGAGGATGTTGATTAGCTGTTGATTTCTCTCCCCAAACACTTCCGAATGCCCAAACACACCCACATAATTACAAACACAAACACAAATACACAGACGCGCACTCACGAGCACACAAACATGCGGATACATCTATGGACTTCTACTTACCACTGAACACAAAAACACATACACGCAAAAAATACAAAAGAAACGATTGGTTTATCAACATCACCCGAAAAACTGTTCTTTCATACAACGAAGCACAAAAGACTTAGCAAAGTTAAGTAAAGTTTAATAACACAACATACATATACAGCTAACGGAAACATAGTCACATACACGAACACAAACATACACGTGCAGATAAGAATGTGCGTATAAGTTTGTATGTATGCGTATACATATGAATATATATGGCAAAATAAAGAAACACACGTTTTTAATACACACAAAAATCAAACTATGACCTAAATCAAATGGTCAGCAAAATAACAATGAACCAGAGATCAACGGAGAAGGTGAAGAAATAATTAAATTTGGTGAAGAAAGGAAGGATTTAAAAGAAAAATCACCAACCAATCAACACCCATCAAGCGAAAAGGAAAGTAAAACACTCATACCACAATAATGTATATCAATTTGAATGTCCTTTGGGAGATTGCATCTCTGAGAAAAGTGTTAATAATATGTTTTCTGGTTTTACTACAATGGCCATGACAAGAAGGCTTATGTTTCACTTAAATGATCAATAGTTCAATCTCAGATCATTTAAAGGAATACTTATGTCCATATTAACAGTTTATACAGATATTAGAAGAAAATACAACAATTCTCCACCAAGATAATAATAAGCAAAAACTAACAATTCTAGAAGATTTTTATATAAGAGAATTGCGGTCAAAATTAAAGACAACTATGAGTATAGCAACAAAATTCTTAAATGTTTATAGCAGCAAAGTTTGTCAAAATACTAAATTATAACTGTTAAAAACTACAATAAAAAAAAAAATCTTTAAAACCCATAAATACATACTCCAAAATATCAGCTCAGTTAACTAGCTAGCATAAACGGTTAAATATTTTCGAATTTACGGTGATCATACACAAAAATATACTTAAAAAGAATTTACTGAAGTTACCTCCCTTGCATAACGAATAAATATTTTTAATTTATGCGGTGTTCATGCATACATGTCGACAGACATTCAACCCCTGAAGATGATCCCGGACAAGATTGAAAATACTTGAGAAAATAAAAATTTATTTCAAGGGAAATTTTGGAGCTTTTCCTGATGAGTTTTCTACAGCTATCAAGAAATTAATCCATGGACTTGAAAGGAATAAATTTGAAATAAATGGACATAATACATCTAAATTATTTACGTGAATGAAAATATGCTGCCTAAATACAAAGCACGTTTGCTTAAATAATTTAGACGTATTATGTCTCCTGTTAGATAGACATTTAATAAGCCCCGAGTTTAGTATAGCACAAAATCAAATAAAAAAAGAGATAAGAGTCTATCACATTGGGAAATCAGCATTTATTTATAATTATAAATGGTAAAATTAGCAGTTTTCTACCAGGAAACATTTGATGTGAATTTGCCGAGGAATTATGGTTAATGTTGGTTGAAATTATTTTTACTAGCGGGGATACTCGGCGTTGCTCGGAACATTTATGAATAATGATTGACAATTCATTGATATTTTTCAGCCATCTTATGCAAAATCATTTTTATTCAATCTTTAAAAAATAAAGTTCATTGTTTTTGGTTTGTTACAAAATAACTAAGTTTAAGAAGATACCACACTACCAATACCACGCTTGGTGGGTGTGGGGGTCTTAAAAGGCTGAGCATCCCCATATTTTTATTTAAAAAGACAGATTATTTTTCGATTTAAATACTAAAAGAAATATAATGTTAATGCTGCTCACAAACAAATCTAACTTAGATAAAAGTTCATTAATCTTTTTTCAAATTATTATTAAGAAAAAGTGAATAAATTTAAATTGAGATAATTTAAACATTTAATTTATTCAAAAAGCAAAATCTATAACTACCCGTTTTTCTTGTTGTTGTTATTGGAAATGTTAAACTGGCTTTTGTTTTGATTTTCTTTGATAAAGATCTTTGTAATTGTTATCGCCAATATATTTGGTTTGATGAAATCAAATATATAGGCTACAATTTATAGCTTTTATTTGAGTGTGTCTATTTGTAATCGTTGTTCTGAGAAAACCGCTGCAGAAAAATGGTAATTCAGACCGTACTGAATATGTTGGACGCCATGCCATCCACATGAAAGTCTATATCTGATGAATCTATTTAAGAATATGTCAACACTAAAAAAGTATGAAAGAATTTATAGTAAAAATGCCAAAAATATATTTTCATACTAAAAATATTACCAGCTATACGCTTTTGCAAAAAGAAACAAATAGGATGGGAGCGTTCGATTTTGCAGATGTTTGTGATTTGGTTGGCATTTTTCTAATGTAGAAACTTAGGTATAGTTTTGATAGCATGAACACTGGTCTGTACGGAGGCGAAGCGAAAGAGTTATTCTCTTACGTAAAAAAAACAAGCCACAAGAAACAGATCGACTTTGAAAATATCTTATGAAATTCTTCAAGGATGATGGATTAAATATCCCCAACAACACCAATGTCAAGCTGATCAACTTTGTGAAAACTACTTTCGACCTATCCGAAGTAATATAAATGCCATACACTACAGAGCTTTATAACCATAAATACATTAGCAAAAATCCAACCACCCACCTGGAATTTTAAACAACTTGCACAAATCGATGCAATGCAGACTCTCAACTAAATCTAGCAACAAAATTATTTTTGACAAATATAAAACCAAATATATAGATGCACTAGAATGCATCGACGTTAGTAAGAAGGACTACAATAAACATAAGAATAGAGAACGCAACATGCCATTTAAAAAAATGCCAAAACCAATATAGGTAAAATTTTCCTTAATAGAATCCACAAGTATTTCAGCCATATACAATTGCTCAACAAAATCTTCAACAAGAAAAACGTTAAGATTAGCTACAGCTGTACCAAAAACTTCGAACAATATATAGCACATTTTAATATAATATTAAACAGAGGTGAAGGGGTTATCAGAGAAAATTCAAAGGATCTGCGGTCCATATAACATCAGGACAACCTTCAAAAATCTTGACGACACTTCGCAGTTATCTCTCCCAGGTAAGAGCCCCCATGAAGGAGAACATGGCTAATGACTGTGTGTTCGCTATCCCGTGCAGCTGCGAAAAGGAATATAAAGGAGAGGCAGGCCGCCCCCTCAAGGTAAGGCTTCAAGAACACCAGAAAGATGTAACACGAAGGGAAGTGGAAGAATCATGCATGGCTGACCACATATGGAGAGAGAAGGGAGATTACCGACCTCTGTGGGATCAGGTTGAGATCACAGACAAGGAACACCATTGGAAAATTCGTAAACTTAAGGAATCAGCACATATGCTAGGCTATAAAATCTCCTGAGCAGACCAAGCATAGAAATGAATACAATATGGGAACCAGTAATAAGGAGTGCCAGAGAAAAGCGATAATAACAACAAAAGTTGCAATATGAGCTCTGGTAAAAAAAATGAAATGATAACAGCAAAAAAATTGCAATATGAGTAATGGTAAAAATGGTTGCTGAAGACATTAGGTTTATAATACACAGAAATTCATACACAGATATCCTCAAGGGCACAGTGGATAAAGGCGTTGATTAGATCCGGTGAAGGACCCAAAGAGTGTGAGTTCAATATTCGGTTATGGCAGTGGAGAACTTTCAGAGGTTAATTAACAGGAGATAACTGATAACTGACAGCCATTAAGCATGGCACGTGGAACAAGAGCCGTCTACCCCATTGAGCTAAATAAAGGGTTCAGTTCGACATTCCAACCACCTGAAGTAGGCCGGAGCGGACAACGGCCGAAACGTTGTAATAAATATGGCGACAAAGATGAGGACAATAGTCCGAATAATGTAAACAATGTACATAATACCTCATCTCAGAAATATAGACAGACATCTAATTTTATTAATTAACTTTAAATGTAACTAAAATACACAGAGTGTCCCTAAAATCTGGATACATGGAAAATCTCATTAACTACATTTTCTTTATTTCCACAAATTAAACATGGTTTTGTCAAATGAAGAATGAATTGAATTCTTTATCTGATGAATGCACGAGGAGAAGTTGTACTCAATGAAAATCACAGATGCAAAACACATGACTGAACGCATAAAGAGAGAATGGGCTAAAATTGACGGCAATTTGGAATTATTGCAAAGAGTTCACGTAAAACTTGCAAAGCGAATCAACCTTTGCATCGCAAATGATGGAAATCATATTGAAGTTACTATTTGTTAATATTCCAATTCAATAAAATGTTGCTGAAAATTTAATTTCTTGAACATACGCATTTTTACTGATATTCCCAGATTCGGGGACACCCTGTATATTATAAAGTACTTCTAACAAAAAACACACAAGTTATAAAAAATTTGAGCCCTTGTAAAAATTAACTATCAGCAAAAGTTCGTGTTTTCAAAAGTGGTGGAACTTAATGAGAAATGGGAGAACCGATTTCGAATCATAGTTGAGTTAGTTACCTTCTCTTGTGTGCAAATACCTTTGGGAAAAGTATGTATCTATCTCATCTCCTTGGCTATGGATTAAATAGTAGGATCTGCATCGGAAAAATAAAAACAGCGTTATCACTCAAAAGATTTTTAATGTAATATTCAGTTACCAAAATGTCTTAAAACAAATCAATCAATCAATTGAACAGTAGCGTTTTGCTGCACCTAAATAACCCCTGAGTTTTATGCAAACAATAGGATTGCATAATACGGATTAAAATATAATAAAACAACTCAAAGCGAAAAGACGATATTCCATTGAAATTTAACGTTTATATAATATATGATTTAATTATGACTGAACAAACTATTATCTATACATGAATTATATCTAACAAACTGGATTAATTTCAACAATAAATATCATCATAAAAAACATCTTTATTTCTAAAGAGAAAATATTTTTTTCTATTTGCCATGTGCATTTACTTTTATCTCTTTATCTATATTTTCAGAGTGAAAATTTGTTTGCGCCTTTTATTATAATTATTATTTATTATTTTTTTATGTGATAAACAAGTACATTTAAAAACAAAAAAAAAACATAATGCGGGATAAAGGGAGATAACCAAGGATTCGAATTCAGAATATTATCGTTGATAACTCTCTCCTCCAATTTGCAGACCCTAGTTACTATATTCTTCTTACCTAATATAATGCAAAAATATCACAGTGATAAAATCGGTGAATAATTATTTATAACTATTTACACAGGGTCTCATTCATGCAATGACAAGTAATCAATAATAATATTTTAAATTTTGAAAACCGACCCGACGGTGAAGGTGAACGCTTCTCTCCAACCTACCTGTGCCAATCGGCCATTGACCTGGGCGAGAAGCTACGCCTAAAAGGAGAATGATTTTAAAGGTGGGTGGAGAAAATTCTAAGCAGAAGGATGGGATAACATCCATTTTTTTTTTATTTTAGGGTTGGATTTCCGGTTGCATCTAAAATCTTTTTTCTCTTTCGCTCCAAGTAATTCCTTCCATCTTAGTAGCATTATCGCTTTGCTTGAAGCAAATTTATTACAAAAAATATCTTATAAAGCCAATTCTATTAGTAACTCAAACTAACAGAACACATGACATTTTATAAGGTTTTCAATATTCATAATAATAGAGAATATCTATTGGGTTGATGCATATATGTTTATCTATCTATCTATATATATATATATATATATATATATATATATATATATATATATATATATAAATAAAAACGCAAGTGGAGAAAATCTATTTATTAGTAGTAGATTTTGTATTATTATTCATTTTATTCCTTTACAGATACAATATATCGGAAAATAGTTTGCATACACGCATACACGCCTGCGCGCGCAGGCTTATACATGCAACAAACATATATATATATATATATATATATATATATATATATATATATATATATACAAACACGCGAGTGACCGATTTATTTAGATTTAAAAACAAAATACAAATTCTTTTTACGAAAAAAATAAAAAGGGTTTATTTGTGAGCTTTTCTTTGATCAACCAATCAAATATGACCTACGTTAAATTTAAACTAAGAAGCAAAAATCAAAAATTATTATTCATAAGTGGATCATGACCTGTCGATTGGCAACTAACGGCAGCCAGTCATAAACAAAAGTGGATACATATGGTAAAATAAATTAAACAAACCAGACAATGTAGTATACGGAGAAATAAAAGAGGGGTAGAGAGGTAATTTAACAAAATCTTAAACATTTATATGCATTGTGAATTTTCTACATAATGTTTTTGTAGTTGATAAACGTATGGCTTCTTTAATAAACTAGCAAATAATTTAAACTTATAATTTTGCATATTAATGTATCAAATAATTATATATGTTTAAATTATTTACTTTATTAAAGAAGCTA
The DNA here is from genome assembly GCA_903632075.3 of Acanthosepion pharaonis. Classification (NCBI taxonomy): domain Eukaryota; kingdom Metazoa; phylum Mollusca; class Cephalopoda; order Sepiida; family Sepiidae; genus Acanthosepion; species Acanthosepion pharaonis. The sequence goes on along the minus strand of CAHIKZ030002084.1, from coordinate 227,366 downwards.
TTTATTTAGCAATTACAAAAATATGAATTAAATGTTACGTCCGTTTGAATTGCATTCTATTCGTCTTCAGCGTATCTTAATATAATATATATATATATATATATATATATATATATATATATATATATATAAGATATTACATTCAATCATGCATTCAGATTTAAACGCATATCATCGCATCTCACCAGGCGGTAGTAAAAATCGAAACAATAAACACAGACACATACACACAGACACACAGACACACACACACACACACACACACACACACACACACACATATATATATATATATATATATATATACACCAGATATCAGCCTTAAGCGCTTAGCCTTGCAGATGGTAGAATGGAGATCAACATATTTTAGTGGACTCAGCAGTTTTCAATCTGCTTGTCTGCATCATCTTCAAGAAGCGAGAGTAAGAACTAAAAGGTCAGCCAATCTAACAGTGATCTCATCTCACAATCGTCACTCTTGCTCCATATGTGGCCTCTTTTGTAAATCACTAGCGGGTTTTAAATACCACTTAAGGTTATCGCAGAAAATCTCATAACTGAATCAACTAAGCTGTCAGATCCTCATACGTCGAAACCGACGGGAGAGTCCATTATATATATATATATATATATATATATATATATGTCAGTAGTGTATACATGCATAAACTACTATAAATATTACTACTATATGTAGAGCAACACCACATTAATTAACGAATGTTTGAAATCAAATCAGCCGGCACACGTATATTTAATATGCTGTATCGATAAGAAATCGATAGTAATTTAGTTATTAATTTCATTTAGATTCCTGTTTAAAATTGTGTACTCTATTTTTTTCAGGTAGCACTTTTCATCAATAAATAAACTTTGTTATACTTTAGCATACCTTATACTTGATTCTCTTTTTACACCGATTTATCAAAATGTTGAATACATTTTTAATTATATTTACTCTAATTTTTTTATCTTATTTAAATCTGTAGAATTTAAAGCATTTGATTTTTCCTTTTTCGTTTTCTAATATTAGACGCTATTGTATTGTACGTACGCGTCTTAATGTCGGCCTTTTTATTAGCGCGCATCGATGTTTGGTTGCGTTACTCGGCATAATCATGTCCGCAAAAAAACAAGAATCCAATCAAACCAGTTTTCGCATTAAAGGTCGATATTAGCACATTGTTGCAGGCGAAACCGTTGTAAATATTTTGGGGGTGAAGATTTCTTCTATTTTCTCGTATCCTTTAATTATCCGACGAGCAACTTTGACATTCTCTGGCGTGATGTAACTCGAGTGAACAGGTGAAAAATGAAATGGTTTTTCGCGCCACGCGTGACATTTTCGTTGGTTGAGCGTAGCTAATTCTGGTATGAATCAATGACGCGATCACACGCGCGCGCGCACACACACACACACATATATATATATATATATATATATATATATAATTATTTTTTTAAAAATATGATTCCATCACGACACAGAAATTACTGTTTCGAAACTTGACTAAGTTTAATTTCAGTATTAAACTTAAAATAGCTAGGAAAAATCCCCCAGCCGAACCTTGCACGACTCAAAAAAAAAAATTGACATGTAATAAAAATTCATCACATTAGTGGCCCTTTGATAACGAAAGCCAAAACAGATTACACCTCCATTTCCAACCTATAAATTAGTAAAACATTTCTTCAGTTAGTTTTTCTAAACATCGCTTGAGAATGAAACTGTATTTTCCGCTTAATATTGAAATTACACTGTAGGACTTGAATAAAGTTTCGAAGCAGTAATTTCTGTGTCGCGATGGAATCTTATTTAAAAAAAAAAAACAAAGAACAAGTATAATTTAAGCTCTACTTTTGTATCGCGCACTATTTTTTTAAATAAAAAAAAAAAAATACTAAAGAACTTTGGTTCATTAATCTAACTTTACTTTCCTATTACATCAGCACACACACACACACTCATATATATATATATATATATATATATATATATATATATATATATATATATAAATTCAAAAACAAGAAAGGCAGTGACCGGCCACAACTATAAATTTCCTGTGTTTGCACACAATCGTCAGAAGGCCAATCTTGCTGCCTGAAGATTGTGTGCAAACACATGAAACTTATAGCAGTGGCCGGTCACTGCTTAGCTGTTTTTTTCTCAAAGTATTGAGCACTTTTATGCCGGTAGCCTACATTTGGGCAGAAACTTTCAGAGCAGCCTATTTTTTTCTTTCCTTACTGATATATATATATATATATATATATATATATATATATATATATATATATATATATATATATATGTGTGTGTGTGTGTGTGTGTGTGTGTGTTTGTGTGTTTGTGGTGTTTAGACCGTATATGTTCATGTGAGCATGTTTCATTAATTAATATTGACATATCAAAGAATACGCCGGATTTTTTGTTAACCCAAGTTCTTTTGATCTCCTCCGAGATAATCTACAGGAAAATACTAGTTGACGACAACAATATACTACAACATGTAAATTATAAAGAAAAAATTCTCGAGGCTCTTTATATTAAGACTAAAGACTAACATTGAACAAAATTTATTACAAGTGTAGTAGCAATGTTTTATAATGCATTTGAGTTGACTAATGTTGCGATTTGACATCTCAGGTTACACCTCCTTGCATTAAACGGTTAATCTTTAAATAATTATGACAGAGCGCGTTCATGCGTGTTTACAAAAATTATCATCACATCAATTACAGTCACATTAATTTTGTATTCGCAATTCTCCCCTGAGGATGATCTCGGAGACGATCGAAAGCATTTGGGTCAACAAAAATTAAGACACCCTGATGAATTTCAACTTAACATCAAGTAGATAATTAGTGAACTAGAAATATATATATATATATATATATATATATATATATATATATATATATAAGATAATCCGTTTATAGTATGTGGCAGGTAGGTTTGCCTTGGTTCCCGCAGGATTATCTTCGGTTTTGCTCTACTTAGTAGTTTTTAAGTAGTTGCCTTTTTGACTATATAATCAAGCCAATGCTTTCACCTCATATGAGGTATAATCCATTTCAGCAGACGACCAAAGTGGTCGTTTGTCTTTTCAACCCCGGTATGGAATAAAGTTAATGAGGAAGTGGAGTGTAGTAGGGTTTAGCTGGGAGGAATTGTTATTGGAAGCTAAACCATAACTTGGCAATAACCCTTTTCACTGTTTCAGTAAGATGCTAGGCTCGAGGCGGGGTTTAAACAGGGTGATAGGTATTTATCATAAGGCATATTGTTTTTATTAGGGAAAGCCCAGAACATTAACCTTATGACGACAAGTGGGGTTATTAGAAGAAAACCTAAATTTAAAATTAAATTAGAAATTAAGAATGAACCCAAAAATAAATTTAAAGGAACTTATAGATATATCGGTCTTGGGTAGCTCATTAAAGCAAAAGTATATTATGGTAATTTGTATTTGTTTTTATTTCTACATTTGAACACTAATTCATTCCTCTGATTCAATAGTTGGCTATCATTATTGTATTTCATTAAAAATAGATTGTTTTCAAAATAAACTACCGTGCCTAACCCAGATAATCAATACCGCGATATATGAAATGAAACGTAGACATACAAAAAGAAAAATTATATATAGTTCAACCCGCTTCTGTAAACCGCCAAATATTAACATCGGACAGTATTTTCTAAAGTTAATAAAAAAGCACTCCCAAACAAATAACCTTCTAAGAAAGCTTTCAATAGGAAAAAGATTAAGATTAGCTACTCTCGTACCTACAATATTTATAAAATTATCAACTTATACAACAACAACATTTTAAGGATTTTCTATGTATCTGGCAACAAACCTAGCATTGAACCCTCTGGTAGTTTTAGATCAAAATATAATTGTCAAATAAAGGGCAAATGCAAAGCTAACTGGGTTCTATATCAGGCGACCGTTTCCAAAGAAAATATGGAAAATAAAAAAGTTTTCATTGGAATTTCCGCGGGGAAGTAAAAAATGTTTTTTATACCTATAAGTACTAATTCTGTAATCCTAAATTCAGACATCAAACAGAACTGTCAAAAAAATATAGGAATTGAAAGACGAAAATTTGAACCCACAGATACTTTGGAAAATTATAGGTTCTACGAAAACTCCGAATAGTTTTAGAGATAGATATGACTTATGGTTAGTAGAAAAAATAAAATAAGAAAATACAATAATGAAGGTCAACTATTGAATCAAAGGAACGAATTAGTGTTTAAATGTTAACATAAAAACAGGTTCAAATTTCCATAATTGCATGTTTTGCATTATTGAACTACCCAAGATCCATCACCTAACTCTTCAAATGTCGACATATATATATATATATATATATATATATATATATATATATATATATATATATATATATATACCACACAAATGAATCTGAAATATCAATTTCAGTTGAGCTCTCTAGGGGACGAGGTGGGTGGTTGGTAAACAGTGACTATTATAGCTATATAGCGAGACTCTTCGCAGATGCGAATTGAGTTACTGTCGGTCACTGGGGCGTGTTTCTAAAAATAAATATGCTAAAAATCCACTTTCATCCCTACCGTGCGCCGACGGCTTAATGGTTAGAATCAATGAAGAGTTAACTGACACCAATTCAGTCAGGTTTCGATCCTAGCTAGAAGCAACCGGATGTCTAGCCGCACTGATGAGCTGCGAAACAGTCTGTCTGTGGATGACGTTATATATAGAAAAGAAAACAAAAAAAACTAATTCTAATTTCCATAGTGGATTTTTTCTTTTTTTTTTTAGCTACCTTAAGTTACTCCATTCCGCTATAAAACCGTTCATACTATATTGATTATAATTCATAAAATTAATCCTCTTTACGTTAATCCCCTATATGATAACTTATTTTAAATTTATTGTTGGGTTCATTCATAATTTCTACTTTTATTTTTATTTAGGTTAAAAACTTGTGTTTTCTTTTTATACCCTCACTTGTGACAAGGTTAGTGTTTTCCCTAATAAAACCAATATGGAAGCAATGCCCCACTTTTCATCTGATCTGACATTTTTTTTTAAATTTAGAGTAGGAAGACTCAGATACAAACAAACTTTGAATTAACATTTATAAATTCTTGGGGTGAATTAATATTTGCGATAAGTAACCGGCCATTTTCCAAGTAACTTTAGTAATAGTTCTTCATTTCTGAAATCAGCCTATTTGTGATTAGATTAATCTGCTAACAATTTTAAATATATTAATCTTGAAGACAAGTAAGTGAGGATCTGATAGTGCTCTTGTAAATGTAAAAGGATATTAGGAGTCAGATACAAACTGGAGTCGTACAATGAACCGGTCATTTTCCCAGGCATGTTTAGCAACGAACAACCCTCGAGTTGTATAATTACTAACGTATTATCGTAAATATTATAATATGACATTTATATGATGTCTTTATAATATATCTTGAAAATGATACCAACATCCGGTTGCTTGTAATGTACAACAGTAGATTAGGGCAATTGATTATACAAAATGGTAGCAATATTTCATTTTTAGTCTGATTTGGATCTTGTAAATGTAAAAGGATATTAGAAGGAGTCAGATACAAACTGGAGCCATAAAAATGAACCGAACTTTTCCAGGCATGTTTAGCAATGAACAACCCTCGAGTTGTATAATAACTAATGTATTATTGGAAATGATACCAACATCCGGTCACTTGTAATGCACAAGACTAGATTAGGGAGATTGATTAATACCGTGTGCTGTTTTGCCTCGAAATGATCCACAATGAAGCACCTGCATGTCGATATCAATCTCACTGGAATTATCTAGACACAACTATTACTCGGATTTTCTTTTAAACGATTAAATCAACGATGATAGGACGCTAAATATCAAATGCGAGTTCTTTAACAAAAATCGTTTGCATTTCAGCAGTATTTTTTCTTATTGGAGAAAATAATTAATATTAAGTAAAGTTTCCAATCTTCGGTTTTTGACAAAATCTTTTATTCGCATAATTTCATAGTATCATTATTTAGTTATAAGAATATCGGTATGTATTAAAATGATTCATCACCCACAAGACACTTTTAAAGTCGAGCAAGTGAGGACTGGGCTGGTCCAAACCAGATATGGTAGCAATATTTCATTTTTGGTCTTATCTGGCTCTTGTAAAATGTAAAAGGATATTAGAAGAAATCACATACAAACTTGAGCCGTACAAGCAACCGACTATTTCCCCAGCATGTTTAGCAATAGTTCTTCATTTCTGAAATCAGCTAATCTGTGATTTGATTAATCTGCCGAAAATTTGATATATATTAGTTTTTTTTTTCTGCTAATTCACTCCAAAATATTAATTCACCCCCAAATAAAAAGAATTTATATTGGGTAAAATTCACACCAATTTTTCCCAGAGCAAGTCCCTTCCATTGCATTGTGGTTGGGTTGACCTTTGCAATCGCCCAAAATGTGGGGTACTCGGGTGCGCTATTTCTAAGTATGGGGTTTCCGTCGCACCACACTAATAAACAAATAAATAACAGATTTTTAAAAATATTTTTTTTAAATTGTGAAAAAATTATTGTACTTCGAATATCACCCACACTTATGAAATGTGAAGAACTCCGTGGTTTTTGGGTAATTTTCCCATCTAAAGTTTGGAGGTTTTTGCGAGGCAAGCTAAACAAATTTTGATTTAAAATTTTTAATTTCAAAAGAATGCCAAAATGTTTTAGAATAAATTTTGATTTGAAATGTATAATTTCTCGGTAGTGAATTAATATTTGCGAGAAGTAAATTTAGATTATTTAGTGTAAGTTAACAGAATAGATCCAATATATTTCGATAATCACCTCCTCTTTATTAATTCGCTGAGATACTTAAGTAAATGTATAAATGGTGAAGTGTGGATTCAGGATACACGGGTTGAACTTTATTTCAAACAAATAATGCAGGCAAAAAGGAGAACCAGAAGACCACCAGCAGACAGTTGATCTCTTGTCGTCGTCGCAAGCGAGGAATGACACAGCAAAAAAAATATATTCTTGCAAATCTTTCTGCGTGCACATCTTAAAATTTAACTCCAAATATCTGCCGTCTATTCTATCTAAAAAAATTGAAACGCTAAGAATTTTTCACACATTTAAGATTGTTTATTATGTCCCGTAGGCTATCATGGCTCTCCACAATCATGGCTCTCCACAACTCTCTTGTCCTTTGTAGCTCTAAATGAATTTTGTCTTTCTGTTGTTTTTCCTAAACCCAGTCCCGGCATCCATTTACTCAAGCTCACTAAATATCTTACGCGTTGTTTTCATTTTCCCCCGTTGTTTTCAATATGTTCTGTGAGTGTCACATTTTCCAAGCCCTCTTTCCTCATTATGTGCCCTTGGCATTTCAACTCTCTCTTCCTAATGAAAAATATAAGTTTCCATTTGGGGGTTCATCAACTCTACGAAATAGCATACGGGTAAATCAAATTGAAAACTGCCTTTATCTCTTCTTGGGGAAATTAGAAAAACACATAATATTGGCGAAAAGAGAAGACGGGAATTATATTTTGTTTAACGAAAACGATTGAGAAATGAAAACAGAGAATGAAGTAGCTGCGAGGGTTAGGATTATGAAAAACAATCTGTCATATCATGCAGGTGATCTGTTTAGTTTTCGCTAAGACGGCGACCGGCCCAAGGATGGGAAACAGCGTGTCTCTTTATTGATAATTTAGGTAAACAAATATATTTTCATTGACGAAAACAAATAATTTTTATCTACCACTTGAAAAGCTAAAATGAGAAGGTGATCTGTTTTGTGTTTCGCAGGACAAGTGGGTCCAGTAAAGAATTCACAGCATTCAAATTGACGAGGAGAATAAATCACGCCCTTTGTCCTACGCAATTTATGAAATAGATTTGTCACAAAGACAGTTTTGCCAGTCCTGCTAAGTGGGTAGGATTACAATACAAAGAAGTAAGAAGTAAGGGGAAGAATTTAGCCCGCCTGTGTTGAGAAGTGGTGCAAGAGGTAAAGTGAAGCAGGTTGGAGTTAAGGTGGGAGTAATCCTCGTGACTATACCCACGGAAGGTGGATAATTCTCGAAATTTGGAAAGTTGATAAAGAAAACAGAAATAGGGAAGAATTGAAATTAATGAAAATTGAAGAATCATCTAATCCAAAGAACACTTTGGCCTCACGCCAGTTCCGGGCCGAAGTGCATATATTGGGGGCTCAGAGACTTTGGGCTGAGAATCCACATTGTGTGCCTCTGAAATCCACCTCAGCCGCCACCAGATTTTCTGATTCCAAGACTTCGAACCCAGTTACTCCAGAAGTTTAGACTAAGCCAGAATTGATGCGAGAAGGGTCCATTCTTGTACTAAGAGCTATAAAATCAATTGAAGATTGACCACATGAATCTCGTTTTATTTTTCGTGGTGAAGATATTTTTCCTTAATAGAACACATGCCGCGGCCTGAACCAGCGCTGCAAGACGATGACATTAGATTTTTCACTGATCTAACATCACAGCGTGGGCAGAGTTGGTATGGATCGAGGCGGCCAGTGATGAAAAATCAGCTTGGACAAGCGTCTGTATTGACCAATGCAGAGTTAGTCCTGTGGTTAAAATGTCGTTCTAAGACCCTGAAGACCGGAAAAATAAAGGATGCAGGCGGCGGTAAAAAAGCATTATATTAATTGGTGTCCGTAACCAAGGATCTGACCCTGCTGGCGAGTGGTGTTATACAAAAGGACTAAAGGCGTCACATGAAAACTTTTCTACTTTCACATAGATTTTTTCTCAGATATACATTAGAATCCCTGACAACCGAACTAAGAAGAACAAAGTCTGGATATCAGGGGTTATATTTAGATTAAAATAAAAGAACTAAAATCAGGTTTAATATTTATTTTTAATGTTTCATAGTAAGATAATAGTGAGTGAAATATAACGGAAATGATTTTAAGGAAAAAGAAATAAATTATGTAATGTTAATGAAAATTCATTAAATTAAGTATGTCACGTATGCAAACAAATAATGTAACGAGGATTTTTAATCTCTGTTGCATGATGATTCTTTCTCTTCTAATGTCATTCTCAACTTTTTCCACATTTCATTTTGCTTTTGTTCTTGAAATTTCTTAAATCAAAGACACTTTTTAACTATGCGTGCGTTATCGCAATCGTCAAAGCGGAATGCTGGCTTTCTTTCCATGAAACTAAAAACCTTTTCAATAGCTTTTTCAATTTCAGTCCAAGGTTCATCGCAGTCATGCATCTCGTCGCTATCTTGTTGCAGATGGGTCTTGTTGTCATCCATTCCTCTTATTCCCATCATCTTTTGCGCCAATGCAATCCATTAAAGTAAAATAAGTATAAGCAAATATTCGAAGTAAATTTCCGGAAAAACAGAAATTTCAAATCAGTTATATATCACCGAAATAGTTCAAATATGCATATAAAAATCATCTCCGAGTATGCTGGATTCCGGATATGAGCGATTCCGAATATGAGTGATTCTATTGTATTGTGGTTATATTATTTAAAAATTTGATATACAGGATGTCCATGAAGTTCGTGTGCACTTTAAAAATTTATAACTTTATTTGTTTTTGTGATTGAAATAATCTGTAAAAATATTATAAAGTTTAATGTAACTAGTTTTAAGTATAGCCTAAAATAATTACTGTGATTTCAGGCATTACTGAAAATCATTTGGCAAATGTTTTCCGTGAACTACAAAATCATATTGCCCTTTGTATTGCTAATGATGGCGGACATGTAGAAACGTAAATAAAATTTCAATAAAACCTTAAAAAATATAAATGTACTTCTTTCTAATCCTTTTTACATATTTATTTCTATTACAAAAACAAATAAATAAACAAATATAATTTTTGTAAAGTACACACGAACTTTATGGACACCCTGTATTTATTGCTGAAGAATGAGTGAGAGAGGGAGACAGACAGATAGAGAGAGAAACAGAGTGAGAGTAAAGGAGAGGGAGAGAGAGGTAGAGAGAGAGAGAAAGTGTGAAAGAGTGAAAGAGAGAGAGTGTGAAGGAAGAGAGCTTTTGAATTATACAGAATTTTTGTATAGAAATCAACCCATCAATTTAGCTATAAACCAATCTTCACATCATGTGTCACTAATACATGCGTGGCCATTGGAAGTTAAGGAGACGTAGAGGATAGTTAGGAATTTGGTCCTCCACCATTTTCTTTTGTTTACACCTAATTTTAATTTATTTTTCAATTAATCCTTAATCTGAGTTTATTTATTTACAGTTTTATTTATATATTTAATGATTTTAAATTTCCAGATTTATCTGTTTAGTCTTGGTATTTTTTGTTTACATTTTTAATAATAACTTTAATTAAGAAATACCTGAAACTCCTCTCTTTTTGCCAAACGTCCTACGGAATGAGTTGGATATTTTTCTAATCGATCTCTTTAGCTCTTAGATGAAATAACGATTCCTCTCACTGTTGAAACTCTTGATCCAGTTTTCCTCCCTACTGATCCTTCTTTTTAAACTTATTCACCGTTCTCTTGATGGTTCTTGAACAGACTTTGAATAGGGAAACCAGAGCATGAATGTTGTGGCCATTATTGAACGTCTGAATAATTTTGTCCTCTCATCATTCTCAGCTGAGAAGACGGTAAGAGAGTGGAGCCGAGACAAAACGATATTAACCTGTTCTTTTTTCTAGCTGAATAACTCAAAGGGCTTTCAATGATTCGTACAACAAATTCTATGAAGATGGCTACACATCTTATCTGAAAACTTGCAAAACAGAAAATTATTTGTGTGGTGTTATAGCTATTAAACATTTTGTGGGATGGACAATAATTATTGTAATACGATTTGGACATTTTTTTTCTTTTTGTTTGTATATATATATATATATATATATATATATATATATATATATATATATATATATATATTATATAATATATATATATATATATATAGTAATTATTATGTTCTTTATGATACTTTAGGAAATATATTATATATATATATATATATATATATATATATATATATATATATATATATATATATATATATATATATATATATGGAAAATTAAGCCAACGAGTAAAAAGATGAGACTCAATATTAACTTATTTCTGTGTTGACCTTTTTTTTCACTTTTTTATGTTTGCACAAGCTCTATCCCTGATATCGAACACTTTTATTCATGAATATAGCATAACTTAAATACATATTTTATATATATATATATATATATATATATATATATATATATATATATAGATACAGAGAGAGAGAGAGAGAGAGAGAGAGAAAAGAAAATTTTCAAAATGAGAGAGATATAGGGGAGAGAATGAGAAATGAGAAGGAGAGAGTCAAAAGCATCAACAAAATTGTTAAATTTTAAAAAAATAGGTAGATAGATAGATAGATAGATAGATAGATAGATAGATATTTTTAAATGATTTTTTTTAAATCCCCTATTAATTCTTATTATTGCGAAGGTTATATGTCTTAGGTACACGTTTCTGATTTAATACACCTTTTTTATTTTTTTAAACTGAGAAATTAATGTCAACCGGCCTAGAAATTAATGTCCAACTAACCCTGCCAATCCTTATCTACTGTTTGAGATAAATGCAGGAACGTCAATTCAAACACATTTTCCGACTAATAAAATCTTTATTATAATAGTAGATGGGTATAGACAGACTGCGAAAAAATTAAATTATAATTCATGAATGAATGAATGAATGAATTTTGAGAAAGAAATCTAGAAATAAGAACAAAAGAAACAATGAAAGACGGACAGACATGATTGTGCTTTCACATTTTACTAGTCAATCTGAAGTCATCATGCCATATCATACAGTGATACTCTTCTGATATCTATTAGCATGGCATAATGTTCTTTACTAACTTTAATTTCATCTTGCGATGATCACGGTAGTGAATCATATAGAATATATATAAGATACCCTATATCAGCCATAATAACCGGATTCTATAACTTTTCAGATTTATAAACCATTTTCAAAGAAAGATTATCATTGTTTTAATAAAAAATATATATATTTACAGCTTTTAATTTATTTGTGTTAAGTTACACTTTTTTTCAAATATCAAGTCCTCATTTGATCTTCTCTTCATAATATATATAAATCATACATTTTGCTCCTGATTTACACTGATATTTATTAATGCAATATTGTTTATATATTATGGTTAATTGTGCTAAAAATTGTATTTATGTTTTGCAATTTATATGGTATAATACATTTGTACACTCTGTTAGAATTTATTGTTTTACTTGTCTTTATTGTTGGCTTGATGATGTGCAATTTAATTGCGTTATCAACAAAAAATGACAAGTTAATTTGCGTGAGAATGTAGTAATTATATAACCAATGATTGCTATATGAAATCTTTATTATGGTTAGAAAAGCATTATCCAAGTAAGCAAGAAATTACATAAACGATATTAGCTTTTTGATGTTTTGATTGGGCTAATGATATTATTTGAGGCTTTTTACTTTCATATATTTTTATTAGGTAGTATATCTAATTTGATTTTGTCGATAGGAAACATTTATCTATTCAATGTTTATAATACTTTCTCCTAATTTGTCATAATTATTTGATTGTTTCTGCAGAGTAGTTTAATATTTGACAAATTTTAAATTAAGACCAGGCAAAAATAATTAATTAAATAAATAAATAAAACGGTATATCTTCAGGATGTTTATATCTTGGTGTCGCCATTACCGTATACTCCCAAACTCGATATGTTTTATTATTTCAAAAAGCAAAATAATTATTATGGTTTGGTACACTAGCACAGTAAAATTAGATTTGCATATATTCTTTCTCAGGAATTGGCAACATTATTCAATTTTTTGTTTACATTTTTAATCTGTAATTAAACATAACTATACGAGCATTATTTGTTTGATTGGGTTTTGAATTTTGAGAGTTTTATTTTTTGTTTTATTAACAACCAAAAACTCCTAAGGGTGAGTTTTATCGTTTCAAAAAGTTGTGTTTAAAGGTTTAAAAAACGTGATATATGGAATTGAAATTGTACATTTCATTCTTGAGGATCGTCAATTGGATATTTTTAGTTTATTCGTTTGACGGTTGTGTTATCAAATGAAACTCTGAGTAGAGGATTTCAATAACCACCTTAATATTATTTTATTAATGATATTATATATATATATATATATATATATATATATATATATATATATATTTATATATATATATATATATATATATATATATATATACATACATAGCAGTTGAGTAACTAAATTTTACATTTCTCGTCTGGTGACATAGATAAATATGCCTATTATTATATATATATATATATATATATATATATATATATAAATTTAGGTGTGGTACATTTATGGAAGATAAAAAAGAGTCAATATCAGAGATAGAGCGTATGTTAATATAAATATAATATTTCATTCAAAAATTGTTTCTAGCATGAAACAAAAAATTATCTGAGTGTTGAAGATCTCATGTTCACTTTTATTATATATATATATATATATATATATATATATATATATATATATATATATATATATATAAAACAGGTTTGGAGAATAAATAAAAATTAAACATATCATGTTTTTAGTTTTCATTTTGAAACTTTCAAGTTCGCGGATTAATTTTTTTCGTAGGTTTAGAGAAATGAGTAAGAAAAATACCAAGTTTTTCTTTCGAATATTTTTTTTTCCCAAGAACATTCAACCTCATCTGAGACTATCTTCAGCTGGTTAAGTTGTCTATGAGTATGGATATGTGTTACTGTGAATTTAAAACTTTTCAACTGTTCGTTTTATTACTGCTTATGCAGCATTCTACATTTCAAAGTTCAAAGTTCACGTGTTCTTTTTTTTAGTGCAAGGAGAGTAACCTTTTTGTTTTTACTCATACGTATATAATAATATTTTTCATAAGCATTTAAATACTTTGTTGCTTTACTCATAGTTGATTATTTATTTTGAACTTTAACTCTCTATATATCAGGTCATCCCATAAGTTCTGTCCGAATATTAGCTTTTTTTTAATGAACGAAATTGTTGTGGTAGGATCCACCTAATTTGCATAGTGGAGTACAGACCATATAAATATGGTTGGTACCGGGAAGAGAGTGGAGGAATCAAGAGATTCAACCAGAGACTCTGCCCGACTGCAACTCAGTCAACACATTCTCCAGGAACGGTCTTACCAGGAATATACAATATATATATCATCCCAATATTCTGTCCGTCCATTTTAACTTTTTTTTCAATGAATTTTGTTTAAAGACATTTTGTGTTGTCTTATTATTGAACATTAGTTTTATGTTTAGATGAATTTAAACTGATCAAATTTTATTTCAGAGAACAATAAAATTTAATTTTGTTTGATTAAAACACTGTTAACATGGAAGTACTCAAGAATCATTTGAGGCACATAATGCTTTATGAGTTCAAGAAAGAAAACTCAGCAGCCGAAGCGGCTAGAAACATTCACTCAGTTTATGGAGAGGAATGTGAATGAAAGAACTTGCAGAAGATGGTTTGCAAAATTCAGAGGTGGAGATTTCACCCTTGAAGATGAAGATCGAACCGGACGTCCAGTTGAGTTTGATGAAAAGCTTCTTGAAGCAGCCCTTGAAGAAAATCCTGCTTTATCAGTTGAGGAATTGGCAGTGGTTCTCAGTTCAAACCGTACAACTGTTCATCGTCATCTTCAACACCTTGGAAAAGTTCCTAAACTTGGAAAATGGGTGCCTCATGAATTGTCTGAAAACAACCTCAAATCCCGAGTTGACATCTGCTCTTCTCTCCATGCTCGCCAACTTTTTTCACCTTTTTTGGATAGACTTTTGACAGGCGACGAAAAATGCGTTTTTTATCGAAATGTTAAGCGTTGTAGACAGTGGTTTGGTAAAAGGGAAGGACCCCAGCCACAGCCGATAAGTGAACTTCATGTTCAAAAGGTGCTTCTTTCAATCTGGTGGGATCGCCAAGGAATAATCCACTTTGAATTCTTACCACCTAATGCAGCAATTAATGCTTAAATATACTGTCAGCAATTAGATAGTTTGAACCAAGCTTTGAGGAAAAAAAGACCTGCTCTAGTGAATCGGAAAGAGGTGATGTTTCATCAGGAATCAGAAATAGAAATAGATTTTTGAAGTAAATATATTACCAACAATAAAAATTTTGACGGCATTAAATAATCCATTGAGATTGATATGCCTTAAAACAAACTAAACCAATTTGTTTGAGATCCGTATGTGATCTTGCTTTGAGATAGTCAATGCTGATTTACCTAGGATTAATAACGCCATTGAAGGATGGCATTAGGCTTTTGCGAAGCAAGTGTCATCCCATCATCCCACATTATGGAAATTCTTAGACGCTCTTAAAAGAGAACAGGACTTGCAAGAAATTCATATTGCAAAAGTAAGAGCAGTTAACAAAATATCAAAAGCGCCAAGAAATACCGCGAAATAAATAGAAAACTTTAAATAACTAGTGGCATCCTTTAACAAATACTCTTGTGTCGTTGACTATTTACGTACAGTAACATATAGCTTAAGATTATAAGGATTTTTCTTACTAAGTTGTTTTATTAGCAATATTTATATTTCGAATAATTATTATATTTGTATTTCCGCTTTTAAGTTTTACATTTTTGCCATAATAAATGATCTTAAATTTAAAATAATTATCATTTAGTATAAGTGTCCTTTCGATTAACTTTCACTCTAACAATTTACAATTTGAATAAATGTTTTTCGAATAATTGATTTCAAATAATTGTTTTCAAACAATTATTTTCGAAAGATTTTCTTGATACGAGGATGGACAACCACTGAACTACAGCAATATTTATATCTAGAATCTTTATCTATTGAGGTCATTTCCGGTGCAGAAATTTTAATCAGACTTGAAATAAATGCAGTTTCACCTTCTTTTTGTCTAGCTTCATAGCGCCTGCGCAACGGCAATTATAGGTCTGTTTACTAAGGTCAGTTGCGGTGCAGCGATTCGATTAAAGGAGGAACTAATTATGGTAGAAAGGACATGTCGTCTAGCTACAACCGCGCTACAACAAAGCGTATATCTATTTACTAAGACCAATTGAAATACACCATTTTTGTTAAGGTGGGTAATTGTACAGTTTTAGATCTGTTGGACGTCTTACTTCCTAACCACTCTGCTATGGCAATGCGAGGTCAATATACTAAGGTCAGTTTTAGTAAATATATTCTAATC
Source organism: Acanthosepion pharaonis (assembly GCA_903632075.3). Taxonomy (NCBI): domain Eukaryota; kingdom Metazoa; phylum Mollusca; class Cephalopoda; order Sepiida; family Sepiidae; genus Acanthosepion; species Acanthosepion pharaonis. The sequence continues at coordinate 211,051 of CAHIKZ030002084.1, read as the reverse complement.
GGGATTGTATCTCATTAAAATATCAACTGCATTCCTGCTCAGCGTCATTACCATTTTTCTGCTGCAATGTTTAGGTTTATTTACAAAAGTCATTTCAATTGCAGAGGCTCTAGTTGGATTTGATCTCTTTTTTCTTTCAGCTTCATAACCAATGTGCTTCCGTAATGTGTACATTTCTTTATAAAGGACAATCTAAGGAAGTAGTCCCCAAACAGTGCAGTATGTCTCATAGGTGCAGTGGTAGAGAATAGCAGGTGAGGCGGCAATGGATAGCAGGTGTGGCAAAGAGGATAGCAGGTGAGGCGGAAGGGGAATAAAAGGTGCATATTTTGAGGATATAGGTTCAGCAGAAGAGGATAGCAGGTGAGGCGGAAGAGGAAAGCAGGTGAGGCGAAGATCATACAGCAGGTGATTTACAAGATATAGCCGGTGAGGTCCATAAGATATTTAGCGGAAGAGGATAGCCGATGAGGCGGAAGAGGATAGCAGGTGAGGCTGAAGAGGATAGCAGGTGAGGCAGAATGAGTGAAAGACTATCAAAGATTATAATCAGTTTCAAAATAACTCATATGCCAAAAATAAATATGATTTCAAAATTTAAGTTATTATTATGGATTACTTGTAATTGTATGCATGAGTCCCAGTATAAATAGTTATAAATAATTATTGGCAGATTTTATCATTGTGATATTTTTATTTAAACATCGTTTCGAGAGAAGGAAGCCTTAAAAGACTGACGCTACAGAATCCCTAACAAAGAATTGTAACAAATGACGGAATATTCGTCATTTGAGGTATTTCAAAGGCAGCAACAACTAAAATGAATATCTCATATCATTTGGAAAGAAAATAATGTTACAATCAAGATGCTGACGTTCCACATTACTGCGAAGAAAAGGTTAAGAAAGAAACACACATCAATGCTGCGAATAGCAACAACGTTTATTTTCTTTTTCTTTTATTTTCTTTTCCTTTTCCTTTCTTTATTGTTCATTCTCTTTCTTTTCTCCTCAGTGTTTCCTCGACATTATTCCTGCTTTATTTGCACTTTATTTTCATCATTTTTACTTTCATTTTATTCAACTTTTCTTTCTTTTTGTTCCATTCTTTACTTGTGTTTGCTTACTTTCTTTTCTATTCTTTTCTTTCAAGTTTTTTTTCTTTTTCTCTTCTCTTTTAATATTTTTATTTTTATTAGCATTTATTTTATCTTCCCTTGTCTTTCTTTTTAATTCCCATTATTTTCTTTTAACTTTCTTTACTTTTCTCTTTACTTTATTTTCTCTTCATTTTTCTTCTTTTTTTTCTTTATTTTGTTTCCTCTTACTTATTCTTTCCTCTGCATTCTTTTTTTTCCTTTTTCCTCGTTGCTTTTCGCTTTTCTCTTCTTTTTCCTCCTTGTACTTTTATTTGTCTTTCTTTCTTTCTTTCTTTCTTTCTTCGAGATTTCTTTCGATATTTCATTGTTGCGACATTTCTTCCTGTCTTTTACATTTCTTTCGTCCTTTCTTTATATCTCTATATTCTTCTTTCCTTCCATCTTTGGTAGTTGTTTTTTCTTTCTTTCTTCATTTTTCTTTCTTTCTTTCTTCGTCATTTATTTCTTTCGATATTTCAATATCTTTACTCATTATTTTTTTCTTAAATTTACTTTTTTGCCTTTGCTTCCTGTTGCTCACTTTTCTTTCCTTTTTCTTCTCTTTATTTTCACGTCTTCATTCTTCTTTCTTTTCTTTTCATTTGCTTCTTTTTCTCTTTCTTTTTCCTTTTCTTTCTCTATTCTTCTCTATCTATTTGTTTCTTTTTCCACTTTCTTTTCTTTCCCTTAATTTCACTTCCTATAATTATCTAATTTCTTTTCATTTTCTTTTCGTTCTTTTTTCCTGCTTTATTCGTTTACTTGTCATCTTTCTTTTTCCTTTTTGTCCTCATTTTCCTTCATTTTCCTTTCCCCTGTTTTAATTCCTGTTATTTAGTTTGCTTTTCTGTTCATTTTCTTTCACATAAAACTCCATTTCGTTTTCATTTCTTTTTCCTTCTCTGTTTTTGCCCGACTTTCTTCGTTTGTTTATCTTTTCTCGTTAATTCCCATTCTTATTTCTTTCTACTTTAACCTCATTCGTTTGCTTTGTTTTATTTATTTCTCCAACTTTTATTTGTTTCTCTTCTCTTTTGATAATAAAAGAAAACACAACAGAGAGGAACGAAGGCCCATAGAGAATCCATGAGCCCCTGTTGATCTACCAGGCTTTTTTCTATTCTCTTTCTTTCGTTTTTGTTTGTATAGATCTTCTTTAGATTCAAATTTTTCCTTTCTTTTTTTTTTTTATTTCTTTTTTTTTTTTTTATTCTTTGACAAAACATTCTTTATACATATCTTTTTTTTCAACATTTCTCTTTCTTTCAGTTTTTCTTTGTTCGACCTTTCTTTTTTTGGTATGTCATTCTTTCGACATTTCTTTCCTTCTTCATTTCTCTTTCTTTCTTTCTGTCTTTCCGCTTTCGACCTTTCTTTCTTTCATTATGTCATTCTTTCAACAGTTCTTTCTTTCTACATTTCTCCTTCTTTCTGTCTTTCTTTTTTCGACCTTTCTTTCTTTCGGTATGTCATTGTTTCGACATTTCTTTCTTTATTTCGACATTACTTTAGTCCCTACTTTCTATTTTTAACTATTGCTTTCCTTTCCGTCTTTGTTTGTCGTTTTTTCTTTCTCCCTTTATACATTTTCCTCTATTTCTTTCATTCTTTCTTTTTACTTTCTTTCTTTTATCCTTCTTTCTTTCTTCACATATTTCATACTTTCGACAGTTCTTTTGTCCTTTCTTTCTATCGCTAACTACGTATTTCTTCCCGTCATTGCTTGATTCTTTCTTTCTTTCTTTCTTTCTTTCTTTCTTTCCTGAATAGTTCATTCTTTCGATATTTCTTTCTTTGTTTTAACATTTCTTTCGTCTTTTCTTTCTATCTCTAACTATTTATTTCCTTCGGTCATTGTCTGTCTGTCTGTCTGTTTGTTTGTTTGTTTGTTTCTACATTTCTTTCTTTCTTTCTTCAACATTTATTTCTTTCCATATTACGTTCTTTTGATATTTCTTTCTTTATTTCGACATTATTTTCTTCCTTTCTTTCCATCTCTAACTACTTCTTTCCTTCCGTCTTTGTTCGTTTTTTCTTTCTTGCTTACATTCTACATTTCTCTTTCTTACTTTCTTGCTCTCTTTCTTTCTTTCTTTCTTCGTTATTCCTTTCCACTTTCATTCTTTAACGTCTTTCTATACTTTCAGTCCTTCTTTTTTCTCTTTTACTTTCCTTTGTATTTTTCTTGCTTGTTTTCTTTCTTTTTTTTTTTTCACAAATTATCATCAGCAAATGCAATGTAAGTTGTGGTGAAAAATAAAATATTGAAAGATTTATACGTTTTTACAAATCAATCAAAGTATATTAATGCTGTGCACTTGTACGAGGGGATATAAACACATTTGTTTCCATTCTGAATGTTTGAGCTAAAGAGAAAACTGTATTTTGTTCACACATAAAGCCGTACTTTGTAATGAAATGTGACATTGTAAACGTTTTCATTTTTAAATGTTTACTTTAGCTATGTTTTTTTTTTTGGATTATTATTCTAATTTTTTAGTTCTGCTTTTCATCACAACACACTAGATCGATAATCGCTTGAAAAATATTATGAGGCAGTAGAACTAGTAAATAAAATAATAATAGCGTTAATGCTTTAGCTAAAGAAGTTCAAAATATTAACTAGAATTAAATGGTATAAAAATAAATATAGTGTAGAGAATCGGAAAGTCTTTGCAAAATGAATATTTTCCGAAACGTTTAATCACCGAAAAGAACGAAGTGGTTTTGAAGAAGTCTATGAAACACGAGCGCTTAATTCATGGAATTCGGGTTAAATTCTCGTTTGAAGCTATTTACAATTTCGTGCTATTCAAAACATTTTAAAAAAATTAAATTAATGCAAAAGTGGCTCAATATAATAAAAAAAACGGAAAATGTGGAGTAATTTTAGACATAACATATTTAAAAAACAAATTCTCCTGCTCAAGTCAGAATAGTGTATTTTAATTTTATATTTCTCTGGTTTCTGGAATATTCAGGTATCCAGAGGAAATTATATATATATATATATATATATATATATATATATATATATATATATATATATATATATTTATACACTAATTCAAAAAATGATCCCATCGCTTCATAGGAATTACAATGTTTCAGAAACTGAAAACTTTAAATTTAATTATAAAATTAAATTAAATTTTTAGTACTGTTTCATTAAAGCGAGTTTATAAGCACATGCGTTCTTGATAATAGTTGCTAAGGTTACGACAATGTCATTTTGACAAGGGGTGGTAGGGTAAAAATTTTCACTGACAACTATTGTATCAAGATATGAGTTATTTTCCAAAAAAGGTTAAGTTAAGGTAGGGTAGGGGTGTCTTTCCCAACGAATGATGACATCCGTTCAACGCATGTTGGTTGGTCTTTAGCAGGTAGAACCAATAAAGAAGAACTCGAACACAGGTATGGAATAACACAGATATATTACAAACAGGAATATATACAGAGAAGTAGAAGTGTTAGTATGAACAATCAGGTTTAGTAGAGAGAACAATGTAGTCTCGACCAGTATCACTATTCCAATGTCTTGCAGTAATTGTCTGAACGCGACTCTGTTTCGACTTTCGACGACTGCCTCTGACTAATTTAGACTCTTGACTCAGACTTAAGTAATGAGAACAATGACTCTTGACTTGAACTACGACGATATTCAGTCACCCCCCCTCCCGAGGCGATATTCAGTCATGTGAGGATGTCACAAAAGGCCTTTTTAACGTGGGCATTCCCCGAGCCCGTGGGCTCGGCCAAAAAATGCCCATTGAACCCGTATAAACGGGTTCAGGGCCGGTTTACTCCCCGAAGGAGACTCCGCCCTTCGGCGTAGCCTCCTTCGGGTTCCTCCCGCCCGTAGGAAGAGAGTTTCACCGAACAGTCGGTTCAAAGTGAACTGACTGACGATATTCAGTCACCCCCCCCCACGGGGGGCAACATGTGACACAAGGTCGGTTTTTAATGGGGCATTCCCGAGCCATTGGGCTCGGCCAAAAAATATACCCATTTGAACCCGTATAAACGGGTTCAGGGCCGGTTTTACCTCCCCGAAGGAGACTCCGCCCTTCGGCGTAGCCTCCTTCGGGTTCCTCCCGCCCGTAGGAAGAGAGTTCAACCGAACAGTCGGTTCAAAAGTTGAACGACTGACGATATTCAGTCACCCCCCCACGAGGGTGTCATGTGGCACAAGGCCTTTTTTAACGTGGGCATTCCTGAGCCATTAGGCTCGGCCAAAAATAGCCCATTTGAACCCGTATAAACGGGTTCAGGGCCGGTTTTACCTCCCCGAAGGAGACTCCGCCCTTCGGCGTAGCCTCTCCTTCGGGTTCCTCCCCCCCGTAGGAAGAGAGTTTAAACCGAACAGTCGGTTCAGAAAGTGAACGACTGACGATATTCAGTCACCCCCCCCACGAGGGTGTCATGTGGCACAAGGCCTTTTTTAACGTGGGCATTCCCGAGCCATTAGGCTCGGCCAAAAATAGCCCATTTGAACCCGTATAAACGGGTTCAGGGCCGGTTTTACCTCCCCGAAGGAGACTCCGCCCTTCGGCGTAGCCTCCTTCGGGTTCCTCCCGCCCGTAGGAAGAGAGTTCAATCCGAACAGTCGGTTCAGAGGTGAACGACTGACGATATTCAGTCACCCCCCACGAGGGTGTCATGTGGCACAAGGCCTTTTTAACGTGGGCATTCCCGAGCCATTAGGCTCGGACAAAAAATAGCCCATTTGAACCCGTATAAACGGGTTCAGGGCCGGTTTTACCTCCCCCCGAAGGAGACTCCGCCCTTCGGCGTAGCCTCCTTCGGGTTCCTCCCGCCCGTAGGAAGAGAGTTTAACCGAACAGTCGGTTCAGAAAGTGAACGACTGACGATATTCAGTCACCCCCCACGAGGGTGTCATGTGGCACAAGGCCTTTTTAACGTGGGCATTCCCCAAGCCATTAGGCTCGGCCAAAAAATAGCCCATTTGAACCCGTATAAACGGGTTCAGGGCCGGTTTTAACCTCCCGAAGGAGACTCCGCCCTTCGGCGTAGCCTCCTTCGGGTTCCTCCCGCCCGTAGGAAGAGAGTTTAACCGAACAGTCGGTTCAGAGTTGAACGACGACTGACGATATTCAGTCACCCCCCCACGAGGGTGTCATGTGGCACAAGGCCTTTTTTAACGTGGGCATTCCCGAGCCATTAGGCTCGGCCAAAAAAAAATAGCCCATTTGAACCCGTATAAACGGGTTCAGGGCCGAGTTTTACCTCCCCCGAAGGAGACTCCGCCCTTCGGCGTAGCCTCCTTCGGGTTCCTCCCGCCCGTAGGAAGAGAGTTTAACCGAACAGTCGGTTCAGAAAGTGAACGACTGACGATATTCAGTCACCCCCCCACGAGGGTGTCATGTGGCACAAGGCCTTTTTAACGTGGGCATTCCCGAGCAATTAGGCTCGGCCAAAAATAGCCCATTTGAACCCGTATAAACGGGTTCAGGGCCGGTTTTACCTCCCCGAAGGAGACTCCGCCCTTCGGCGTAGCCTCCTTCGGGTTCCTCCCGCCCGTAGGAAGAGAGTTTAACCGAACAGTCGGTTCAGAAAACGACTGAACGACTGACGGGATATTCAGTCACCCCCCCCACGAGGGTGTCATGTGGCACAAGGCCTTTTTAACGTGGGCATTCCCGAGCCATTAGGCTCGGCCAAAAATAGCCCATTTGAACCAGTATAAACGGGTTCAGGGCCGGTTTTACCTCCCCGAAGGAGACTCCACCCTTCGGCGTAGCGTCCTTCGCGTTCCTCCCTCCCGTAGGAAGAGAGTTTAAACCGAACAGTCGGTTCAGAGGTGAACAACTGACGATATTCAGTCACCCCACCCACGAGGGTGTCATGTGGCACAAGGCCTTTTTAACGTGGGCATTCCCGAGCCATTAGGCTCGGCCAAAAAATAGCCCATTTGAACCCGTATAAACGGGTTCAGGGCCGAGTTTACCTCCCCGAAGGAGACTCCGCCCTTCGGCGTAGCCTCCTTCGGGTTCCTCCCGCCCGTAGGAAGAGAGTTTAACCGAACAGTCGGTTCAGAGGTGAACGACTGACGATATTCAGTCACCCCCCCACGAGGGTGTCATGTGGCACAAGGCTTTTTAACGTGGGCATTCCCGAGCCATTAGGCCTCGGCCAAAAATAGCCCATTTGAACCCGTATAGACGGGTTCAGGGCCGGTTTTACCTCCCCGAAGGAGACTCCGCCCTTCGGCGTAGCCTCCTTCGGGTTCCTCCCGCCCGTAGGAAGAGAGTTTAACCGAACAGTCGGTTCAAAAGTGAACGACTGACAATATTCAGTCACCCCCCCCCCACGAGGGTGTCATGTGGCACAAGGCCTTTTTAACGTGGGCATTCCCGAGCCATTAGGCTCGGCCAAAAAATAGCCCATTTGAACCCGTATAAACGGGTTCAGGGCCGGTTTTACCTCCCCCAAGGAGACTCCGCCCTTCGCCGTAGCCTCCTTCGGGTTCCTCCCGCCCGTAGGAAGAGAGTTTAACCGAACAGTCGCTCAGAAAGTGAACGACTGACAATATTCAGTCACCCCCCCACGAGGGTGTCATGTGGCACAAGGCCTTTTTAACGTGGGCATTCCCGAGCCATTAGGCTCGGCCAAAAAATAGCCCATTTGAACCCGTATAAACGGGTTCAGGGCCGGTTTTACCTCCCTGAAGGAGACTCCGCCCTTCGGCGTAGCCTCCTTCGGGTTCCTCCCGCCCGTAGGAAGAGAGTTTAACCGAACAGTCGCTCAGAAAGTGAGCGAATGACAATATTCAGTCACCCCCCCCCACGAGGGTGTCATGTGGCACAAGGCCTTTTTAACGTGGGAATTCCCGAGCCATTAGGCTCGGCCAAAAAAATAGCCCATTTGAACCCGTATAAACGGGTTCAGGGCCGGTTTTACCTCCCCGAAGGAGACTCCGCCCTTCGGCGTAGCCTCCTTCGGGTTCCTCCCGCCCGTAGGAAGAGAGTTTAACCGAACAGTCGGTTCAGAAAGTGAACGACTGACGATATTCAGTCACCCCCCCGAGGGTGTCATGTGGCACAAGGCCTTTTTAACGTGGGCATTCCCGAGCCATTAGGCTCGGCCAAAAAAATAGCCCATTTGAACCCGTATAAACGGGTTCAGGGCCGGTTTTACCTCCCCCCGAAGGAGACTCCGCCCTTCGGCGTAGCCTCCTTCGGGTTCCTCCCGCCCGTAGGAAGAGAGTTTAACCGAAACAGTCGGTTCAGAAAGAACGACTGACGATATTCAGTCACCCCCCCCCACGAGGGTGTCATGTGGCACAAGGCCTTTTTAACGTGGGCATTCCCGAGCCATTAGGCTCGGCCAAAAAATAGCCCATTTGAACCCGTATAAACGGGTTCAGGGCCGGTTTTACCTCCCCGAAGGAGACTCCGCCCTTCGGCGTAGCCTCCTTCGGGTTCCTCCCGCCCGTAGGAAGAGAGTTTAACCGAACAGTCGGTAGTGAACGACTGACAATATTCAGTCACCCCCCCACGAGGGTGTCATGTGGCACAAGGCCTTTTTAACGTGGGCATTCCCGAGCCATTAGGCTCGGCCAAAAATAGCCCATTTGAACCCGTATAAACGGGTTCAGGGCCGAGTTTTACCTCCCCGAAGGAGACTCCGCCCTTCGGCGTAGCCTCCTTCGGGTTCCTCCCGCCCGTAGGAAGAGAGTTTAACCGAACAGTCGGTTCAGAAAGTGAACGACTGACAATATTCAGTCACCCCCCCACAGGGGTGTCATGTGGCACAAGGCCTTTTTAACGTGGGCATTCCCGAGCCATTAGGCTCGGCCAAAAAATAGCCCATTTGAACCCGTATAAACGGGTTCTGGGCCGGTTTTACCTCCCGAAGGAGACTCCGCCCTTCGGCGTAGCCTCCTTCGGGTTCCTCCCGCCCGTAGGAAGAGAGTTTAACCGAACAGTCGGTTCAGAAAGTGAACGACTGACAATATTCAGTCACCCCCCACGAGGGTGTCATGTGGCACAAGGCCTTTTTAACGTGGGCATTCCCGAGCCATTAGGCTCGGCCAAAAAAATAGCCCATTTGAACCCGTATAAACGGGTTCAGGGCCGAGTTTTACCTCCCCCCGAAGGAGACTCCGCCCTTCGGCGTAGCCTCCTTCGGGTTCCTCCCGCCCGTAGGAAGAGAGTTTAACCGAACAGTCAGTTCAGAGGTGAACGACTGACGATATTCAGTCACCCCCCACGAGGGTGTCATGTGGCACAAGGCCTTTTTAACGTGGGCATTCCCGAGCCATTAGGCTCGGCCAAAAAATAGCCCATTTGAACCCGTATAAACGGGTTCTGGGCCGAGTTTACCTCCCCGAAGGAGACTCCGCCCTTCGGCGTAGCCTCCTTCGGGTTCCTCCCGCCCGTAGGAAGAGAGTTTAACCGAACAGTCGGTTCAGAAAGTGAACGACTGACGATATTCAGTCACCCCCCCCCACGAGGGTGTCATGTGGCACAAGGCCTTTTTAACGTGGGCATTCCCGAGCCATTAGGCTCGGCCAAAAAATAGCCCATTTGAACCCGTATAAACGGGTTCAGGGCCGGTTTTACCTCCCCGAAGGAGACTCCGCCCTTCGGCGTAGCCTCCTTCGGGTTCCTCCCGCCCGTAGGAAGAGAGTTGAACCGAACAGTCGGTTCAGAAAGTGAACGACTGACGATATTCAGTCACCCCCCCACGATGGTGTCATGTGGCTCAAGGCCTTTTTAACGTGGGCATTCCCGAGCCATTAGGCTCGGCCAAAAATAGCCCATTTGAACCCGTATAAACGGGTTCAGGGCCGAGTTTTACTCCCCGAAGGAGACTCCGCCCTTCGGCGTAGCCTCCTTCGGGTTCCTCCCGCCCGTAGGAAGAGAGTTGAACCGAACAGTCGTTCAGAGGTGAACGACTGACAATATTCAGTCACCCCCCACGAGGGTGTGTCATGTGGCACAAGGCCTTTTTAACGTGGGCATTCCCGAGCCATTAGGCTCGGCCAAAAAATAGCCCATTTGAACCCGTATAAACGGGTTCTGGGCCGGTTTTACCTCCCCGAAGGAGACTCCGCCCTTCGGCGTAGCCTCCTTCGGGTTCCTCCCGCCCGTAGGAAGAGAGTTGAACCGAACAGTCGGTTCAGAAAGTGAACGACTGACACAATATTCAGTCACCCCCCCCACGAGGGTGTCATGTGGCACAAGGCCTTTTTAACGTGGGCATTCCCGAGCCATTAGGCTCGGCCAAAAATAGCCCATTTGAACCCGTATAAACGGGTTCAGGGCCGGTTTTACCTCCCCGAAGGAGACTCCGCCCTTCGGCGTAGCCTCCTTCGGGTTCCTCCCGCCCGTAGGAAGAGAGTTGAACCGAACAGTCGGTTCAGAAAGTGAACGACTGACAATATTCAGTCACCCCCCACGAGGGTGTCATGTGGCACAAGGCCTTTTTAACGTGGGCATTCCCGAGCCATTAGGCTCGGCCAAAAATAGCCCATTTGAACCCGTATAAACGGGTTCTGGGCCGGTTTTACCTCCCCGAAGGAGACTCCGCCCTTCGGCGTAGCCTCCTTCGGGTTCCTCCCGCCCGTAGGAAGAGAGTTGAACCGAACAGTCGGTTCAGAAAGTGAACGACTGACAATATTCAGTCACCCCCCCACGAGGGTGTCATGTGGCACAAGGCCTTTTTAACGTGGGCATTCCCGAGCCATTAGGCTCGGCCAAAAAAGCCCATTTGAACCCGTATAAACGGGTTCTGGGGCGGTTTTACCTCCCCGAAAGAGACTCCGCCCTTCGGCGTAGCCTCCTTCGGGTTCCTCCCGCCCGTAGGAAGAGAGTTTAACCGAACAGTCGGTTCAAAAAGTGAACGACTGACAATATTCAGTCACCCCCCCCACGAGGGTGTCATGTGGCACAAGGCCTTTTTAACGTGGGCATTCCTGAGCCATTAGGCTCGGCCAAAAAAATAGCCCATTTGAACCCGTATAAACGGGTTCTGGGCCGGTTTTACTCCCCGAAGGAGACTCCGCCCTTCGGCGTAGCCTCCTTCGGGTTCCTCCCGCCCGTAGGAAGAGAGTTGAACCGAACAGTCGGTTCAAAAAGTGAACGACTGACAATATTCAGTCACCCCCCCACGAGGGTGTCATGTGGCACAAGGCCTTTTTAACGTGGGCATTCCCGAGCCATTAGGCTCGGCCAAAAATAGCCCATTTGAACCCGTATAAACGGGTTCTGGGCCGAGTTTACCTCCCCGAAGGAGACTCCGCCCTTCGGCGTAGCCTCCTTCGGGTTCCTCCCGCCCGTAGGAAGAGAGTTGAACCGAACAGTCAGTTCAGAGGTGAACGACTGACAATATTCAGTCACCCCCCACGAGGGTGTCATGTGGCACAAGGCCTTTTTAACGTGGGCATTCCCGAGCCATTAGGCTCGGCCAAAAAATAGCCCATTTGAACCCGTATAAACGGGTTCAGGGCCGAGTTTTACCTCCCGAAGGAGACTCCGCCCTTCGGCGTAGCCCCCTTTGGGTTCCTCCCGCCCGTAGGAAGAGAGTTGAACCGAACAGTCAGTTCAGAGGTGAACGACTGACAATATTCAGTCACCCCCCCACGAGGGTGTCATGTGGCACAAGGCCTTTTTAACGTGGGCATTCCCGAGCCATTAGGCTCGGCCAAAAATAGCCCATTTGAACCCGTATAAACGGGTTCTGGGCCGAGTTTACCTCCCCGAAGGAGACTCCGCCCTTCGGCGTAGCCTCCTTCGGGTTCCTCCCGCCCGTAGGAAGAGAGTTTAACCGAACAGTCGGTTCAGAAAGTGAACGACTGACGATATTCAGTCACCCCCACCCCCGAGGGTGTCATGTGGCACAAGGCCTTTTTAACGTGGGCATTCCCGAGCCATTAGGCTCGGCCAAAAAAAATAGCCCATTTGAACCCGTATAAACGGGTTCTGGGCCGAGTTTAACTCCCCCCCGAAGGAGACTCCGCCCTTCGGCGTAGCCTCCTTCGGGTTCCTCCCGCCCGTAGGAAGAGAGTTGAACCGAACAGTCGGTTCAGAGGTGAACGACTGACAATATTCAGTCACCCCCCCCACGAGGGTGTCATGTGGCACAAGGCCTTTTTAACGTGGGCATTCCCGAGCCATTAGGCTCGGCCAAAAAATAGCCCATTTGAACCCGTATAAACGGGTTCAGGGCCGGTTTTACCTCCCCGAAGGAGACTCCGCCCTTCGGCGTAGCCTCCTTCGGGTTCCTCCCGCCCGTAGGAAGAGAGTTGAACCGAACAGTCGGTTCAGAAAGTGAACGACTGACAATATTCAGTCACCCCCCCACGAGGGTGTCATGTGGCACAAGGCCTTTTTAACGTGGGCATTCCCGAGCCATTAGGCTCGGCCAAAAATAGCCCATTTGAACCCGTATAAACGGGTTCAGGGCCGGTTTTACCTCCCCGAAGGAGACTCCGCCCTTCGGCGTAGCCTCCTTCGGGTTCCTCCCGCCCGTAGGAAGAGAGTTGAACCGAACAGTCGGTTCAGAAAATGAACGACTGACAATATTCAGTCACCCCCCACGAGGGTGTCATGTGGCACAAGGCCTTTTTAACGTGGGCATTCCCGAGCCATTAGGCTCGGCCAAAAATAGCCCATTTGAACCCGTATAAACGGGTTCTGGGCCGAGTTTAACCCCCGAAGGAGACTCCGCCCTTCGGCGTAGCCTCCTTCGGGTTCCTCCCGCCCGTAGGAAGAGAGTTGAACCGAACAGTCGCTTCAAAGGTGAACGACTGACAATATTCAGTCACCCCCCACGAGGGTGTCATGTGGCACAAGGCCTTTTTAACGTGGGCATTCCCGAGCCATTAGGCTCGGCCAAAAAATAGCCCATTTGAACCCGTATAAACGGGTTCTGGGCCGGTTTTACCTCCCGAAGGAGACTCCGCCCTTCGGCGTAGCCTCCTTCGGGTTCCTCCCGCCCGTAGGAAGAGAGTTGAACCGAACAGTCGTTCAGAGGTGAACGACTGACAATATTCAGTCACCCCCACGAGGGTGTCATGTGGCACAAGGCCTTTTTAACGTGGGCATTCCCGAGCCATTAGGCTCGGCTCGGCCAAAAATAGCCCATTTGAACCCGTATAAACGGGTTCAGGGCCGGTTTACCTCCCGAAGGAGACTCCGCCCTTCGGCGTAGCCTCCTTCGGGTTCCTCCCGCCCGTAGGAAGAGAGTTGAACCGAACAGTCGTTCAGAGGTGAACGACTGACAATATTCAGTCACCCCCCCCACGAGGGTGTCATGGGCACAAGGCCTTTTTAACGTGGGCATTCCCGAGCCATTAGGCTCGGCCAAAAATAGCCCATTTGAACCCGTATAAACGGGTTCAGGGCCGGTTTAACCTCCCCGAAGGAGACTCCGCCCTTCGGCGTAGCCTCCTTCGGGTTCCTCCCGCCCGTAGGAAGAGAGTTGAACCGAACAGTCAGTTCAGAGGTGAACGACTGACAATATTCAGTCACCCCCCCACGAGGGTGTCATGTGGCACAAGGCCTTTTTAACGTGGGCATTCCCGAGCCATTAGGCTCGGCCAAAAAATAGCCCATTTGAACCCGTAAAACGGGTTCAGGGCCGAGTTTTACCTCCCCCGAAGGAGACTCCGCCCTTCGGCGTAGCCTCCTTCGGGTTCCTCTCCGCCCGTAGGAAGAGAGTTGAACCGAACAGTCAGTTCAGAGGTGAACGACTGACAATATTCAGTCACCCCCCACGAGGGTGTCATGTGGCACAAGGCCTTTTTAACGTGGGCATTCCCGAGCCATTAGGCTCGGCCAAAAAATAGCCCATTTGAACCCGTATAAACGGGTTCAGGGCCGAGTTTAACCTCCCGAAGGAGACTCCGCCCTTCGGCGTAGCCTCCTTCGGGTTCCTCCCGCCCGTAGGAAGAGAGTTGAACCGAACAGTCGTTCAGAGGTGAACGACTGACAATATTCAGTCACCCCCCACGAGGGTGTCATGTGGCACAAGGCCTTTTTAACGTGGGCATTCCCGAGCCATTAGGCTCGGCCAAAAAATAGCCCATTTGAACCCGTATAAACGGGTTCTGGGCCGGTTTAACCTCCCCAAGGAGACTCCGCCCTTCGGCGTAGCCTCCTTCGGGTTCCTCCCCGCCCGTAGGAAGAGAGTTGAACCGAACAGTCAGTTCAGAGGTGAACGACTGACAATATTCAGTCACCCCCCACGAGGGTGTCATGTGGCACAAGGCCTTTTTAACGTGGGCATTCCCGAGCCATTAGGCTCGGCCAAAAAAATAGCCCATTTGAACCCGTATAAACGGGTTCAGGGCCGAGTTTAACCTCCCCGAAGGAGACTCCGCCCTTCGGCGTAGCCTCCTTCGGGTTCCTCTCGCCCGTAGGAAGAGAGTTGAACCGAACAGTCGTTCAGAGGTGAACGACTGACAATATTCAGTCACCCCCCACGAGGGTGTCATGTGGCACAAGGCCTTTTTAACGTGGGCATTCCCGAGCCATTAGGCTCGGCCAAAAATAGCCCATTTGAACCCGTATAAACGGGTTCAGGGCCGAGTTTAACCTCCCCGAAGGAGACTCCGCCCTTCGGCGTAGCCTCCTTCGGGTTCCTCTCGCCCGTAGGAAGAGAGTTGAACCGAACAGTCAGTTCAGAGGTGAACGACTGACAATATTCAGTCACCCCCACGAGGGTGTCATGTGGCACAAGGCCTTTTTAACGTGGGCATTCCCGAGCCATTAGGCTCGGCCAAAAATAGCCCATTTGAACCCGTATAAACGGGTTCAGGGCCGAGTTTACCTCCCGAAGGAGACTCCGCCCTTCGGCGTAGCCTCCTTCGGGTTCCTCTCGCCCGTAGGAAGAGAGTTGAACTGTGCAGTCAGTTCAGAGGTGAACGACTGACGATATTCAGTCACCCCCCACGAGGGTGTCATGTGGCACAAGGCCTTTTTAACGTGGGCATTCCCGAGCCATTAGGCTCGGCCAAAAAAATAGCCCATTTGAACCCGTATAAACGGGTTCTGGGCCGAGTTTACCTCCCCCGAAGGAGACTCCGCCCTTCGGCGTAGCCTCCTTCGGGTTCCTCTCGCCCGTAGGAAGAGAGTTGAACCGAACAGTCGCTCAGAAAATGAACGACTGACGATATTCAGTCACCCCCACGAGGGTGTCATGTGGCACAAGGCCTTTTAACGTGGGCATTCCTTGAGCCATTAGGCTCGGCCAAAAAAATAGCCCATTTGAACCCGTATAAACGGGTTCTGGGCCGGTTTAACCTCCCCGAAGGAGACTCCGCCCTTCGGCGTAGCCTCCTTCGGGTTCCTCTCGCCCGTAGGAAGAGAGTTGAACCGAACAGTCGCTCAGGAGGTGAACGACTGACTCCCGCCTACTTACTGAGGCCCAGTATTTATTAAGTATGGTATAGTTCATTATTATTATTATTATAGGTAAGATCCCATAACAATCTCTTCCCTACTATAGTTTTCCGGTCGGACACCTACCATTTACTCCGTTACTGACTTTTTATTTTCTGAAAATGGGATTCCAATAATTATTATCAAAATATTTTATCCTTTTATTTGTTCCTTTCCTTTTGTCTTTCATTCTATTTTTATTTCCTTTTTCCTTTGTTCCCCAACACTTTTCCTGTCTCGTCGGATGTCTTGGACGAACAATCTTCGGCACTGACCTCACACGGGGTGTTTTCCCCATACCGCGTCCTATGACCCCCTTCCTCTATGTTTACAATCCCACTACCCCACTACCCACACTGATAAGAATAAACGGCCTAACGCGTTCACGCCTATCCAAATTTTGAATTTAAGTTTATTTTCATAAGAATTTTCGCACAGCTAGAAATCAGACAGAAATCGGAGTTTTGTTAATAATACGATCTCCACTAGAATTCACACCGTCCAAAAGAACAACCGTCTGTGAGTAATCCCCATTTCTCTGTTTATTTCTCGCGTCCCTGATAAAGCACACAGGCGTGCCCGAAAATTCCGAACTTAAAA
Source organism: Acanthosepion pharaonis (assembly GCA_903632075.3). NCBI lineage: Eukaryota > Metazoa > Mollusca > Cephalopoda > Sepiida > Sepiidae > Acanthosepion > Acanthosepion pharaonis. Next base: position 194,902 of record CAHIKZ030002084.1, on the reverse strand, counting down.
TCTTGATTTCTGTGCTTTATTTCTGTCAATAATACTTATAAATGTTGTTCGTGCTGATTACATTGGTAACCTTTCGTTTGCCTTGTTTTATTAAGCAACCTATCTATTTTAAATAGGAAACGCGGGCTGTAATGTAATTAAAATTAGAATTTTTAGGGTTTGATAAACAAACAAGGGTTGCATATTATGCATGAGTAGAATCATTTTTTCACACTTTCAGCACTATTTTAGGGGTGCATTTTATGGATGAAGGCGTATTATACATGAAGAATTACGGTATATATAAAGGGGGAAGAAATGCAAGGTTAAGAAAAGAAACTGCTTACCGTTTTTATATACATATCTTTTATTTATTCGTATAGATTTCTTTGACAATTTTCGCTTACCAATAATTAAAAGAATGAAAGAAGCGAAATTATGAGGAGAGAAAGAAGAGATCAAAGTAACATTAATAAAAAAAACGTATTGATGCGTAATAATATTGAAAAATAGCGAATGGAAGCAAGCCAAAAAAAAAACCCCCAGAAATGATTAAAACATACAAAAATAAACACAAATAATCACGTATCCCAATTCACGAGTGGAAATGATGAGAAGCAGTCAAGAAAAGAAACGTGAAAAAGATGGAGAAGCAATGAATGAAATAAAAACAAGATTTACGCAGAAGGAAACAAACGATGTCAACATTCAAACATCAGAAAGAAATAAAAATCAGTCCATGAGGAACCAAAAATGGTAAAAAAAAAATTCTGTCAATAATCATTCTACAAGTTAAATCATGTTTTAATAAGAGTGGCACAATATCTCGGTCGCCGGATGAAGCCACGCAATATACTGGACGCCATACTGTCTTGCACTTCACAACGCAAAATAAGAATCAATTCCTTTCAAAGTATTGCATGATTTATTTCTTTAACTATTTTAGAAGACTGGCAACATAAATTAGCTTTATCTTGTTTTAAAAGTTATCTTTATTCACGTTGATTTTTTTTCCTATTCGAATTAGATCTTTATAGACAAAAATTTAAAAAGAATGAGAGGAAATAAGCATAAATGGATCTCTGTAAATATCTTGTACCCACCATTTGGTTTCGTGCTGAAAACTGATTCCCTGCAGACAATTTTCAGTGAATTCTTTTTCTTTCTTTCCATATTTCATTCTTCTCGTTTCTCGCATTATCTCCCTACAGCATATATAATCGCCCTTCCAACAGTCTCTCCGTATATTAAACACTTTTTTAAAAATATTCCACTTAATAGCGTTTGAAATGTGCATGATCAGCTTTCGGTTGCCTTTGAAATAGAATTGTCTAAGTTCATAACATCACAACAGTCAACAAAATGTCAGTGTACAAGACTGTTGTGAATTCCAACTCCCTTGTATGCCACTGAGACTTGGAAAACGTATCGACAACATCTGAAATACATTGAAAAAAATTCATTAACGTTGTTTTTTAAGTATCTTGAACATCATTTAGGAAGACAGAAGAACTAACATCAACGTACAGGAAGAAGGTTAAATGACCAGCATTGAAGCCATCGTCATAAAATAAACAACTTTGATGAAGTTGGAATTTGGTGGGAATGAATGATAGCCGGCTACTAAAGCAAATCTTTTTACTCCCAACTCAAAGAAGGAAATCGGAAGGGAAGAGTTCACGAGAAAAGAGACAAAGTCATTCTAAAACAGCACATGGAGAAAGGTTACAGCTGGGAATCTACTGTGATGTACAGGAAACACTGGCGATTCATTGTCAGAGACGGAACAACAGTCTTCAAATTCAAACTATCTGCCGTACTAGAGAAAGAAAGAAGACACCGAAAAGAACGACAACAACCAAGATTTAATCGATCATCCAGAACTGTCCCCAATTTCGAAGGACCTTTCAAGCAAAAATCGATCTCACCAGCCATCTTGGAATTCACAGACCAAACTAATTGAGGCAAACAAACAAGACCATCATTCTCAACTTCGAGGGATAAAAAAAGTATGTGTTCTTTCAGGACCTGGGTGATCATGGCTCTCTACCATTTCCTTGTTACGGTTTTTTGGGTATATACCGTATATAACTAGTGAGCGAGTCAAAATGACTTATTTCCCTTCATAGTCTACCAATAGAAGATTAGCCAATCAGGAGCCGCAGAACACTGTATCCGTCGTGTATAAAGGCGGCCATCTTTGTTTTGCGGCTCCTGATTGGTTAATCTTCTATTGGTAGACTATAAAGGGAAATAAGTCATTTTGACTCGCTCAATAGTTATATACGGTATATGCTAACATTCCTTTGTTGCTCTTAGCAATGTTTGTCTTCATTTCCACAATCTCGTTAGGCTATTAGCTGCTTTTCTCCATCCCTCTTGCCGTCAACCTATCCTTTGAATGTTAAATTTTCTTAGCCCTCTTTTCTCATTATGCACACTAGACATTTCAATTGTCCAATTCTGATTCTAAATATAAGTGCCTTTTTGTTTCTATTTTCGCTAACATTTCCTCGTTGCTCACATGTTCGGTCCCTTTAGGCACTTCGACGAAGTGCAATGGCCAACAAGCTTGTCTCAATCGATCAGTTACGATTGAATAGTGACATAGTTCCTCACTGGACGCCCCATACTTTTTTTTTTGTTTTTGCCATATTTAAGCTACACTTAGAATATCACAATATCTTCAGTCCATGAAATTCCCAGCGTCCTTCTGTAGAACCACACCTCTGATGTTTCAAGTCTCTTTCTTGACGTATTAAGGATGGCCAACTAAAGCAGATACAGAGATCTTACGATCTGGAGGTAATACAAAAGAGATGGCAGTTAATATAACACAAGGATTCACCGGAGACACGTAAACAGCGAAAGGATGTATTAACAGGTGAATAAATGTTATTAAAAACGAAGACCGCCATCTAATGTCTAATGTCCTACAGTACGAGGCGAAAAAATGGACGAAGCCTTAGGGAGTCGATTTTTGTATTTTTAGCAAGACAGGACGACACAACGCCAAAATGTTGTGACAAAATCAACAAAGATGAGGACAATAGTCCGAATATTAATAGTGTAAATAAAACTATCCTACTATTACTATGCACAGGTTAAATATCTTTCGCAAGTGAATTAATAGTAAATTCCTTTTTCAGTTGACCATATGAATATACAATAGCTTTTCTAAATTGTTCTATTTGCTAACGACATTTTTTGTTGTTTATAGTTTCGTTTTTTTTTTTTTTTTTGCAGTGAACTAATGTGAAATGAACGAAAAAAATGGCCCACCTGGATTTTGAACCCTGTTTGCCGATTATATAGCCTAATTAATTGTGAGAATAGCCGTTTCTATACATAAAGCGGTCATCTTCATTAATCAAACAGCATTATTATAAACTGAAATAAAATATTTCTCTAAAATATAGATTATCGTTCTTTTTTTGTATTGGCCAGACGTAGATAAACATCCTTTCTACCATTTTGCTAAACATCTGATTGGATCATTATTTTCTCTTCAAGTTACATATGATATCCCTTTTCGTCGTAGCTGCTTTGGGAATCTGTCAAGGCCACAAAATCTCCTGAGCCGACCAAGCATAGAAATGAATACAATATGTGAACCAGTAATAAGGAGTGCCAGAGAAAAGCGATAATAACAAGAAAAGTTGCAATATGATCTCTGGTAAAACTATGGATGATAACAGCAAAAATTTGCAATATGAGCACTGGCAAAAATTGTTGCTGAAGTCATTAGGTTTATAATACCCAGAAATTCATACACTGATTAAGATTCATACGCGGTTAAGGCATTGGAGAACTTTCAGAGGGAAATTAAAGGGAGATAACTGACATCCATTAAACATGGCACGTGAAACTACAACAGTCTACCCCAGTGAGTGAAATAAAGGGTTCAGTTCAACTTTCCAACCACCTGAGGAAGCCCGGAGCGTACAACGGCCGAAACCTTGTAATAAATATGGTGACAAAGACGAGGGTAATAGTCCGAATAATGTAAATAATGCTGCTGTTGGAAGTTTTCAAGTGGTTTGCGATTTGGTAAAGTTTTGGTTCTCTAGCGCCAGTTCACGAGTTATACGAAAGAATAGCCTTTAAGGCCGAGAAGGTTCTTTTACTTGAAGCCATTTGGAATCATTGGCTTGATTGTATGAATAAGAAGACATATTTTTAGTCAAGCATGCATCAGTGTTTGCAACGAAAGATAAAAAAAAACACCATGTTTACTAACACTGACTTGGATTCTTACGAACTAAGACCAGGTTTAAAAATCACTGCTTTCTTAGTTTACATGATTAATCGATCCTTCAGAAAGAAACTGCTCGAATACCAATACCACGAGCACTACTGCTAAATCATCTGGGATTTGGGTTTACATCGTTAAAAATGAGCTGTGTGTTGCTATTTGAGACTTAAATGAAGGAGCATGTTAAATATGAAAACAGCCTTTTCAAATATAACCAAATTCAGATCTTTCGTGTAGGTAGAAGTGATGACGTCTTTGCCCATATTTTAAGCACAAGTAACTATATAAATATTAACAAAATGGCAATGACACCAAACTTTCCCCATAAATCACGTGTCAATAATGAATGATGCAATGATGCAATGATGCAATAACTACATGTTATTGTCGCATGAAATCTACTATGATACAAGTTAATAAAACAAGGAATAAAACCTTGTTTCAGCAAGTCGTTTTAAACTTTTGTTCATTATTGTAATATCTAGTAAATGCTATAATTGCTAACAAATTGTTTACTCCGAAATCCAGTATAAAATACATATGGTCCTTCCTTGACATGGTAGAGCGCTTACTTATCCCATTGATTCCAAATGCGAGGCCGTCTGGAGTTCCAACTCCTGTAGGGTCACTTATGGTGGTAAGGTAGAAGAGAAAGGGCCTGACATTACGCAACCAACCCCCGAAGATCCCAACGACTGAATAGGTAAATGTCTACAATCTCAAACAGGCGAAAGAGCGCAGTAACAGTCGCAGTAACAAAGGCAGACCTTGATAGACTAAGCATCCGACAGCCTGATGCAACCAGGTTTGCCAGATCTGTCCTGTCTCAATCTCCTTTGAGCAGCGAGTGAGGCGCTTCTGGCTAAGCGTGTGAGCTTCGCTGTCCCGTAGAATTGTCCACCAAAATCAAATTCACGTGAATGGCCTCGTCAAGCCCTCTTTGATTAACAGTCATGTCCGCTACCAATACCAAAGGAGAGAAAGTAAATAGAGAGATAGTATGACAATCCCAGATGATTGGATGTGTGCGGATGCCGACAGCTTCTACTAAGTTAAACTATTTCTGAGCAGGTCTGGCGCCAGATCTAGCCTGTCATAATCCCCTTTGAACCGCGAGGGAGGCGCTTCTGTTCAAGTGTGTGGGCTTCTCCTTTGCGCAGAGTTGTCCGAAATCAAATTCACGTGAATGGCCTCGTCAAGCCCTCTTTGATTCACAGCCATGTCCGCAACCGGCACCAGAGGAGAGAAAAAGAATATGGAGGGTGAATGTCAATCCCGATTATCGGATGCGAGTACCGACAAGGACAAAAGTATCTAGTTCGTAATTTATTTTGCTTTGATTTTTCTTTGTGGGGTTTATAGGATAAATAAAAGCCTATTATTTTTGAAAATCCGAATTAAAATTCTCATATAGAAAATCGTTTCGTGTTGTTCATCGTATGTGGCCATTAGTGCAAAGAAAGACGCTATATTAACAGAAAATCACACGTTATTTAGAGAAATAACTCATTAAAATTATATACTTGATTATATTTTTTTTATATAATTAAACCAATTTAGAAGGAGCGTCTCTCAAAATCTGATGAAAATAGAAAAATATCCTCATCACACCGACAGGATATTTTGCACCCTTAAATAAATAAAACTTTTTTGTAACGGACACGAATATATTAAATAAAAACTTGACTCCTTGTGGTTATTGGAAAGCTACTCTTCTGATCTTGGAATGCTGAGTTACAATTTTCTAAAAATGAAGGCAATATCAGATAATCAAACATAGATCCGTTACGCCTTCTACGGCTTACAGTCTCGGTTGACATGATGTGGAAAGATTATATTCCATCTATTCGTAAGTCTGATGCTAAGAAAGTTGGTTCAATGTGTCGTGTTAGACAATCCTTCATTTCTAACACTATCTTACAGATTTACAAATCTACTATTCGTCCATACTTTGAATATTACTGCCACATATGGTCTGGTGCACCATTTATATAATTAGCGATTCTTGATAAAATACAAAGAAGAATCAGCAGTATTAGTTGTCTTGACCTCGCATCTCGGCTTTCGTCACATGTTCACCGCTGTACACACCACTCTTCTGTGCCTTGTTTATAAATACATTCATTGTAATTGTTCGAAAGTACTTTGCATTATGACACTTAGGCTTTATGAATTTAAGCGCTTTCATCAATCATAATTGAATTGGTAAAATGTAACCGTAAGTTCTATGCTAGCAGTTTATTTTTTGCACTTCTCGCTTGTGGAACTCTCTTCTGTCTCCAAGCTTTCCAGCCAACTTTTCATCAACAATTAAAATGCAATGTCAATCGTTATCCACTGTCTTCTTTTTTATTCTTCTGTTGTCTTTGTTCCTTAATAACGTTTTACCTGTTCCTTATTCTTTCCCACTCAGTAACCCCGTGCCTCTTAGTGGCTCGACCCGCCTTGCATGGGGTGATACAATTAAAAAAGTACTTAACCAAATATATATTTAATATTTATTTACTTAAATCTATCTAGAATTACATTTGTAAAGATAGAGGAGGCGTTTATTTCTCTTTGGTCGAAATAAGTCACGTGGGTCACATGACGGACGCTTAATGACGCTACACCATAGAGCGACAAAAGCGCCGGTCATTTTTCTGTTCGTTTACAGCAACCAAACGGTAAGTTTGCTTTCTTTAGCTTGTCCACATTCCACGGCCCGAGCAGGGCTAAGTCTGCCCCGTCAGCAGCTTACAAGTCAATGGTGTTGCTTCCCTTTGGGAATATATCTTTCCTAGATAGAGAATAAAATATCAGTCCCCAATTTGGGAAATTCAAAGACTCACTGTAACCTGTTGGTGGAACATCTCCTTGCTTGGGGCATAGATGAATCCGGCCCATTTGAATCTGCAGTCCTAAAAATGGCTTCTCCAGATACAAGAATATCTCCATATATGTTATAACCTTCCTTTTTCCTTATACTTTGCTTTGCTGTGTAGATATATGTGATATATTGTTCTCTGCGTGGGACACGTATATATATATATATATATATATATATATATATATATTTGTGTATGTCTTAGTATTATAAAAGTCTCTCGGAGAAAAAAGCATGTTTTTCATTATTTTTTCTTTCAGTCATTCTGTTCGGTCCATGAAGTACGGCGTTATTATATCACGGATATGATAATGCCCAAAATGGGGGAAATTAAAATATGAGAATAGATCTTTCTTTCAAGCGTCCCCTTTACATATTTAAGAACACACGGTGCACTATGATATTTCTATGAATATATGTTTTTATATTAAACACTTTAATCTCAGTCTTGTGCCCAATAACATTTAAGTGAATGGGCAGAAAAATGTTTACTCATTTTCATATTATATTGAAATTAATTATGCTTGTAGGTCTAAAGTTGGAGTGTTGGTATATACAACTACGTCTATTAAGAGCAATTTCATATAGTTGTCCAAATTCGCAATTAGTTTTATTTTTGACCCAATTCTTCTGGTATATCTCTGATATTTGATGGTTTTACAGAACTTAGATTAAAATGTATTTAATCGCATTTTATTTATTAGCCGAACATTATACAATGAAATTTTACGATCGTATTCCATCTACTAAAAGCGTTGTGTTATAAAATTAAAGTGCAGCTGCATGAATACACGAGTATTAACAATCTCTCATGTTTGATAATGATTTTCTAAGCGCCTCTTTGAAGCGGCACAAGGACGAATGTATGGGGTACTCAGTGAGGATGGACGTTACGGCTCAGTGGAAAATGATCTAGCAAGATAAGTTTCCTAACCACTACGATATTTATTTCTGCGAAATATGCAGAAAATATAGCACAAGGCCTAAAAAAGGGGATGGGGAAAAAGACCGTCTTCACCAGTCTTATCTTTAAGCTTAGCTAGCCACAAGCACTGACCCAAACATACAAACAATATTCCTAACGTCAAAACAACACATTCTTACTAGCCTTTCTTACTAAATCCATCATAATACCTAATTGTCGCAATGAAAATCCTAAATAGTCTCCATATGTACAAATCCTCGTATGTGGTGGCGGTAGGGAATAAAACAACAAATTAAAAAGATCCCCAATGAGTATATACAATATGTATTAATCTATTTACAAGAAACTAAGCAAAATCATTGTTAGTAATATCCCCTCCCACATTACATAACCATTACACCACGCCGAGGTGAATTCCCTCACATTTATAGTGCGTCATGTTCCCCTGCGGTACGTCAGCTAATGTGTTTATGTGTGTCTGTGTGTGTCTGTGTATGTGTGTTGTTTCGTGGAATATTTTCTAAACGTGGATCTTACATTCTCGTTCCTAATGTCTGAGAGAGACTGCTCCTCACCGCTATTGTGGGTGTTTATATATCTGCCATGCAAGTCTTTCCCACGACTGCAATCTGAATTTCATCTTAAAAAGGTCACCTAAGATCAAACCATTCTTCTGACGTCACACTGATTTCAAAGTATACATTAACATGATCTAGGGTGATATATAGTTTTAATAGATCTTTGTAAATAATCGAATAAACAGCTTTACAGATTCTACAGCCGAAGATGACCGGAGAAAAGATCATTCAACTTGACCCAAAAAGATGTGAGTTAAATTCCTGGCCTACCGAAAATTTAACAAAAAAATAAAGAGTTGTCAAGGCGATTTAATTTAAATTAAGATTTCCAAAGACATGGTATGTGGAATTAGAACTACCTTGGAGTAAAAAAAAAGGTGAGGTTAGAAATTCCAGCAAATATCACCTGATGAAGAACGGAACGAATAGCGGCCGAAAAGTCGTGAATGTGACAGTAAAAGATGTGGATAAAGTCCGAACAATGTAAATAGTGTAAAGATATGGTAACAGTAAAAGTAAAAAGAGTTCAATAATTAGAAAAACTCTTGGAATCATACTGTTTTTGTTTTGTTTTTTTGTTTTTGTTTTTGTTTTGTCAAAGATAATACAGGTGCTATCATAACATCCCCTGTGGGAGAGGCACTTGTTCGAAAATGAAGTCAGTTATTTCTTTATCTTTAAAAAACAAAAAAACAAAAACAGGATGTAATATCTATCATTGATAGAACTTCCTCGGTAATATAGCCAGCCGGTATTTTTTTCCCATTATAACATTTTTTTTCTCTTGTCAAAGCAACCAGGATTTCTCTTCATCATACGAATCTTCTGCACTAAAAGACCCACTTGATATGACTGTAATGGTGAAAATATGTTTTAGAACGAACCCAGGGACAGGTCATACGCAACAAGAAATGATCGACTCGTTTCCTTTCTACGCATGCGTGGCGGAGAGAGGTGAAGTAGTTTACGCTATTTCCACAAAATCTGATCGCACATCAGTGATAAAATCATATAAATCTTTTCTTCTTCTTCTTCTTCTTCTTCTTCTTCTTCTTCTTCTTCTTCTATGTGTCATGTCGCTTCAGGACGTGGGCATTCATGGCTCTCCATAATTTCATTGTAGCTAATAAAGAAATATTTCAGCTTTGAAATAAATCTAATCACACTGCCATTCACTTTAAAATTATTTTTACTAAATTTTATCCGATGCTGGGCGCAAGAGCCACTCAGGGTAGAGAGTTATTTAATGATGTATGGGATGAGAACGTAACCGGAGGAAGTAAGAAATAAAAATTACGAGGACGGCGGATAGATAACATTGTACCATGATTTGAAGTCATTAATGTGCAAGGAAGCATACAAACAATGTGTTGGTTCTCGAGAAGTTAGTAGCAAGATGGGCCCTGGCTGTAAAGGCCAATGCTGGTGTCACTAAAGATTAAAGCTCGAATGAGCATTTGTTATGGAAGTGTCGATACTACCTTACTCGTCAGAACATTGACAACCCTAAAAGTGAAGAGGTGATTTGGACCTGATCTACATGATATCTTGACATTGAAATATTGATATGTTAAAAGGTTTAACATAGGACCATGAAGAAAAAAAAAACGTACTAAACACAGTACGGTTGCAATAGTAAAGGAGTTACGAGCTCTTCCAATTCTTGTCCTTCCCGATGCCTTTGCAAGAGGCAAGCCATCACGCCAAAATGATAGGTAGCTAACCGCCTTGTTGACATCCTTTCTCTGCATCGCTCGCCTCCTTCAAGAAACGATGCCTACTGCGACCATTCCCACCGCCAGCAGTAATAAAGCAAGTAAAAAGAAACTTTAAGAAAATGTTCGCTCGTCGATTCAGTCTGCGGTGCAGCGTTGGGGTCTCTACTGAAGAATTTCCGACAGTCGACAAGAATCCAGAGAAGAAAAGCAACGCAACATTAGACGGACAAAGAAACACGAAACTGTATATTCTGACGATTTTTAGGCTTTGTGTGGGCAGAGAGGTACCGTATTTTCTGGCAAATAAGAATTCCTATCTTTGGCCTTAGCAGGCACGGTGGCGTAATGGATAGCGGCTCGGATTGAGGAATCGGAGAGCCGAGTTCAAATTCCAGTCGAATTCATTACATTCACTTACGCGCTAATAACCTTGGGGAAAGTATGAATCGTCTTCTCTTAGCTATGGGTAAATAGCAGGACAGACCGGTTTCTATAGCCTTGTTTGGCAAGCGGTCCAGTAGAAGGAAAATTTCTGAATCCAAAACCGGTCTTGAGATGCCATGCTATCTACTGCGGATGCAGTACACGTGGCGCTCTTACGACCTTACGGGTCAGTGGTTAAAAAAAAACTAAACTGGCGGCAAGGTCTCATCCTTTTATATTTGAAATGGCTCGATGTAATAATAAATTATATGCTGTTTCTTCTATGGGTAAATAGCAGGACAGGCAACTGGTCTACAAAGCAAATAGCAACCTAGAGCGGAAAAAATCTGCCTCGTCAGTCATGTATCGAAAGATACATGATCGCCCAAGCACGTATCACGCATGGCACATAACTGAACTGCGATTAGAAGGATTTTGAGCTTGGCAAGTGAAAGTGCGTTTCTGCTGTTGTGAGGGGAAAGGTTAGATTTCTGACCTTGTTTTCGTTACTACGTTGCCCTCTGGACCGTTTACGACAGATATGTGATTGACCTTAGTGTTGGCACACGTAATTATTTTTATGTTTCTGCTGTTAGGATTAATTTTGGTTTTGACCAACTGCGGAGAAAAAATCTGCCTCGTCAGCCATGTATCGAAAGATACATGATCGCCTAAGCGTGTATCACGCATGACCCATAACTGACTAATTTACCTTTGGCCACCAAAATGACTTAAATTATATTCCGAGTTTTATATGTATCTGATATGCAATGTTTGTTCCATCATTATAGTCTAGCAGTGTTTTTATAAACAATCATATTTAGTCCAGGTTGTTTGACACACCATCTTCATTTTTACTAATAATGTATTAATAATGGATTATCTCATCAGAAAATGTACGAACCGCATTGGCGGAAAGAGATTAACTGATCTGGACTTTGAAGAGGATTAATGTTTATTTGCTGGTAAATGCAGATAGATGCAAAAGATGACAGACTTCTTGAAGACAGTTCTATGTTCAGTGTGAGAATAAGTTACGAAAAATTCCAAAAGATTTGGACCTTAGATGATGACGACATTATACAGTTGAAAGGACATCATATTGAGTAAGTTGATAACTTCACTTACCTTAGAATCTTTCAATCGAATTCCGGTGACAAAATCAAAGAAGTCAAAAGTCGTATTGGAAAAGCTAATCGAGTCTTTAAAAGACTGTTGGTTCTTCAAATAAGATTAGTCTCAGGGTGAAGCTCAAATTATATGACTCTGTTGTTCTCCCAACTGCTTTATATGCATGTGAAAGTTGAATATCCACCACAAAAGTTATCCAAATCTTAGATGTGTTCTATTTAAGATGTCTTTGCAAAATACCATTCCGATATAGAATGGGGAACGAGAAAGTGGTAAGACCAGCTAATTCTAGAAACTTTAGTGTAATGAGGGCAGATAAGCGGATATAGATCATCGGTCAAATCTTGCGATTACCTGGCAGTAGGCCAGCCAAAATTTCTATAAATTGATATACCTCAAGGGTGTAAAAGAACCGAGAGGTCGTCCTAAAAGGAGATAGCGCGCTAGAGAACTGACAAAAAGAAACACCAACTGGTTCCAGGCAGTGCGATTTACCCGAAATCATACCTAAGTGGAGGAAAATTGTGTCCCATTGCTGTGCGACGGCTGGGGTACAAATGAACAATTTAAAGGGGTTAATAAATTTAAATGGAGTATCTTACATGCTATATATATATATATATAATATATATATATATATATATATATATATATATATATATATATATATTATACTATATATAGTTATACACGATTTTCGATTTAGTCTCTATAAAATATTTAATATCTTCGGCTATTGAAGTAAAACATCTGACCACGATGACTAACTCTAGTCCTACATAGATATTGCCATGTACGGCATAGGAAAATATGAATTTTCAAATTGTACTGACATGGATAACTAGATGTATTACCAGAGATGTGCCCCGAAAACAGAGCGATACCGATTTCCTTAAAAGTTTCTTTTTCAATATATAATGAACTTTTCAAAATGCTCACACAGTCACTTAATTTAGGGATATACATGCAGAAATGCACAGGCATATATATATATAACGTCATCCACAGACAGACTGTTTCGCAGCTCATCAATGTGGCTAAACATCCGGTTGCCTCTAGCTAGGATCGAAACCCGACAGAATTGGTGTCAGTCGGAGATTCTAACCATTAAGCCGTCGGTAGGGATGAAAGTGGATTTTTATACAAGTTGTAGTTAGGTTCCGCTAGAGTAAAGGTCTATTCCTTCTTTCCTATTTAGGACTGAGTTTGCAATTCCTTCTAAAGTCTTCTCATTCTCTTTCACTCCCAGTCAATAACCTCTTACATCTTAGTAGCAATGACACATTACTTGGCGGTACACTGATTAATATATATATATATATATATATATGTGTGTGTGTGTGTGTGTGAGCAAAAATCCGTTGGTATATAATCCAAGGTAATCCTATTAATATAAAATATTTAAACATTTTTTCAAATAGTATTTTTTTTTTTTTAGGAAATTCTTTTTTTTTATATATATATATATATATATATATATATATATATATATATATATATATATATATATATATGTGTGTCTGTGTATGTAGAAATATATATATATATATATATATATATATACATTTATATATATTTAATAAATATATCTATTTCTCTTATGTTTTGTTTCTATATATATATATAGTAATATTATTATATAAGAGTATAGTATAATGATCATATATTATTTAATAATAATATCATAATTTGTATAATATAATAATATCAATTAGCATTTATACATTAATAATATAATAATGGTATTAATTGTAGTTATTTAATAATAATATTTTATAAACATATTATCTAATAAAGTAATTTTAACTAAAATAATAGCATTATTTATAATATATTGGTATATTTAATAGTATATTATTACTATTTAATATAATGATATGTGAAGTACTGGTCTTGATATATTAATATATAATCTACTGTACTAAGATTTTAATATATTGATATATATTTTAAAGTAATGATATATGATTTAATAATATAATAATTAAAATATTGTTATTTAATTAGGTATTTTTTTGGATAGTATTTTTTTAATATTATAAATAATGATAATTCATATATATATATATATATATATATAGATAATATTAGTGGAAAATATACATACATATGAAAAATATATCTAAAAATTCCCATACATGTATATTTTCAGAAAAAAATTTCCAAGAGGAAGGATCCAGGTAGAACTCAATGTCTAGGACAGAGTAAGGATATAATAAAAAGGCTTAAACACTAATATTCCATGGTCATAATTTATTCCATTGGAATCGTAAATACGATCCAAATCATCAGACCTACAAATTCAAAATGAAAACAGAAAAAAACAACTCCCTAATCAAAACAGAATTTAGAAAAGTATATGTCACCATGAAATGTATCTTTTGAAACCTTAACATCCGTCGAATTTTTTTCTCTCCTCTTTTTAAATGGATTTAAAAGAACATCTCCAAAAATTCGACGGATGTCTAATCATAAATACATACATTTTTTTTTTCTTTTTGATTTGTCTTGTTTTTTTTCTGTTTTCATTTTGAATTTGTAGGTCTGATGATTTGATCGTATTTACGATTCCAATGGAATAAATTATTTACATGGAATATTAGTGTTTAAGCAAAATATATTATTATATATATATATATATATATATATATATATATATATATATATATATATATAAATATTATGGTATAATAATAAATATAAATATATATATATATATATATATATATATATATATATATATATTATTTATATTTAATTATTATACAAACTATTTTTCTTTATATTGTTTCTTTTATTTAATTATCGGTTTGTACTTATTACATATTAAATTATACATTATAAATTTTGTTTTGTTTTGTTTTACGACATATCAACCTCCAGTGGTCATTTAATGCCGACAACTTTTTTTCCCGGTAATATTTTTGTTTTCGCAAAAATCTATTTCTGTTAATATTTTTTTTCAAAATCGTATTACTGGTAATATTTTTTTTTTTTTTAAATTTATTTCTGGTACTAATTTTTTACAAAGTATTTCTGGTATTAAAACCTATTTTTATACTTTTATAATGATTTTTACCTCAATTTCGGGGTTAGGTATTTGCCCATAGCTGGGACCCCTAACAGGTGCTACCACCCCGGGTTAGGGTGGACCTAGGAACACCAGTAATTAAGAGGAGGTTCTATGCTCCTCAAAGCCTCCTGATCAGAGGCCTTGCTGTTGGACCTAGTTTATCGTCTTACCCTGGACGCGGATGTAGTTTATCGCCATACCCAGGACGATATACATTATATATTTCTTTTATTTAATAACTGGGTTATAAAATTTTGTATGCTTTGCATTATACGCATAATATTTGTAATTTTAAGAGTAGACGGTTCTTTTCATTTACTCTTCCTCAATTATTGTTTTTTTTAATATAAAATAAAAAAAATATCTTCTTTTTATTTTTGTTTCTTTATATATGGTAATAGTTTTATTAATATATATATTGATATATGTTCTTTTTAATATAAAATGAATATTAAATAATGCATTTCCTAAAAAGTAAAAAATTATAACAGTATATTTTTATTTATTCTTTTTAATATAAAATATGAAATTATATCTTTTAATATTGAAGTAATAGTGAATTTGTTAATATAAGATAAAGAGTCTTCACTAATTTGATATATCTATTTTCCTTGTTAGAAACTGAGGTGAATATTCTAATATAAGTCAATTTCACCTGCTACTATCTCCCTGTCTAGACGTTACTACTCTTTCTTTACCTTCTTCTTTCTCCCTTTCTTTCTCTTCTTATTTTATCTTTTCAGTATTTCTTTTCCTTTTTCCTTTTTTCTGTTTTCCTTACCTTCCTTTCCTCTGCCTTGATTTAAAATTTTTTTTAGGCCTGATTTAATTTTATTTTCTCTTATTACCTTGATCGGTTTGAAAATTCTTGAAAGTAAATCTTAACTTGTAAGGTGAAATGATCAAAACTATGGTGTAATTTTAAATTCCTATTGTATGCAATATATATATATATATATATATATATATATATATATATATATATATAAGATTTTAAGGAAAATAATAATATGTAAATATTTTCATTTGCTAAGCTAATTAGAAAGTTGAAAGCGTTGTCAATATTTGTTGTTAATTAAAACCAGAAAATATTTTAGATTGCAAGATTTAAAAAAAAATAATGATGATTTACTGATACGTGTTTTGCTAATTAACCCATAGCTGAAGGGAGATGAGATTGATTAATACATTTCCCAAGGGTATTTGCGCGTAAATGAATATAATAGAACCAGTTGGAACTCGGCTCTCCGATTAACAATTCCAAGCGATAATCTATTACCCTATTAGCAGCACCAAGACGTTACACATCTAGATATTGTCCAGGTTCTACGTTGCTTAACTTCAAATAAATAGGCAAACCGGTGTTACAACCTGATTTTCCCTTAAGCCACAATATTAAATCGGAGATATGAATGGATTTTGAAGAGAGTTGTTTGTTCTTTTGAAATTATGTCTTCCAATGTTTTATTATATCGTTTAGTTTGATTAAATTATCGACACATAAACTCCTGTTAAACAGAAGTATGATACGTTAAAATCATAACTAATTAAGAAATCTGTCGATATACCCGAGTTCTATATTAGCCTCAAAAAGAAAATGCATAAGTGTGCGTTTATACACAGAGAGGTAGACATAAACGTTGGTTAAGCTCACGTAAAATCGTTAAATACAGTGCTGTTCGATAAAAGTGAATCACCTGATATTTTTTACTAAATGTTCTCTTCTCCGATGTAAAGAAAGTGAAATTCAACGGATAAGCGATCTAAAATCCGAAGAAGAAGCTTTGAAAGCTCTTTGAATTTAGTACTGTCAAGCATCCTTTCAGTATAAAGTTGTGGGGATGCTTTTCTTTTCATGGAACTGGTTTCTTAAAACCTATTGAAAAGACCCTCAGGAGCGAGCAATACAAGAGAATTTTAGAGTCTTGTCTGCTCCCTTCTACTGAAGGGGTGGAAATCGACCCCACCAAGCTCATTTTTATGCAAGATAATGCTCCATGTCTCAAATCAAAATTGATGAAGAAATACTTTGATGAGGAGCAAGGTGAGTGTTATGACATGGCCGCCCCAATCTCCTGACATCAACCCCATAGGAAACTTATGGAGCATTATAAAGTGCATGCTCTCGAGAAAGCAGTTGAGCAACAAAGAGGATTTAATTGTGAATTTCATATCCGAATGAAATTTAATGATTGGAGATGAGATTTACCAGAACCTAATCAAGTCAATGCCAAAAAGGGTTGAAAAGGTTATTCAAAATAAGGGAGGGTCCATATATTATTAAATATTTCGAACTATATTACATATTATAAATAAATTATACCTCTATTATTCTTTATTTAAAGCTGTTCGGTTATGTTTCTATTGATTACTAGTTGAAGGAAATAAATGTGTCACTTTTTTGCACAGAGTTTTTCCCTAAATCTCGTTTATATCCAAAATTATAATTATCAATAGAATACCTTAGCGTGAGTAAACTTTTTTACTAGGTGGTCAGGAAGGGGTCTTTATATTAGTAAGATTAAAAATTAGTTTGATCCCAAAAACAATAGGCGAAAAGAAATTTTAAGTAAAAATCAGGTGAGTCACTTTTATCGAACCGCACTGGATATTTACAGTATAATCTAGAATCGAAAAGGTAGACATAAATCTGATTCATATCCAAGTCAAATGGAAAGTAAACGTTTTCGGAGAGGGTTTAAAAACTATACATTGAATGCCGCTTAATTATCCTCAGATCCGATGACAGCACAGGAAACTGCTGTAGGAGTAAATGTACACATAGTTTTATGTCGGGGCCACCCACCTTCTCATCAGAATGGACTGATCTCTCTACTACTAATAGGACAGTTCTATAGAATTCTGAGAGATCAGGTGACCATCACCCTTCCGTCTCTCTACCGGAAGATACAGTTGGACTTTATACTTTTTTTGATTGTTACTAACTTGCGTTCGTTTGACTACTAATCTCTCTGTTGTAAATACCTCTTCAGATATACCAGTATTTTTCCCTACGTATGTGTTTGTCCTTATTTCAATCCACGCACGGGGAAACACTCAACATCTCAAAATTTTACATAATTTTTTTCTATTAATGTTTGCTTTGATAATTAATAGTGGCTTTCTCTTTTTCTTTATTCCATGTAATGAATGTTTGGTTCTTGTGTATATTTATTGTACTTTACATTTCTGGCACAAGGTCAGGGGGAAACTTGATAAGTTTTGTCATTACTGACTATCCTAAACCAAGCTAATCTGATTAATTGACCAACTCATTTATTACAATCAACTCATTGACCAAAAGAACACATCCATCTTCACCCAATCATAGAGTTGCCAAAATACGACATACTCACAGGAGAACCTATTAAAACCACACGATTTTAAAAAATTATGGGTATTTTCTTTTTTTTTTTATTTTTTAAAAATTATTGTTCGCATTTTTTTTATTACAAAAATATAAAAATCATATATCATGAAATTGGAGGAGTGATCGCCATAACGAAAAAAAAAAAAAAAAAAGTATTCACATTAAAACAAAACATATGTTAGTAGGACCTGTCTACCACACAGGAAAATAAGATTGATCGCTGTATTCTTCGGTGAGCGAAAGATGAAATATATTGCGGAGTGGGCAAATCAAAAGCTAAATGAATCAAGATAAAAAAAAAAGTTAAAGAAAAAATGGTGAGATGAAGAATTTTGACAAGAAACATAACAAAGGAGAACAGACCGAGAACAGCAATTACTTCCATTACCTTGGAGAACAAAACGAGTCTAGCTTCGTCAGGGGAGCGGTCCCTCGGAAAACAGTTCCGTTGTATTGAAAGGATACTAAAAAAGAAAATAAAGGCTGGCCGCGTTGACGCGTACCAGGCTCGCGACTTTCACCCATCTTTCGTTCTTTGGTTCTTGTGTATGAAAACATAGACTGTACTTTCAAACACTGGAAAATTCCTTCTTAAAAACTCACTATCACTTCCACTAGGACTAAACCTATTTTTACCTTATGGCGTTTCATTTTGCAATTTTCGTAATTTCAAATCACGTTTTTGATATGACGTCATTTTCTGCCTCATGGTGCTTCATGTTTTAAACTGTATTATTTCATATCATTCTTTTTCAAGCATTGGCAACATCCTATTTAATTAAAACTGTGTAAGTGCTTCTGTAAGTAAATATGGCCTAAACAAAATTTTCAAATTCGTACGGGTAGATGGAGTTCGACAGCCTAGAAACGTAGTTCATCTCGGGAAAAGAAAAATCTGTTTTTTAAACCTCAACTGCCTTGCGAAGATATCCAAAACACGGAAAAGACTATGGAAGAAAATCCAGAGAGAAAACCCGGAGAGGAACCTCGAAGGCGGTTGGCTGTCAAGACCGACATCTTCCAGTCCCGAAATGTAATGCCTTGAATACGTTTGGACATTGTCGGTACGTCCGAGAGGGAGTGTCATTTAGTCTGGACAGCGGATGGCCTCTATATACCATCGCCTGTCTAGAAAGAAAATTCTGAATTCAAACCACCTGCTGTCTTGGAGGTTTTGCCTCTAACTTTAAGAGGGACGGGGTAACATGAACATCCTCGCTGACAAAGGAGACGGCAAGTGAACTATTCTGTCTTGAATGTCACCATGAACTACAATTGTGAGATGGAGTGAAGTGGTTGCCACATCGACGTAAAATACGCTACCTGAATGAATGAATGTGAGACAACCAGTATGAACTATAGCGTGAATCGTGCAGGAATGGACAAACCTTGAATTGTATACAGTCACCCAATATCATCAGTTGTGGGTAGAATTCGTATTAGTCGCAGTAGAAAAAAAGCGACTAATGGTGACATATTAAAGATTAATAAACCATTTTACGTTCTAACAATGCTGTTTTTTTTTTGTTTTTTTCTTGTTCACTGCTGTAGGTTGTTAACTGTGAAATTGTAAGATGATGGGAGGCGCAGTTTTGAACAAGATCACAAATATCATCGAATGGAAACAGATAATCGCTAAATCACGAAGGAACTTGGGATATCGAATCAGCTCTGTCCAAGTCAACTAGAATCGGGTTTGCGATCGGGGGTGGATTTGGAAATCATGTAAAAAGGTTGCCACCCCCAGTAGACCATTGCGTCTCAATGGCATTGGATACAAATATTACTTACTTTTCTATATTAGTGACATTATCGTCTCGCTTGGGGTGAATTGATTTAAAAATATCATCGTTAATAGATCATCACGTAATGAATAAAAGGATCATTGCCCGTTGAGTGGCAGTTTCTTCAGTCAAAAGGATTTATGTAGGTGCCGTCAAAGATTCGCGATAACTAAGGTTAAAATGAATTTTTACGAATGAAATATCTTTGAGAAGAATCTTTTTTTAAGCTAATATAATAAATTTAATATTTCTAATAAGAAAACTATTTTTCTGTATTACCAAACTAATATAATTTTTTTCGGAAAGATCTTTTCTTCTTAAAATCACTTTTAGTCGTCTGCAAGATAAAGTAAATCTCTCTATTAAAAAAAAATCTTACAAAAATAAAACTTTTTCTGTAACATTATTTATTTGAAGTTTAATTAATCTGCTTTGAAACAAATATTACCTAGTTTTAGTTTAAAATATGGTAGAATTACATTTTCTAATACAGAAGTAGGTGCTTATTTAAAATTTTGACAACTTGACTGACAGCCATAATTGTATCTATTTGTTTTCTAAGGCTATATATCTGTCAAAAGTATAGCTTGTGCCAGACTAAAACTAACTTGATTGGCGCTCAAGCCTTGTATTTGGTGCAAAACTAGTTAAAAAACAACCCTTGTCAGTTTATTGAGCTCCTAGCTGTAAAGAAAAGAGAGACATTCTAGGTCTATATTTGAGAAAGCAAAGGTAACAACATCGACTGGAATTTAAACACGACGCGCCAATTCCGCTTTCCGGACGATAGCTTTACGCTACTAAGATATACACTAATAGTAGGATGCTATGTCGAAATAAAGAGTATGAATTAAGTACAAAATTAACTCCTTCAATATCCAAGAAGTATACCATTCATCCATGTTTAGAATATTGTTGCCACATATGTTTCGGTGTTCCTCATATTTACATTGAGCTCCAGGATAAGTTCCAACGAAGAATCGGAAATATTATTAGTCGTGATCTAGTGGTGCGGTTTCAGACAACTTTTCACCGCCGTAAGGTTGCATCCTTGTGACTTTTCTATAAATACTTTCATGGTAGTTGTTCGGATAAGCTCTTCGTTATTGTACCTAGACATTTTTAATTTAAGCGCAGTACTAGACTGGCGGCGAGGTCTCATCATGTTACTGTTGAGCTAGTGAGATGTAGCCGTAATTTGTATGCAAGCAGCTTCTTTTATCGTACTTCTCCCCTGTGGAACACCTTCCATCTCCATGCTTTCCAGCCAACTTTTATCTGTAAAAATTTAAATGCAATGTCAATCGTTATCTACTGTCATCCTGATTATTCTTTCCTCTTCCTGCTCATTATTAATATTTTTGTTCTTAATTCTTCCGCATTTTTTAACCCCTTTGCGTCTTAGTTGTTTTACTCCCTTACAAAAGATGATACCGATAAAAAATATATTGATAAATGTCAAGCAAGACGACATTGCTGTTCGAATGGAAATTTGAATCTGAAAGAAGAAAATGACCAACGTTGATATTGAATGAAGGGAGAAATTAATTATATTTATTGCATGAAACTACCCGTCCTGGGTGTCCTGGGTGTGGCGATAAACTACATCCGCCTCCTGGGTATGACGGTAAACAACATCCGCGTCATGGATAAGACGATAAACTACATCCGCGTCCTGTTTATGACGATAAACAACATCCGCGTCCTGGTTATGACGATAAACTACATTCACATCCTGGTTATGACGATAAACAACATCCGCGTCCTAGGTATGACGATAAACTACATCCGCGTCCTGGGTAAGACGATAAACTACATCCGCGTCCTGGTTATGACGATAAACAACATACGCGTCCTGGGTAAGACGATAAACTACATCTGTGTTCTGGGTAAGACGATAAACTACAGTCGGCAGCAAGGCGTCTGATTAGAAGCGTTTGAGGTGCGTGAAACCACCTCTTAATTGCTGGTGTTCTTAGGTCCATCTTCACCCGGGGTGGTAGCACCTGTCAGGGTCCCCGGGATGGGCATATAGTTAACCACCTAAAAGGGTCACAACACTGCGAAAGTAGAAAAATAGGTTTTAATGCCAGCAGAACTTTTTGTAAAAAAATATTTCCAGCAATACATTTTTAGAAAACAAAATATATTTCTAGCAATAAAAATGTTGCCGGCATTAAATACCCCATTGAGTTTGATATGCCGTAAAACAAAACAAAACAAACAAAGTAAGAATCCACGTCTAAAAAAACAAACATTGGAACACCAATGTAAACAATTCCAGATATCCAATGAAAACTGTATATTTCAGTTGTTGGGATCAAATACACTCTTGTGCAAATTAATATACACCCTTGTGTAAATTAATATACACCCTTGTGTAAATTAACTGAAACAAAACAAATAATTCCGTTATTATTTACTTTTTTTCGTATTTTTCCAATGAAACATGACCCAGTGCACATGTTAGTGCTTCCTATGTCCATTCCACGAAGTCTTTCTTTGCAGATTGACCATGGATACTCGATTGGATTTAAATCAGTAGAGGTTCCAGGCCAGTCTATAGTACTTTGACTTGATCACTAGTAAGGCGTGCCAGTGTGTTCGTGCAGCATTACAATTTTCGTAAGCTTCCTTAGAGTAACGTCCATCGCAGACAATGGCCGTAGAACAACTAATCAACAGTCGAAACAATAGCGTGTGGGCGTGATGAAAATATGAAACAATCACGGATGATGCAATATCTTTAAAGGTGAAACAAATTTCATCATATACCTCGAAAATAGATTCATATTACTGCACACCACTGCAAATAATCTAATCTTAGGTATAATAGAAATCGATTACACCCTGTCACTCCAGTGGGTCAAAAACTAATCGTATGGTGAAAGAAAGGAAACTAAAGCGGCTGTTTCAATTAATTTGCACAAGGGTGTAGTTTGTGTGTGCAGCTGGTATAATAATTAACAATGCGTAACGGGAAAACGGTTGAAATGCTTATATTAACTTTCACAAAAATAAGTTTAACTAAGGTGTGGATCTATTTATTCCTGCTCCACCCAGTGGTTTAATAGTGCAGACTTTGGCTATCTAGCCGTGGTTGGCCACTAGTCTAGAAGAAAACAACTCAAAAATACAAGCAACGAAAGGTGCATTACCGTTTATGAATTCGATTGCGGCCAGTAACATAAAATAGGGATGAAGAGAGTAATTTTCTGTTATTCATTTCACCCCAAGCAAGGCGATAATGCCACTAAAACGCAAGGTGTTACTAAGTGTGAAAATAGCTGAGGAAAAGAATTATTAATGAGGGAGGACAATAAAAACTTATCAAGGGGACAAAAGTTAACGATTGATATTGCATTTAAACTTTGTACCCGGAAAAGATGTCTACAAGCGAGAAGTACAATAGAAAAAAAAAACCCTGTTAGCATAGAAGTTATATCGAGCCATTTCAACTGTCAAATTTTGAGACCTAGCTACCAATCTGATAATTGCATATTCTTTGTTGGATATTGCCAATAATCTGTAGGTATACATCTGATACAGATGAGCACCAGACCAGATGTGACAGAAATATTCGATGTATGAATGAATGCGTAAAACGAGATTATGTTGAGAAAAGCTTCCCATTCAGCAGACATAGTTATTGATTCAATATCTTCGACTCACTTCATGTTAGCAGAAAACATTAGCCCAGGAATAAGCACAATGACTTACTCTTCTGTTGGTTTGAATTACCCATATTGAATGTAAAGCAATAAACGTTTCTCTAAGATGATTAAGAAAGAGTAATTTCTTTTAAGTCGTTTCGAGTTAAGTCATTTTCGAAGATACGTCGGTTTTTCTTAAATATTATATGAAAGAATAAAACTCGACTTAGGTCGTTTTACTCGGGTTTACGTCAGCCGTTAAAAATGTTAGAAACGTCAAAACACTAACATAACAATAAACACATAGAAACTCATATTTAAATGAATTTAAATAAAATTAACAAGCCATTCTTTGCCCCCGTTAACGATAGACTGAAGATCATCTTTGAAATCACCTACCAATTTGATCTTATCGAATCTATCAGACTTTTTATTAAGATTGGAGTAAATAGTTGCGTAATCTGGATAGATAAAAGTCAAGAACTGGTGACATCGGGAAGGTCGTTGATAAACATTTGGTACACATCAAACATAACGAGGCAAAAAAGTAGTAAGAGATATAAAAGAAGAAGACATATTGCAAATGACAAGTCAATATGCGACATGTCGCGTGCAAAATACGAATTTCGCACTGATATAAAAAGATAATTCGTTTACTACAAGATTATTTTCTTGTGGTCTTCAACGTATTAGAAACTAAGAGATGATGTATTGAAAAATAAGGTCTATATAAGAAAGACAAAATACATACATAAAAATTGTATTGGTTGTCAACAGGAGTGAAAAACAATACCAGGGAAAACACTTTGAAAATTAAATATATCCGCACCACATCTATTTGAGAAATTAGTTCTTGCCAATGAGCCCTCCTAAGAATTGGTTATGGCCTTTAATACGGCTACATACATTCTGACCTCCGGGGAATACCAGGTGTTGCAAACGTGGATGTACCACTGGTGTAATGGATAATGGCTCGAAATTGTTAATCGGAGAGCCGAGTTCCAATTCCGGTTGGGTTCGTTATATTTACAAATGGACAAATACCCTTGAGAAACATATGAATCTACCTATTAGCCCCCAGATACGGGTTAAACAGAAATATTTTTTCATCAATAAACCGTTATTATCTAAAAAAAAAGTCATACATTCTAAAAATATATTCTAGTTTAAATAACCTGCAACGTGTTGATAAGCCGTAAAACCAAAGCAATCAATCAATCAACCTAAATATATTCAATCAAATTTAGTTGTGCGTGTAAATGGCTTAACAATGAAATTATGTTGGTAAATATTCAGGATGTACGAGGTGAGAAAATTACAGAAGTTTATCGCTTGCTTAATGAATCATGCAGACATTTTTTTCCGAAAACGTCCGGACAGGTTACAAATTCCGCTCTGAAGATGCAGATCAAACTAGCAATTAATTTGCCGAGCAGTAGGGGACATTGTATGTGTTCATCTAATACAGCTGGTGGAAAATGAATAAAATAAATCTGGAGCAACCAATAATAAGCACATTACACGCCACACATATATTTGCAGGTATACCTCACCCTACATCATTACTTGGTTCCAGAGATCACGACTCAGGTCGAAAAACGACTTATGTCGAAATAACCACACTATAAAGTGCAAATAATCATTCCTTATTGCCTGTTACAGTTCTTATGATATCTACGCACAGTATTCTGAATTAAATAATTAATTTCCACCTAATCTTCCAGCGATATAGCCTTACGCTTAGCATTAGTACTTGCACTGGGACTTTTTTTGGAGCCATGGGGAAAAATTTATTCTAAATCACAATTGAAATTTAATTGAACGAACGTCAACGGCAGAGCACAGATGTAAATAAGTCTGCATTTAAAATCGGTGTTGGAACGGAAAACACCTCACGAGTAACGCCTGTCGGCAGGAATTTGAAATAAGAACATCTGCTGAACTTACTTTATTATGCTTTTTGTTAGTTTTTGATGATTTTATAATATATATATATATATATATATATATGTATATATATAAATATATATATATAATATAAATATATATATATATATATAAATATATAAATATATATAAATATATATATATATATATATATATATATATATATATATATATATATATATATATATATATATATAAAAAAGTGTGGATGGTCTTGCACGAAACCTTCACCACAATAATTAAATCTCATGTGCTGTTGTCTTGCTGTCGGTTTCCTGGCAATTGATCTGCTTGACCCTCATACGTCGAATTCGACAGGAGAGTCGAATATATATATATATATATATATATATATATATATATATATATAGAGAGAGAGAGAGAGATAGATAGATACTATTAGTGGTAAATATACACATACATATGCATATATATATATATATACATACATATATATATAATATATATGTACATTTATATATAATATATATACATATATATATATATAAGATATATACATATATATATATATTTATACACACACACACACATATATATATATATATATATATATATATATATATATATATATATATATACATACATATCTAGAATATTATTTTAAATTCATTTAAATATGAGTTCGTATGTGTTTATTGTTATGTTAGTGTTTTGACGTTTCTAACATTTTTAACGGCCGACGTAAACCCGAGTAAAACGACCTAAGTCGAGATTTATTCTTCCATATAATATTTAAGAAAAACCGACGTATCTTCGAAAATGACTTAACTCGAAACGACTTAAACCGAGCTATCACTGTACATGAAAAATATATCGGGCGCGTTCTAGATTATAATGTCTAGCCTTCACGAAATTGCTTATTTTTTATGACATCTAAAGCCTTGTTTGGCTATTTAACGTCGAATTTTGTATGAAACAACCAGTGAGGATTGAAACCACATTTCAATATTAATGATAAACTGGAGTAGCCTCACCAACCATGTTAATTTAAAATTACTTTTCCCAATGTAAGAAAAACTAGGTAGAATTTATTACTTAATCAATCTTATCAAATTATAACTTAGAATTAATAAATCTAACTCGGGTGGATTTCATATACACTAAATGTCGGTTATATTATTTTATAATTAAAACCTTTTCCTTTTCTGCTTAATTACACATAAAATACACGACGTCGCCATTGGACATTTAGTTGTTGGCTCTCTTCACCATTTTGGCTCTGAAAGTGTTAATGAATTGATTATAAAGACAAAAGAAAATAATAAAACAATAAACAAACATTGTCTTCGAAGAAAGACGCTAAGATGCGATTAGAAATGAAATCAAAGGAAATTCAATGTTTGAAAATATTTTGTCAATTAGATTGAAACCACGAAAGAGCGATTTCGCTTTTCAATTCCAGATTTAAAAAAAAATAATCGTTTCTACTTTTCGCCTTTGCTGCATTGTCCAGTTTAATTAAAACGAAACATATAATGCATTTTAATTAAGCCCACATAATTTTGTCTCGTTCGACCGTACCATTCAAAAAATCCCAAAGATAAAATTAAAAGTTTGGATCATTTAGAAAAAAACTAAAAACAACATGTGTGCCTGTATGAGAAAGAGAAGGAGGAAGAGAGAGAGAGAGAGAGAGGGAAGAAGGGGGAGAGAGGGTAGGAAGATAAGCTCGAGGGATGGTGGGTGTGAAAGAGAGAGATAGAGGGGGGTGAGGATGGGTGAGAGAGTGAGAGGGTGAAGAAAGAAAGAGGGATGGAAGAAAATACGGAAAATATTCAAGTGTGAAACAGAAACGTCCAAGGTTGATAAGCCGTAAAAAACGAGAACAATTTATAATCAGAAAAGTCCATAGAAACAGCGTAAATCAATTAAAACTTCATAGAAAGTGGCTGTAAATAGATTAAAACATGAGGATTATCATCAAATTTTGATAAAAAAAAACAAAAAAAACTATATTTTCTAAAAGCTTCAATATCCCATCTAATAATACCTTCTGTTAATCAGTTCATACCGAATGAAACTGCTATCTTTTGAGAAAGAATTTCTCTTTCTTTTTCTCGTATGTTACATGTCATCAACATGTAGGTAAGTCATGTCTCTCCACCGACATTTTTTATTTAATATCTGTGAATTGGCGACAACGTGGAATATTTTTCTTCACCTTCTAGACTATTTTGAATTCATACATGTCCGAGCTTGGATAGACAGAACTTGTTAGCCTTGTTTGGTAGTCATTCTAGAAGAATAATCATTTCGAATTCCAAAAATGGGTAGATGTGACTCCTTCGTCAACTTGATGACAAGAATTCAAATTCCCAGTGGTTTCATACTGTGATGAGGGTGGATCAGTTACGGCTTGGTAGCCAGCTTCTGTTTAATGGTGGGAAGAGAATTCCGGATCCATATCGCCAGTTTTTTCTACCCCAACAAGGATCCTATACAAGGGTGTGCAGATGGCGTAATTGATAGAGACACGGAATGAGAAATTGACGAGAGACGATCGAAGCCCAGTCTACTTCGTTATACTCGCATTTTTCTAATAATTTCGCCCTAGCAAAGGGTTTACTGTATTACAGACGCAATGTTTTACTGAGCGTGTTAGAATATTCAGAAAGAAAAACATTATTAAGCAGAGAGAACAATAAAAGAATAGATAAAATGTAACATCTGATGCAGCATTTACTTTTTTGAAGATCGAGTCAACTGGAAAGCAAGAAGTCTGGATAGAATTCAACAAGCTTAAAATGCGGGAGAAGAAACAGTTAGCTTAGAATTTACGGTTAAATCGAGCTATGTAAAAGGATGAGACCTTGCCGCCAAGTCGGGTCGTAGTGGCACCACGCCTACTGCAGCCGCAGTAGATAGCATGGCGGATCCCAATCTCCAGACCGGTTTTGAATTTAGAGTTTTTTTTCCTTCGACTAGACGTCTTGCCAACCAAGGTTATAGAACCCGGTCTCTGTCCTGCTATTTACACATATCTGCGTGGAGAAGAGGAGGATTCCTAAGGGTATTGTTAGCACGAAAGTGAATGCAATGGATCTGTCTGGAATTCGAACTCGGCTCTCCGAGTCCTCAATCCGAGCCGCTATTACTGCACCCACTGTGCCAGTGTAGTACTGCGCTAGAAAAGCCTAAGCACTAAAGGTTCATCATAACTATTACCATGAAAATATTTATAGAAAACGCTCAAGGAGGCTACTTTACAACTGTGGGGAATGTGACTGAAAAACGAGGTGCCATGTCAGAACCAATAATATTACAGATCTTTGTGTATCATCAAATACATAGCAGAAGCACCAGATCAGATATGGCAGTAATATAAAATGCATGAACAAAAGGTCTTATTTTCAAATACCCGTGGAAATCGTATGAATTCATTTCCCTCCCCTCAACTAAGTTTTTAGAAGGGCAACCTAGATTCGCTAAGCGTTGTTTACAACCTATCAATGATTTGGTAAACTCTGACTTCAGAACTGTAATAATTATCCCTAGTCACCAATGAATATTAGCAGAAGAACTTGTCCCCTGCTGCTAAAACTCGAGAGAGTAATAGACCCCATTATTTAAACCAATGCCGGAGGAAGAAAAGATGGAAGAGAATTTGTAGAAAATGAAGATACAAAAATTCTATCTTTGTTCCCTTTTCCCACATCGCTTTGCGTGTATAGGAAATAACCTTACGTCATAAATCCTAGTAGGGTACAAAATGTACTGCAGCCATGCCAGTAGAGGGTGTGTCTAAGGCGAAGTAGAAAGAGCCCGTATCTTTTCAGGCTGTTTTTGAAATCAGAATTTTACTTCTACTAGATTGTTTGCCAAATTTAGACGAGAGATCCCCAGCAGTCATGCTAATTGAATCATATTTGAGAAGAGATATATTGAAACCTTTTCCAAAGGCCGTTGAAGATAGTCGAACGTTGTGTACGGTTCTTTGCGAGTTTTCACAATTCCCTTAAGAGGTTCGCAGACAGTTCAACATGACACATTAATTTTATGCACTACGTGGCATGACATGAATCCAATTCAATAAACACTTTTTAAAAAAAAATTACTAATTCAAGGTGGGTTGCATTTCAGATGATTTGTCAGATATGTCATATTCATCTTCAAAATAACTTTTCCAAACCTTTTTTCCAGCTGACATGTTCGACCCTTCACTGTATACACTGCACAAATGTTTTAAATGGCTGTGTAGTCGTAGTACCAATTCTGAAATCATCGCTATGGTACATAATGTTTTTTTTTTAAATTATAATATTACATGGGACTAAATTGTGAAATGCACTATAAAAGACGCTGCGTCTTACAGATGACAAAATAATAGTAGACGCTGTTTCAAAGTATTCAAATTTGTTCTCCTTTTGTTGGTTGATATAGAATGAATTTCTGAACACACTAAAATAACAAGTCCTCATTAATGCAGCGAAAGAAAATATTATTTTACACGATTAATATTCTTTTTTGTCAAAGTACTTAAGTCGGTGATGAATACTAATTTGACGGGAAAATTAAACTTCAATCTACGGTGGAGTAATGGTTAGCGTTTCGGAGTGCGGAATCGGAGAGCCGAGTTCGAATTCAAGTCGAATTCGTTACATTCACTTACGTGCTAATAACCTTGGGAAAGGTATGGACCCTATTCTTCTCCCCCCCACCAGCTATGGGTAAATAGCAGGACAGACCGGGTTCTATGAACTTGGATGAAAACTGGTCTACCGCAGAAAGAAATGGCAACCTATAACGGGAAAAAAATCTGTCTCGTCAGTCATGTACTGAAAGGCACATGGTCGCATATCACGCAAGGCACATAACTGACTGATCAAAATTCAGCTAATATTCGACTGATACATGTACGTTCATATTCATACATACACATACTCGCATATACAATGTGTATCAAAAATACTTTTAGAAACTTGTGGGGGGGGGGCGGTTCCTCACACCAAAACAGAGACAATAGTCGATATAAACATGAGTCCGTAAATCCTTCATATTGAGTTATTAAGTTCGTGTTTTTATGTATCCTGACCTGGCATCTCGGCTTCGGTCACATTACCACTGCTATAATGTAGAATCATTGTGCGTTTTCTATAAATAGTGTCATGGTAACTGTATTGATGAAATATCCTCTGTGTAACCTAGATATGCTGTATTTAAGCGTACTACTAGATTGATGGCGAGGTTTCATCATTTTACAATATGAAATGACTATATATAAAAGTGAGTTCTATGCTAACAGTTTCTTCTCTCGCACTTTTCACTTGTGGAACTCTCTTCCGGTTTCTTGCTTTGCCGTCATCTTTGATCTTCAAAAATT
Source organism: Acanthosepion pharaonis (assembly GCA_903632075.3). Taxonomy (NCBI): domain Eukaryota; kingdom Metazoa; phylum Mollusca; class Cephalopoda; order Sepiida; family Sepiidae; genus Acanthosepion; species Acanthosepion pharaonis. Next base: position 163,859 of record CAHIKZ030002084.1, on the reverse strand, counting down.
TTAATACAATGCCAATCGTCATCTTCTGTCTTCTTAATTCTTGTTCTATTATTGTTTTCGATCCTGAATATTTGTTTCACAAATTCTATCTCCCTCAATGACACCTAACGCTTTAGTGGTTTTATTACCTTGCTTGCGTTGAAATGATTAATATATATATATATATATATATATATATATATATATATATATATATGGATAAAGATGACAATTTGAAAATATTTCTTAAAAAGCGTTTTAACAATGCCTTGATAAAGTCGGATTGGCGAATCAAGTCGGCAGTGACTAAGAAATATTTTCTAATTATATATATATATATATATATATATATATATATATATATATATATATATATATATATTAAAATGCAAAAATGCAAAATAATCAAATCTTATTAAAAAATAAATAAATAAAAAATAAATGAAAAGAACGTATTAACATAAAAAATAAACATAAAATAATTGTCCATTTCATAATGTGTGACGTCATCTGTTTACATTTGGACCATCGAGCAGATATGAATGTATGAGAAAAAAAAACAGTAAAATCGATCTTTCTAACCGAACGCTCCTCTGTGGCTCAATCGGTAAAAGCACGTCAGGCTATATGACGGTTCTGTATAGGATACAGGTTCGATTCCTGTAGGAGGACGCATATTTTCTATGAAAATTTCTCGGACATTTAGAGCAGTAAATGTCGTTAATACTGTTTATTACAAACAGAGAATTTACTTAAATATTTGTATCTATAAAAATGAATGTCTTAAAATATATACATAGCTATATATCTTTTCGAAAGAAAATAATAGATTTGTATTAATCCAACAGATTCTTTATTAATTTAGACGTTACTGTAGGTAATATTCACAATTGAGTAGACTATCTGTTTATTTATTAAATGTTATATTTATATGTTCGAGAAATCTTAATAAAGTCGGATTAACCTAGGCAGCGTAAATTTTTCTTTAATAAGTTATAAAATAAATATGCTATTTAATAAATAAACGGAACATCTAATCAAATACGTTTAGCTACTAAAAATAACGTTTAAAATGATAGCACACACAAACACATATATATATATATATATTTATATAAACAAAAGTGAACATTGAAATCAACACTCAAAGGCGACAGGCTGTTTCATGCTGGACGCAATCGTCTTATATATATATATATATATATATATATATATATATATATATATAAATATATATTTTTATATATGACGAACTCATATACAAATCCTTGTACCACACACACACACACACACACACACACATATATATATATATAAAAAGTGAACACACACACATACATATAACAAAAATCAACACTCAAAAAAGGCGACAGGCTGTTTCAAGCTGGACGTAATAGTCTTAATAATATATATATATATATATATATATATATATATATATATATATATGACGAATTCATATACACTTCCTTGTACTACTTCTGAAGATATCTGCCTCCTGATATGTATCATCTTTATCAGTCAAAGATCTGAATAAATATGGAGTATTTTTTAACATGTCTCAGCTGGAGCTGCCCAAACCTTACTTACCGGCGTTGACAATGTTCAAACAGTTTACGTGGTTCTCAAGCGATTCCACTCCCACCCTGCAGGCTCTTTCTCTGCAACTTCACAAACCTAACACTAATCTGTCGTAATTTCCATGACAAATTTTCAGATGAACTCTTTTCATTAATGCCACAGATACAGCCAAGGTTTCCTTGCTATGTCCACAGGGTGGAATCACCGTATGTCTATGGGTTGTTTAATGCCGAAATTAAAATATTATTAACACAATTTGATGGCTTCAACAAAATGTATTTTGAACGCCATTTTATGTCTTCAACTCTGGTTATTTTATACATAATCTTATACTTTTAGAGTCAGCTGATGTTTTATAGATATATAGTTTGCAGATGATCTCTTATTGATGTTATATACATTGCTATAAACCTATTTTTTTAAGGTAGTACATTATTTTGACTGTTTCAGTATTGCAGATTTTTTTTTAGTCTTTAGTATTTATGCCTTACAAGTTTTAATTTTAATACATTCAGTTAAAATGTGTTTCACCGTGAGTGAATTTTAGCCTGTTGTACATGTTGTTTGATATTCATTTTGATTGGATATAAGTGATCTATGTGCATCTGAGCCAAAATTAAGTCAGATTTTCTTTCATTTTTCTAGGCACCTCTTTCCATTCACGAAGAACCGGTTTAATTGTGCGAACCCTGATTTTGTTTTTTGATATGTCACTTCGGTTTAATGAAACTGTATATGTCAGTTTCCTGGTCCACATAAGGGATCCAAAAACTATTATCAAGCGTTTCATTTCGTGAAGATTTTGCTGCCGAGTCGGCCTAGTCTGGTCATTCACTTTCATTCCTGTGTTTCTTTCCATCCATATTTCTTCTTCCCAAATAATCCTACATTGTGGGACAGTATCCTATGGAGATGCTTCTAAAACTTGTCAAGTAGAGAGTAAAAGCATGTCTGCGTTAACATCACGCACCTCATTCAGTAATCCTCATTCAGTGAGTCTTTGGCCTTGCTGTCCGTTAACGTCAGAAAGAAAGAAAGAAAGAAAGAAAGAAAGAAAGAAAGAAACAGAATGAAAAAGGGGATGATGATAAAACGAAGGAAAAAATAAATAAATAAAAGAAAGAAAGAAAGAAAGAAAGAAAGAAAGAGGCTGAAAATAGAGATAGTGGTAAAACGAAAGAAAAAATCAAGAAATAAAGAGACAGAAAAATGGGGTGGTGGTATAATGAAAGAAAGAAGGAGATTGAAAAAGGGGTTGGTGGCAACAAGAAAGAAAGAAAGAAAGAAAGAAACTGAAAAGGGCAATGTTGGTAACACGACAGAAAGAAAGAAAGTAAAAGATGACTAAAAAGGAATGGTGATAAAACGAAGGAAAAAAAGAAAGAAAGACGAAATAAAGAAAGAAAGCGACTGAACAGGTGGATAGTGGTAAGACGAAAGAAAGAAAGAAAGAAAGAAAGAAAGAAAGAAAGAAAAAGAATTAAAGAAAGAAAGAGACAGAATCCATCTTGCACATTTACAGATCTACCAATCATCTGTGCAATGAATACTGTTGCCGTATCTCTTCTGGTACTCCTGTTGTAAATCTCGAGATTCTTGACAAAATTCAAAGAAGGATATGAAATGCCATCGATCCTGACCAGGCATGTCATCTTCAATCACTTTCTCTGTCATTTCTTCGAATATGTTTATGGTAACTGCTCTAACGAAATGTTTTCTATGATGCCCCAAATACATCAATTTTAGAGTGCTACTAGATTGGCAAGTATGACCCACCCTTTTACTGTTGAAATAGCAAAATGCAACCAGCACATCTACTATCACAGTTTCTTTTCTAGAACTTCTCACCTGTGGAACATTCTTCCGTTTCAATTCACCCCTGATTACTATAATATTCAAAAAATTAAATCGTTAAAGTAAACGGGAAGCCCACAAGAAAATATGAAGAACTCTTTGAGAATAGTTGGTCATTATTTCGTTTAACGGGGTTTTTTTTGTGTTCCGTTCTCTGACTTTTCTTATTATTCTATGAGAAAAGTTTTTGTTTTCCTACTTTTAACTCTGTGTTTGGACTTGAATTTCTATCACCTCTGTGACAGCGCCATTTGCATGTTCGTGAACAACAACAACAAAAAATGGTTGTGGCCAAAGTCAGTAGTAAATCACGCTTCGTGAATTCAACTGTTTGCATTGTTTAGGTCCAACACTGTCGATTGTTACTTTGCATATTATATGCAATGTCTTTTCACATTTCAGATAGATTTGAATCCAGCTGGAATTTTCATTCTACTTTGAATCTCGACACAGTGTGTCAAATGATGATCAGCAAAAACCGAATTCCTTGGTATTTGCCAATGAAGACGTGTCGGCCATTAATTCTCAGTGATATTGTCTCACGTGCAGGCGATCAGTCAAACTTAAATTCAGTCTTGTCCTTTGTTGGTAAGTTTTTATTGTGGTGTAGAGCAAAATTTCCTCTACATAAAATTATCTCTCCTTTACCTATCTATTTTTCTTTCTAATATTACAACTTCTCTCGTCCTTTTCTCAATCCTCTCTATTCCAAGCTCCCTCTTCCACTTTCACTCCCTGTAATCCCCTGCATACTAGTGGCATTGCTGTCTTGCTTGAGGTGAAATGATTACAAAATATCGCCTGAAAAAAGAGGAAGCGTACAATGGCCGAAACGTCGTGAATGTGACAACAAAGATGAGGAACAATGTAAATACATTTTGTTGTTCTACTTTTTTCTTTCTTTTTCCACCGTCGGTTTCCTAAAGCGATTGTTACCTTAAATTATTTCTATATTTTTAGGTGGAAACATTTTCGATAGAACCATAAAAATATCATACCGGGCCATCGAGTAATCTGGTATTCATTTTCCTGCTGGAGTGCAGTTAATGAAAATCCATCGACAGTTGAAAACACTTTTGGATTTTCGTTGCTCTCCCTTAATATCCACTGTCTTTGGCAATGATCGCAAGAAAATATGAGAAGGTGATCGACAAAATTACACAACGGCTCCCGGGGTAAGGACAATTTACAGAGCGAGGGAAATAGGTTTGTGTGCTGGAATCAAGTTTGCTCAATTTTATATTGCAGTCAGGGAATCTGATTTGTGGTTTCATCGCCATTATGGATCATGAATACGATACCAGAATGCATCAGTTGTGCCATTTAAGAGATGGGGAACGCTTACAAATATAATAGCATCAAAGAGATCCGGGTATTACTTTTATCAGGCAAGGAAAGAAGAAAGTAAGTAAAAGTAAAAAAAAAAATGAAAAGAAAGAAAGCGAGAACAAAACTGAAAGAAGAACAAAGAAATTTGAAAGGAAACAAAAGAGAAATGAAAAAGAAGAAGAAGAAGAAGAACGTGTTAAAGAAGAAGTGCAAAAAGGAGAAAAAATGTTAAACGATCTAGAATGAAAAAAAGAAATCAAAGGAAGAAAGTAAAAGGAAAAAAGACGGAAAAGAAGGAAAGGGAAAAAAAGAAATCCAAAAATGAAAGAAGAGAAATAAAACAATGAACCGAATACTAAGGATAATAAGGAGGAGGAGGAAAACAAGGATAATTAGGAGAAATAAGTAAAGAATTAAATACAAAAATGAAGGACAAAGGGTGAACGATGAAAGAGAATGGATGAAGAATGTAAAGAAAGAAAGAAAGAAAGAAAGAAAGAAAGAAAGAAAGAAAGAAGAGAAAATAAATAAAATATAACTAAATAGATGAGGAGAAGGTGAAGAAGAAGAATAAGAAGAAGAAGAAGAAGAAGAAGAAGAAGAAGAAGAAGAAGAAGAAGAAGAAGAAGGTGTCGAATAAGTGCAAAAAGGAGAAAGAAATGTAAAACGATGTAGAATGAAAAAGTCAAAGGAAGAAAGTAAAGAGAAAGAAGACGGAAAAGAAGGAGAGTTAAAAAAAAAAAGAAATCCAAAAATGAAAGACGAGAAGAACGGGTAAAACAAATGAAGGGAATACTAAGGATAATAATGAGGAGGAGGAAAGTAAGGATAAGTAGAGGAAATAAGTAAAGAATGAAAACTGAAAATAAAATAAAAATGAAGGAAAAAGGTGGAAGGATGAGAGAGAATTGATGAAGAATGCAGAGAAATAAAGAAAGAAAGAAGACAAAATAAATAAAATATAATTAAATAGAGGAGGAGAAAGTGAAGAAGTAGAATAATAATAATAATAATAATAATAATAATAATAATAATAATAACAATAACAATAATAATAAAAATAATAATAAGAAGAAGAAGAAGAAGGTGTTAAATAAGTGCAAAAAGGAGAAAGAAATGTAAAATCATGTAGAATGAAAAAGTGAAAGGAAGAAAGTAAAGGGAAAAAGACAGAGAACAAAGGTGAGGAAACAAAATCTAAAAATGAAAAAAGAGAAGAACGAGTAAAAGTAAATGAAGGGAATACTGAGAATAAGAAAAAAGAAAGAGGAGGAAAGAAAGGATAAGTAGAAGATATAAGTAAAGAATGAAAACAAAAAAAAAGATGAAGGAAGAAAAGTAGAAGGATGAGAGAGAATGGAAGAAGAAGAAGAAGAAGAAGAAGAAGAAGAAGAAGAAGAAAACAATAATTACAACAAGAACTTATCCCCGTCAGAAGGTTTTCTGGGATTTGAACCGCTGCGTGTGTTTGGCTCGCATTGATTTATCGATTTCCGCTTTTTTTTCATTCTGCTCGGTCCCGTTTCTGAATATGCATGAAGGAAATTTTAATACCTCATAAATAGCCACATTATTTTTTATGTTAGATTTGATGTTAATAGTTGGCTGCTTCGTAAAATAAAAGGAATACAAAGTGTTGAACTCGTAAACAGAAAGCAATTCAAATGAACTAGCCCAAGACATTAGAAATAACCAGTGCCTCCGGGTGAATAACAGCGTTTACGTAACGTCGCATTGATCTAAGAGGTTATGAAACCGTGGCATGGAAATATCTATTCGAAAACTTTCAAGATATGCCAACCTCTGCGTCGCATTTCTTTTCTCAGTCTTCCTAGTAGGTATCTAGAGATCTGCAAAATGGCCTTTCCAGTCAAAGCGAGACGGGTCTAATTAACTGGTTAGAATCAGCCTAGTATTTCTGGAACATGTTTTGTGCTACAAGGGAGTGTCCTTATGTTGCCGGAACACACTGTTTCCACTGGGAATCACGGCGAATATAAAAGGGCGCGAATAGTAAGATCTGTGTAGGTTACACCTTCAAAATAATTTCCAGTTTTCCGACGGCCATTGCGAACACGAAGAGAGTATCACAAAAACTTTTACAGAGCCATTAACAGCTTTAACAACTGTCTATATTTCTGAGATGAGGTGTTACGGACACTATCTACATTATTCGGTCTATTGACCTACCATATTTTCGGTGTATAGGGTCCGTACCGACCCTTAGTATCTTTCTATATTTCTGTATTTAGGTATTATGTACACTATTTACGTTATTCGGACTAATGACTTCATCTTTGTTGCCATATTTATCATAACGTTTCGGCCCTTCAGTATCTGTCTATATTTCCGAGATGAGGTATTATGTACATGATTTACATTATTCGGACTATTGTCCTAATATTTGTTGCCATATTTATCACAACGTTTCGTCCCTTCAGTATCTGTCTATATTTCTGAGATGAAGTATTATGTACACTATTTACATTATTCGGACTATTGTCCTCATCTTTGTTGTCATATTTATCACAACGTTTCGTCCCTTCAGTATCTGTCTATATTTCTGAGATGAAGTATTATGTACACTATTTACATTATTCAGACTATTGTCCTCATCTTTGTCGCCATATTCATCACAACGTTTTGGCCCTCCAGTATCTGTCTATATTTATGAGATGTCGTATTATGTACACTATTTACATTATTCGGACTATTGTCCTCATCTTTGTCGCCATATTCATCACAACGTTTCGTCCCTTCAGTATCTGTCTATATTTCTGAGATGAAGTATTATGTACACTATTTACATTATTCAGACTATTGTCCTCATCTTTGTTGCCATATTCATCACAACGTTTCGGCCCTCCAGTATCTGTCTATATTTCTGAGATGTCGTATTATGTAAACTATTTACATTATCGGACTATTGTCCTCATCTTTGTCGCCATATTTATTACAGAGTTTCGGCCCTTCAGTATCTGTCTATATTTCTAAAATGAGGTATTATGTACATTATTTACATTATTCGGACTATTGTCCTCATCTTTGTTGCCATATTTATCACAACGTTTCGTTCCCTTCAGTATCTGAAATGGGGTGAAAACATGCAATACGATGCGACTTTTATAAAGTCCAATTGCATTTTTTTAGTCTTGTTTTCTACAGTAATCTGTGCAATGGTGTTAGCAAGTCTATCATTGATAATCGACAACTAATACAACACAGGGGAAGATTTGCATGCAATATAATGACTGATTGATTGAGAGTACAAACATTGAACTGGGATGTCATTTGAGATAACGTTCTTATTCGTTGTTCAGACACATTTTTACGTATCACAGACATCTTTATGGCGTAGACGTTATCTTGCATCCTCTTGCGAGTATTTCCCGAATTTTTCGTTTGGAGGGACTAAATGAATTGAAAAATTTTCCAGATTGTCCATTGACCCAAGCGCTTTTGGCCACTTAAAGTGAGTTTATTTTGGGTGCTGTTAATGTCCATTCATGTTAAGATTTATTGCGTAAAATACACAACTGTGGCACAAGGTCGAAAAGTGGGAAATGAGATTGAGGCTGGTCGTCATCTTGCGGCCTCAGCCGAGATTGAACTCACTACACCTTTCCAGTATTCCTTATCTGTCATAGCTAATACTTTGATTGGTGTATTTCATAATCTTGTCAAATAGCTGAATTCTTGAAGCTTCGCTAGGGCTATCAAGGGTGTTTTTATCGTGACACCATCACTAAATGGATTGCCAACCAAGGCTCAGAGAGACTCCATTCACCCTCTGCAGGTTCTGAATTCAGAGTTTTCCTTCCTCTAAACCAGTTGCCATCCAAGGCTATAGAACCCAGTCTGTCCTAGCTGAAGGGAGAAGAAGAGGATTCATACCTTTCCTAAGGGTATTAGCACATAAGTGAATGTAATGGATTCGACTGGAATTCGCACTCGGCTCTCCGATTCTTCAATCCAAGCCGCTATCCATTACTCCTCCTCCTGGCTGGTCGTCGCTTGCTATCCGATACATAGCCAATCCGATTCCCGACCTATTCATTCGTTACAAATGACACATTCACCACAAAAACTCATTTTCAATCAATCCTCCATATACAATAATACCGCATACTCTCAGAGGGGGGGACCTAAAAACGTACCCCATGAGACATAAAAATTTTCATTTCATGATTATAAACTAAAATACATAAAAATTTGTACATTATATAAAATGAGAGGGGAGGTGGATGAACCTAAAAAAAACATAAAAACTAAAATATCAAAATAAACAAATTAAAGATATCTCTTCATCTATTGACTTATTAAGAAATATTCTTATTTTATTATTGCTTTGAATCCTAGTAGGAGTGTTTATTCCGAGCCTTCGCATGTTTAACGTCGCTGTAATTCGAGTGAGCGTCTTTCTAATTTTTTTTTTTTAATTTTCAACACACCATTACCACTATTAAATAAGATTCAGTTGATCATTGGGGAGAGATCTTTAATATACAGGTTTTCTCTTATAGCGAGATGTTTCTGGTAATGTGATTTATATAGAATTTTAGTGTTTTCGACTACTATCCATCTAACCTTATTTAACAGTAGGAATGGAATGTTGAGATTTTAAAAAAAATTAGACAGACATTAATTCGAATTCCAGCAGCACTCAACACGCAAAAGCTCGGAATAAACGTTCTAACTAGGATTCAAGACAACACTAATACAAAATATGTCTTAAACAGTAAAAACATGAACAGAAATTAACAACATATAAAACAAACTCCCTTGAAAATGGTTAAAGAAGTGGACAAAAACGCCTGAGACAATGGATAATCTGGAATATTAATTTTCTCCAAAAATGTATTGTTGGTATTTTTACTATACTTTTACCTATTTTTTTTTATCTATATTTGGTATATTTTTACCTATATTTGGTATATTTTTATTTTTTTGGTATATTTTTATTTTTACCTATATTCCGTATATGTTTGCCTATATTCAGTATATTTTTAACTATATTTGGTATTTTTTACTATACTTTTACCTATTTCTACACTTTTATAGTGATTTCACCCCAGTTTAGGGGTTAATTATTTGCCCATAGCTGGAGCCCTAACAGCTGCTACCACCCTGGGTCAGGATGGACCTGAATACAACAGCAATTAAGAGGGTGTTACTTGCTCTTTAAAACCTTCTGATCAATGTCATTTCTGCCGGATGTGGTTTATCGTCATACCCAGGAAGCTTTTCGATTTGTATAAGCAATTCTTTTTTTTCTTTTCTTTTTTTGTTTTGTTTTTCAGATGACTATTAAATTATGATTTTGTAAAAGATACCAATAATTTTTCCAGGCACATGTCCTATTTAATTCATAGTTGATTTATGGTATGAGATAGACACATACCTTTCCGAAGTATATTTGCGCATAAGTGAATCTCATGAACCTGACTGTAATTCGAACTCAGTTCTTCAATTTCTCATTTAGAGCCGTTATTTATTACGCTGCCTACACATTGCCTCACTTTGCAGAACCGGTAGATGCCGGTACATCTGCCTTACTCACCCGACATTGCCACTTCGGAATACCACTTATTTTGATCGATACAAAATTCTCTTAATGGGAAGGATTTTATATTAAATGGAAGACTGTAAAATCCACTTAGACCAATGATGCTGAGGTCTGCGCGGCTGAAGGAGGTTTCAAAGGTGGCGAAAGGTCACGGAACAAAATGCCATATGTAAGGTTGAATAAATAGACGTACAAAGGTTGAAACATTTTCTTTGAAATTCACTTAAAACTAACATTTATTTCAACTCAGTATCTATCTATATATAAAATTTTGTGACTTTCTGTTGTCCGTTCGTTCGTCAGACTCTATTAAATAGCCATAAATTGACCGATGGAAACCAAATTTAAAAAAAAATACTGTTTACCATGAAATCCTATAAAATTAAATTAAATTAAAGAAATTATTAAACCGTGAAGTAGCTTTCTTTTTTCTTTTTGTCAAGTAAATCAGCTTATTCACATTTCATCGACTGGGTTTCGAAATTGAACCAAACGTAGAGTTTGGAAATTCCCCACTTTAAAAAATGTTAGCGATAACTTCAATAATACTAAATATTGTGCGGATTTCAAGAAAATGTTCTAGTAAAGGGAAAATGTCCCCTTTGCAATAACTTCCTTATTCATAAAGCATTTTTCGGTGGAAATATTCAGGAAGATTACCTGCTCATCATCATCATCATCATCATCCCTTTGGTTTTGTAATCTTAGGGCGAATCCAAATGCAGAAGCCGCACTAAATCTTTTCAAAAACGGTCTATCGACGGCAGCCATCAGCAATGTTGGTGCAGTCATACCTATCCATTGTTGGACATTGTCCAACCAATTTTTGGAGTTGTCGTCCTCTCCTACGCTCACCTTCAACGGGACTTTGCATGATGGTCCTGTACAGGCTGTCGTGCCTTGCAATGTGTCCAAACCACGCCATTTTTTCCCGTTAGACAGTGGCGAATTCTTGGTGTCCAACAAACTTTCAACCCTTTTCCACACAAACTCATTGTTTATTTTCCCAGTAGAAAATTCCAAGGAGTTTTCTACTCATGAATTTGTTCTCAAATTCTTAGAGCCTCCTCTCTGTATCTGCCAACAGTGTCCACGTTTCACATTGATGAAAAATACAGCGAGAAATGTAATATGTCCAAACCACGCCATTTTTTCTCCGTTTGACAGTGTCGAGAAGAGGTTTCTGCTTCAGCATTTAGTATTTTAAAATAGAACAAAACATATCTGTCCTTGTTTACTATCGTTCACTCAATCCAAAAACCAAGAGCCACTCAAGGTAGAGGTCTGCTGAATGATCGTGTTGATAACGATTGACGCTAGATTGAAGATGCTAAGAATGTAGAGAGTCTGCTCTACAGAAGTGCACACGTTGGAAAGAAACTGACCGAAATGAAATTTCTACTTGCAAACTGAATACTATGAGAATGAGAATAATTCTACCCCGTGTACATGACTTGGGGTGGATCTTAGATGTAAAGGTCTGAACTAATGGATCCAAGGAATGTAACACTTCCAAACATTTCCCATAGATATAACGATGGAGTAAACGATAGTCTTACGTCATTTCGACTGTGAGAAAATGGTCGTATGATGAAAATGAGACGCAAGCCTACGAAGAAGCTTTTAACTTCTAGTCATACAGGAAAGTTAAGTTCGAACTGTTTTAGGCAAGATATGGAAATAATACTCCTGCTTTGACTCTTGTGAAGATGCAAAAAGGGATTAAGGAATCAAGTATTTTCTGGTGCTGTCCAAAGAAACGACCATTTTTCCTCTCTCTCTCTCTCTCTAACAAATGTATCTCTAGGAGTTCTACTTTAGGTCTATGGTGACTGTGATCCCCAACAGACACTCAAAGTTGCATTTATTCCTGTTATAATACGTTGAAAATATATTCCGATGATAACACTGTTCTGTGAAATAGTTTATTATAAATATTCTGGTGTGGATATTTTTTAAGCCTTTCAGTCCAAGCAAGGTGGGGTGCCACTAACACGCAAGGGGTTACACAGAATGGGAGCGAGAGTAAAGAGGCGTGATGAAGAAAAGGATGAAGAGACGGACAGGGAATAGATCAAGGCATCTGGATATATCGATTGACATTATATTTGAATAGTTGGAGATTAACAAGTAATAGGCAGGGAATATCCACAGACGGGAGGTGTGAGATATGAAGCTATTGGAGTAGAAGACACAGCTGCATCTACCCGTTTTGACAGTGAAAGGGTGGGACCGAGATGCCAGCCAAGTAGCACGCTTAAATTCATGCAATCTGGGAATTAGCAAAAGTAGATCGTCGGAGCAATTACCGTGAAAGTGTTTTGTACAAAAGACAAAGAGGAGCGACGGCACGTCTGTGACAGAGCGATTGTAGACGGGATACCAGATCATGGCCAGTCATATTTCATATCCGTCTCTGGATGTTGTTGAGGACCTTAAGACGAAGAGCAGGGACACCAGACCATATGTGGCATCAGTAAAAATAAAAGCGAAATGATAGTTTGGTTTGTTTTGCTTTGTTTTACGGTATATCAACCTCAATGGGTCATTTAATGCCGAAATTTTTTTTGCTAGTAATATTTTTTGCCTCAAAAATCTATTTCTGGGAATATTTTTCCTTGAACAAATCTATAGCTGGTCATATTTTTTTTCAAAGAATGTATAGCTGTTTGTATTGCTGGTATTTTTTTATAAGTATTGCTGATAATAATTTGTCTTTAAGAGATTATTGCTGGCATTTTTTATTATAAAGTATTTCTGGTATTAAAACCTATCTGTTTTGGGTGATAACTATTTGCCCATAGCTGGGACCCTAACAGGTGCCACCACGCCAGGTCAGGGTGGACCTGGGAACACCAGTAATTAAGAGCTGTTTCCACGCACCTCAAAACCTCCTGATCAGAGGCCTTGCTGTTGGACGTAGTTTATCGTCTTACCCTTGACGCGGATGTAGTTTATCGTCATACCCAGGACGAGCGAAATGATAGACTAAAGACGTTAGAAACGGTGATGTCTTCTGTAAAGGACATTTCCGCATAAAACGAAATGCTTAAGACACCCCACTTTTCCCATGATGAAAATTTATTTTACGTTAACCATCCCATTGTGTCAAATTATAAGTAAACACATCACATTTGCGGGATGCACACTTGGAAAGAGCTTGTCTTTCGTTTACAGCCCGCAAATTTTCTGCTGGTCCATATATGACAGAAGGGGATGGTCGACGTAAAATGAATTTTCACCATTTATCATAGCTGAGTGGTTCAAGCATTAGCGTTGAGACCATGAGAACCAGTTTCTCTGAAGGAGGTGAATTCTTAGGAGAAACACTTTCAGTGTGCGGCACCTTTGACCCAAGCCCATGTTAGTGAATTTTGGTAGGCGTAAGAGTTTGTGAACCCATTGATGGTAGTGCGAGCATCAAGTTACAGGTCATAATTCGTGTGGTACTAGCCACGATCAAAAGGGTTTGCGTCTCCGACGAACACGATTCTTAGATTAGCATTGTTGCGTTGTAAACCACAGGTTGTCTCTGTGGGTGAGGAAGACACACAAATGTGCTTGAGCTTGCAACAGCAAGAGGGATTAGATTGCCACAATTCTCGAAGTCGAGCTGTCAGCCATTACTCTACTTCACATAAATGTGTGTGTACACATTTGTGTCTGGAATTTATGCATACATACCTATTTTATTACTTAAACATTATATCCTTTATTAAACAGTATATTTATTTATTTCCGTCTAGAGACCTGCATATTCAGGAAATCTTATTAATGACAAAATGTGCGCTCCCCATCAGGATTCGAACCTGTGAAGTGAGAACCGGCGAGACAGACACACACACACACACACACACACACTCACACACTCACACAGGCATATATATATATATATATATATATATATATATATATATATATATATGGTTGGATTGATGTGAGTTTGTGACCCTGGGTTTCACGCTTTTGCGATCGTCAGACAACTGATTAATTTTTTTTAAAAAATAGGTTGGAAACTGTTCTAAAGTCTATGCATAAACTCTGAAATTTATACTTTTTACTTAACTTTATAGTGGCATTATCGCCTTGCTTGGAACAAAATAAAACAAAACATTAATTTTCCTACTGCCTAAACTGGCATGCGGATCAGATTTCGTAACTTACATCCGGTCGTCAACGGGTCAAAGAAACACTGCATGGTGACCATCCATTTTTAGCCCGAAATGTCCTACAAGAAGTGTTTTTTTATATGTCGGTATAAATTGTACCCGTCCTGGATAAGGCGATAAGCTACATCGAAAAACAAGGCCAATGATCAGCAAGTTTTGAGGAGTCTGGAAACACCTCTTAAGGGGTGGTAGCACCTGTTATGTTCTCAACTATGGTCTAATAGTTAACAACCAAATTGTGGTCAATTGTGGTTATTCTTCATTCAGTAACGTTACCACGTATACGACAAAGGTCACCATATATATATATATGGCAAAGTGGAAAAGTGTTCCTGTGGCGCATTTTTAACTAAGACTAAATGAGACTAGATTTATGCTTACGTTAATGTGACTACTCATGACGACAGACGCTGAGAAATTTTAATTTAAAGATTACATTTAAAGATGTATTTTGGGTATAGAATCTAACCGAGCACGTTTATATATTTTTTCTTTTCCTTTATGCATCCATCATTTGTATTATTAAATATCCCACATTATAATAATAGAAGATCTGCTAAGAATGCTGAAAACTTGTAAGCATTTTCTAAATATTTTCCATATGGGGAATTGTTTGCTCTTACAATTTGCGTAAAAATTTTCATATCAAGTGAGGTCAGTTTCGTTACAGAGAGCAACTAATCCTTACAACGTTTCCCCAATCTTGGCAGAATAACTATTATCTCAATGTATGATATTTAATAACAAATATGATGGAAACAGTAACAAAAAAGAAAGAATCTAAATTAAATCGACTAGATTATATAGAACTATTTGGGGAGGGCGAGTTTACGGTGATTTTCTCCCTGTAAAATGGCCGGCTGCCACTTGGTGTAGAGAGTTACTGAGTAAGAAGAACGGTTTATGCAGCTATGTGGGGAAGAAAAGTATTAACCCTAGACTTGAACAGGTTAAGATTTTGTGATCGGGAAGTTTCCTATGGCGAGTCGGTTCCAAATGTTTATCAGGTATATATTCGTAAAACTTCCATCGGGAGATGTGCTTTCCTTAAATAGATAATTCAAAACTGGCTCTACCAAGTGGCACGTCCTTGCTATAGAAACGGTTTCCCTGATGGAAAAAACGAACAGGCAGGTATGAATACGCTTAGGAGTCTCAAATTTCTTTAAGTAAGACTCTTAGGCAGTATATATTCATTCAAGCATGTTTGGTTAAATAATTTAGATGTAGTGTGTCTATTTATTTTAGATTAAATTCTTTCAGGTGAACTAATTAATTTCTTGGTGTCTGTAGAAAATTGATTAAGAAAAATTCTAGTCTGAGATTGAATGTACTTGGAAGAATAAAAAGTTATTCGAAAGAAAATTTTGAAATTTTTCATAATCAATTTTCTGCAGACAACCAAGAATTAATTCGTAGACTTGAAAAAAGTAAAGCTAAAATAGACAAATTACGTTTTAACAAAAGACACAAACACGCACACACACTCACTCACTCTCTCTCTCTCTCTCACACACACACACACACACACACTTGCACATACACTCTCTCTTACACACACACACAGACACACACATACACATACACACATCGAAAACATCACATTGATACATGTTTAAATCCAATCTAAGGTTTCGGCTTACACAAGCCATTATCAAAGATGGCAATTTCAATAAATCAAACAACACGCGGACGAAACAACAATGATAGTCCGCCCTTGCTGCATGAAAATTTCCAAGTAACGACAAACTTGTATATACGAGACGCGGAAGCGAAAATCGCGTCGCAGCTCCTAACGTCACACATGACCAGGCGAGAATGAAAACCGAGAAGTATTAAGTATGGGAAGTCGTTGGTATAAACCAATGGCTTCTGTTATAA